>VMOF01000388.1:24072327-24104082 GCA_011764245.1 Trialeurodes vaporariorum | reverse complement strand
AAAAAATTAATTAAAAACTACCATGGCCATGACTTTTTTCAAATTAAAAAACGGATGTTCTCTTTATTATTCACATGAACAACCCTAAAAGTATATACTCTATAAAGGCTCAAAAAATTTTCCATCAAATTTTCCCTCCATTTTATTTTTAGAAAAATAATCGATTCGATATAGTCACCAGCAATCGATCTTTGTGCATTTTCCCAAGGGAGAAAAACCTTTAGTTGCTTAAACCCGTCGCCAGTACAAGTATTTTTTAATTATTGAAAAGATACATTCTCTATTTCAAATCAGTGGGGTTTTTTCTTCTTCTTTCTTTTTTTAAGGGGTGGTTGTAAGCCAAAAAAAAAAAAAAAAAAAAAAAAAAATCATTTTTTGTTGTTGTTATATTTGTTCAGCATATCTCAAGGATCATTTTCAAATAACAATAGGATATAGAGCCCCTTTGGGGTGGAGACTTTTTAGGATAAAATTTTCCCTTTTTTTAAAAAAAATTCCCACTTTTAATTGTTCTCCTGAAAAGTTGTACTTTTTCAACTTTTGGTACACATAACTCAAGTTATTTTGCACTTAAAGAGCTCATTTTTGTTCTAAAATGTTTGTCTTTTATAGACAAACAATGTTAACTAACTTTTGTTGCATGGTTATGTGGAGAAGTATTAAAATTTAAACAAAATATGCGAAAAGTAACTCGTATATTTCAAGAAATTTTTTAAAAAATAAAATTAGTTTTGAAATTTTAATTAAAAAAAAAAAAAAAAAAAAAAAAAAATAAATAAAGTTAAATAACATTGTTCAGCTTGTCAAGACGTACATTCTGAAGAAAAAATGAGCTCTCTAGGTGCAAATGGTCTTGAGATATTATGTGCACCGAAAGTTTGGTAAATTAACATGGTGAAGATAGGGCTTACCTTACAACCTCCCCTTAAACAGAAACCAATAGCTGGTACAGTCGGCAAGGGCTTCGGGCGTAATCTAGTAACGCAGTATTTTATTGATTTAAACCCATATAAAATATCGATTCGAGGGAGTACGGGGTGTGCACAGTGCACCTCAAACACTTCAACTTTTATCACGGGGTGCAAGTAGAGAAAATAGGATGTTGGCAAATGGGGCAGTTGCAAGGGTCTGAAATGTTGCGTTTTTTATAAAGAAAATGAAAGTACTTGATGAGCTAAGAACAAAGATGCCTTTGGTTTCTAATTAAGTCCCATAATTCAGGAGAAGAGGTTTTGGTCCAAAACACATTGTTTTAAATGGGAATTCCGCGTTGTGACATCACTACGCACACGATTTTTTACAAAGTCACACGTGTGTATCTCCATCACCGGGATACTTGGGACAAACCGAAGGCACCATTGTTCTCAGCTCATCAAGTACTATCATTTCCACTATAAAAAACACAACAGTTCAGACCCTTGCAACTGCCCCAACTGGTGTGCACAGTGCACCTCAAACACGTCAACTTATATCACGGGTGCAAATGGAGGAAATAGGATGTTGGCAAATTGCACTCGACTTCGTTTCAGTATAAGATATCGCATATTATACGTACAAATTTTGACATTTCTGGCGGCTACATCACCTAAGAGTGACATTTTGCTAAGAAACGAACCCTACTCAACCGTTTTTCTGTTGAATCATTTTAAATCTTGCCAGTTTGAATTTTTCGAATTTTAAGATAAATCTAGGATTAAGAATTCAAGATTCTACAATAGTCAATTCTATTTGAATTTTCAAGCTTAGGCCTACTACAAGCCTGTTTTTGCGGCTTGATAGACCAAAGTGATTGTATGTATAACTTTGGCCTAAAGCAATGATTGATTAGAATTGCCCAAAACTTGCTGTCTGACCGGCGACTATGGCTTTTTGCATATCAAATTTTGTCCAAACTTTGAAAAAAGAGGTCTTTAACCTCTTTTGATCCCATACATACTTGAGCAAAGTGAGCATAACCTAGCTACGGTTTCATTTGAGATCAGGCTTAAAACTTTCCAATGAAAATTATAGCTATTACATAAGAACGTTTTCGTGACATCATTTTAGGCAATTTTTGACCAATTTTGCCCTTGGAGGTATTAGGGGAGGTCTTCAAAAATCATAATTTCCTTGCAAAGCACTTTAAATGCGTTTTCCTGTGCATTGAGTTTTTCAGAACAAAATGTACCTTTTATCCGGATCTACGAGGGCAATTTCCAAAAACTTGCCATTCTTTGATAGTTAAAGAATGAACAGTGTTCATACTTTAAGTACATCCTGAATAAAAGATAAGTACATTACCCCTGGTTAAAGTGGTTCACGAATCACGAGTGTGGCTCTTGCATACTTTTATTATACAGGGGATTGAAGAGTTGATTCTTGCACAAAAACCTGTACAAATGTCGATAAGAATAGTAAAAAATCACGAAATTCACCCTCAGAATCGGGCATGATGGTGTTTCAACGCAGGTATCGTGGGAGATTCCTATTAAATTTGAGACATACCTCTGTTTTCCGTAGAGTAAGTGACAAATTAGACAGAAATCTCCCATGATACTTGCGTTGAACGGTCATTACGATCTTGCCTATAACGCAGTTTTGTTAGATTATTGCTGAATTGAAGACTTTTTAAGTGTGATTTTTGTGGTATTTGCTGGTTTTTACATCAGATCAGACTCTTCATTTGCTCACAGCAAAAAATTTGCATTCGCGTTTTGGATAAATTGGCCCGATAAAAGGACGACGGCTCCTACGAGCAACCGCATAAATATCCGCCTCCCACAGTTTTCTAATTCGCTCCTTTAAAAAGCCAAAAACAAATACACAAAAAAGAGTAGGTAATCAATTTTTGATTTTTTTTTCAATCCCCCCTTGCCTCCTTCCTCTTTTTGAACCACGGACCGCCGCTGCTGACTGAACAGAAACCACTCACTCGTACCTAAAGCTTTAATTTAAGGGCGTCATTTCATCATCTACTGCTTCTTTGTTTTTTATTGTCTACTGTACTTACGCTTAATATAACTATACACTAACGGCTTTTAATAAACACTGCAAAGCCCCAAACTTGTTATTAAAACGAAAAAAGTACACATTCAACGATTTAGAATCTGACCATCACTAAGTGTCCATTTTTAGAGCTTCTTTGGAAATTATGAGGCTTTGGAGCGCTTTGAAGCTGTGACGATGGTAGTATTGCCAAAGAAACGATTTTCAGAACGGTTTACTCCGTTTAGACCGTTTAAAAAAAAAAAACAAAAAACAAAAAACAAAAAACAAAACATCAGCGATTCCAAATTATTTGAAAAATAAAATAAAAAATTAAGCTCCCAATAATTGGTTTTGGAAAAATTTTTGGGTACTGTCATATTTCTTTTCTTTAAAAGGCTTGTTTAGTGAACCGTTTTGCACCGCAAAAGTTCATTAATTTTGGTCCATTTAAGGGTAGCTACGATGATTTATTCAAAATGGATGGATATCGAACTTTGAAAATCGATATATCAAACACAGAAAAGATAACATTGCGGTTTAGGCCAAAATGCCATCAATTTTAAGCTCTTTCCAAATATGGAATGAAAAAATTAGGTCTCTATTTGAAATATTCTATTTAGACCCAAAAGAGTAGTTCCTCGAGATAGAAAAGAATGGTGTGAACTAATTTTCAAAATATCGATAAGAAAAAAAGTTAGGGGGTGTGCGTTATTACTTTTGCCCTCCCCTGTACTTACACATGAATCTATACAGTATACATATCCAATAGCCATATACTGCACATTGTTTATGGACCATTTTTACCCAGGTCTTCATCCCAAATTTTCCGCGACATGTCACAGATGAGTCATGCGATGGATTTGGAAACACGAAGTCTTCATGCTAAAGCTAAATGCAGGTTATTTTCACCATTACGCAATACGTATAATCATTTTCGAAACCACCCGTATTCTACCACCGCGCCGCTTCATCAATGACCTGCGTTCACCTAGGACCGAAATTTGACACGTTCCTCAATTTTTTTTTTCGATTTGAGTACCGTTTGAAATACATCGAGGATGAAAAGAAGATAAAGACAAACTGGGGAAGAATTTAGGGCAAATGATGTGAATGGAGAATTGTGAGATACTGTTTTATGGAGCTGATGGAGTTTAGGAAGAGTCAAATTGGTAGAAACGAAACGTTTAGTGTCGTACATCTTTTCAGAAAGTCTAAAATTGAGGCTGGACAATGTTAAGATCCCATCTTAGGGTGAGAAAAATAAAGGGTGTAACAAAACTGACGTGCCAAACTTCTGGAGCATACATTTGAGGGCAAAAGAATACTTTTCCCCCATAAACATGGGTCCGAAATTCAAGCCTTTTTGAGTTACAGAGTTGCAAAGTTTCTAAAAAAAAAAAGAAAAATTGTCATAACGCCCTCGTGAATTTTTCTTAATGCTCGCAAATAGGACTCTCTGTTGTAAATTTAGGCGTTCTTGCCGATTTTGGCCATGAAAATGGAATATGCAAAAATTTGAGGGGGGTTTTAGGGCTTTTCTTGATTTTTCTTACTGTTTTTGGCCAAATTATGTGAAAACATGCTAGAGGATTTATTAAACCCAAAAACAATTAGCATTATTCAAAAGTTCGTTAAAAAAAAAAATAAAAATAAAAATAAAAAAAAAATAAAAAAAAAAATAATAATAATATGCATTTTTGGTCCTACAAGTTTTTCCTTTCCGCAAACCCTTTCCGAGAAAATCGTCCCTGAAGTTGGAAAAGTCGGCTAAGAACTGACAAAATCAAAGAAAAGGCGATTATTGGCCGACATCTGCAACTTCAGGGACGATTTTCTCGGAAATGGTTTGCGGAAAGGAAAAACTTGTTGAGACCAAAAATACATATTTTTTTTTGGAACTTTTGAATAATGCTAATAGTTTTTGGGTTTAATGAATCCTCTAGCTTTTTTCACATAATTTGGTCAAAAAAAGTGAGAAAAATCGAGAAAAAACCCCAAAACCCTCTCCAATTTTTTTAAGCAGCATTTTGACAGCCAAAATCGGCAAGAGCGCCTAAAATTATAGCAGACCACCTATTGACGAGCATTAAGAAAAAATCACGAGGGGGTTATGACAATTTTTCAAATTTTTTTCAGAGACTTTGTAACTCGAGAAGGCTTCAGTTTCGGACCCATATTTATTGAGATAAAAAGTCTTATTTTGGCCTCAAATATATGCTCTAGAAGTTCGGCACATGAGTTTTGTTACACCCTGTATAGGATGAATTCGGTGAGCGACAAATTGTAAAATATTTAATTCTGAAACTGATTTAAAACATTGAGAAAAGACTAAAGAGGAAAGGTTATAGTGAGGCAATTGGAATGGATATTTATGGAGGAAATTGAAAATTGAGGATAGAATATATTGACATTTTGAGGAAATCTCAAGGCTAGTCCATTCCAACCTTTAGATTTTCTCCAAATCTTAACATTGTCCAGCCTCAATTTTAGACTTTCTGAAACGATGTACGACACTAAACGTTTCGTTTCTACCAATTTGACTCTTCCTAAACTCCATCAGCTCCATAAAACAGTATCTCACAATTCTCCATTCACATCATTTGCCCTAAATTCTTCCCCAGTTTGTCTTTATCTTCTTTTCATCCTCGATGTATTTCAAACGGTACTCAAATCGAAAAAAAAAATCGAGGAACGTGTCAAAATTCGGTCCCAGGTGAACGTAGGTCATTGATGAAGCGGCGCGGTGGTAGAATACGTGTGGTTTCGAAAATTATTATACGTATTGCGTAATGGTGAAAATAACCTGCATTTAGCTTTAGCATGAAGACTTCGTGTTTCCAAATCCATCGCATGACTCATCTGTGACAAGTCGCGGAAAATTTGGGATGAAGACCTGGGTAAAAATGGTCCATAAACAATGTGCAGTATATGGCTATTGGATATGTATACTGTATAGATTCATGTGTAAGTACAGGGGAGGGCAAAAGTAATAACGCACACCCCCTAACTTTTTTTCTTATCGATATTTTGAAAATTAGTTCACACCATTCTTTTCTATCTCGAGGAACTACTCTTTTGGGTCTAAATGGAATATTTCAAATAGAGACCTAATTTTTTCATTCCATATTTGAAAAGAGCATAAAATTGTAAGCATTTTGGCCTAAACCGCAATGTTATCTTCTCTGTGTTTGATATATCGATTTTCAAAGTTCGGTATCCATCCATTTTGAATAAATCATCGTAGCTACCCTTAAATGGACCAAAATTAATTTTTATGGGAAATTTTAAGTGAAACATTTCTTTACTGAGGTATTTTTATCGTAGAATGTATACGAAGCGAGATAATTGCAAAAAACCGTTTTTAGGCTCACATTTTTCAAGATGGCGGCGTTAGCACAGCCCGCACAAGGGTGAAAAATTAGTATGTTAAAATGGACACTATACTGAGCCGAAAAACGTCAACTCCCGCTTTCCACCATTTTTTCCAGGTAAGGCCGTTTTTTTCGACCCTTTGACTTTCATCTTTCAATTATTACTGCACTTTTTTTTCAACATCAGATTTTCTGGGGGGGGGCAGCCCCCCCCCCTTCCCCTGGCATCATAGTAGCTACGCCCATGGGCCCTTCCCTTCTATCTCTTCTCTCCTCTCGGGAGTCTTCAGAACTTCAATCGTGTCCAAACGTGTGTCCCGATAATATAATAGATCAGCAGCAAAACTTTGTTCTAATAAGTTCAATCGTCCAGAAGAAATTATATGTACCAGGACGTTCTCAGACGTCTTGATGACCCAAAGCGTAATGCTGTTCGTTCGGAAGCAGCAGAGCACCGAGAAATTCTCTATCTCTCTCTATTCTCCATTAAAACACGTGTGTTAGACAAGGATGTACAAGGGGATGTAAACCCCCTCTTTCTATCCTCTTTCAACTAATATATTCAAAGGGGGAATGAGAGAGAAGGAAGAGACCCTGGTTGCGCTACTGTTCGGAAGTATTTCCGTTTCTCAATATCCACTTGAGTTGTTGGCACGAAACATACAGAGTACAATCTTGGGGGGGGGGGGGGGGGGGGGGGGGGTGAGAGGAATCAATGGGGCTATTGCACACTTTTTCTATAAGCGATTTAATAGTCGATTCGGGCGTAAAAACCTCGAAAAATAACGATGGCGGTACTAAAAACTTCCAAAATCCACTCCTAAACTCAATAAACGCAGTTATTTGCGCGAGCGTAATGGTGGCCGAAGGCACTAACAATGGGAGATTCCCATCTAACAATTCTGAAACTCCATCAAGAAGTGACCAATAAGAGACTACTTTCATTTGACACCGGTGTCACTAGGTGTTGCGGCACCATTCATCGGATGTGGATCATCACTCTGATGACTAATTACTCTGTGAATCATCCTTGTCAACATAGAAAGAGTGACGAAATTAAGATAGGAATCTCCCATTGTTAGTGCCTTCGGCCACCATTACGCTCGTGCAAATAACTGCGTTTATTGAGTTTAGGAGTGGATTTTGGAAGTTTCTAGTATCGCCATCGTTATTTTTTTAGGTTTTTAGTCGACTATTAAATCGCCTATAGAAAAAGTGTGCAATAGCCCCACTTGTGGATTGCCGAACAAACGTAATAATTCGCGCTTATACGCTGTTTTAAACAGCAAACAGTCTGTTTGTTCGGAAAGGTACTCAGACACAGAACTTTATGAAAGTGACACTTCCATTACGAAGTAATCTTAATAGAAGTAGTTTGGTTCGGGAGAGGGCTTGGGCTCGCCACACCACCACGCGCCGATCGTCCCGTCCGGCAGGCTGATTTTGAGTTTATGGACGACACGAGCTAGCAAGAAACGATTAATCTCATTGGTTTGAATGGCGTCACGTGACTTAGCAAACTAGACGTTCTTAATCGAATGACT
Organism: Trialeurodes vaporariorum; assembly: GCA_011764245.1. NCBI lineage: Eukaryota > Metazoa > Arthropoda > Insecta > Hemiptera > Aleyrodidae > Trialeurodes > Trialeurodes vaporariorum. The sequence goes on along the minus strand of VMOF01000388.1, from coordinate 24,096,200 downwards.
CAATGCTGAATGACTCAATGTATATAAGATTTGGGAACAGAGGCAACTCGTGCAGTTTGGCAACCATGATTTTTTGCCATTTCAACCTATGCAAAAGTATCGATTTCTCAAGGATTCGATGAATCCACTGAAGATCAAATATTTTACGTAGTTTTCAATGGAGAGAATCCATTATTACCGCACATGCACGAGCCGCAACTATTTGTGAATTATGTGCAAGAAGGTTCAATACGTTTGAAATGAATGGGAGGAAGATGAGAAAAAAGAAAGATAAAATAAAAAGAAGGATTAGTGAGAATGAAGAGAAAGATAGGTGTTTCGGCGTGTTAGATCTTGTTTTTATGAAAGGGAGCAATTTCCGGAGGACCAGATGATTTGATCATCAAACGAAGAGAGAACTTATGATTTTAACTATTTTTGTAGAGGGCCGCAAGCACGCACGTTCAATTGCGGCCAAAATATCGAAATGAAATGAACGAGAAACAATATATGGACGTGACTGCAAGCGCGCGCGATCAATTGCAGTGAAAGTATCGAAAAAAGAGGGAAAGTATTCGAGAATCGATTATTTGAGTGTATTTAAATGCAGAAATATTGTCTTTTTATAATTTAAATGAAGATCTTATCGAGAAGCGATTTATTAACACTATTTTTAATGGAGAATTAGTTTCTTTTAACGTTTAACTTGAGATTTATCGGGAAGCGATTTAATTGTACTATTTAGATGGAGAAATAATTTATTTTACAATGTTAATTTAGATTCGATCGAGAAGCGATTTATTAACACTATTTTTAATGGAGAATTAGTTTCTTTTAACGTTTAACTTGAGATTTATCGGGAAGCGATTTAATTGTACTATTTAGATGGAGAAATAATTTATTTTACAATGTTAATTTAGATTCGATCGAGAAGCGATTTAATGTTTAATGATTTTGACGTTTGATTATTTATTTTTTAAGCAAAGATTATTTATTAGGGGACCATACCACAATAGAACTGTGGCGAACGAAAATAAGTAATTTAGTTTTAAAGATTGAGAGAAGAGAAAGAGGGAGAAAGAGATCGCACCGTGGATAGAGCCACGGGGATAGAAGAAATGTATTTAGATCACTTACTATTGAACGTTTCTTAAAAAGAACAGTTCGTTTGCCGCTGAGCGCGTTGATAGAGCATTTGTCCTTATGGAAAGTTTGCTGGACGGCCACTTGAGAATTCACGTATGGAGAGAATATACTGCAACGGTCAACATTGGCGATCGTAAGAGATGATGAGAAAAGGGTTCAAAGAGAGACCGGCACAGGAGGAATGAAAGTGCACCTCTATGCACGGGAAATTAAAAGGCGGAAAACGGAATAATTTTGAAGGAAATGATTTATTAATTTAATATGACTAATTAAGGAGAATATGTAGAACATGAATGAGAAAAGAAAAAGTAGAAAATTTGAGATGAACAATAGTGAATTGAAGAAAATGTGGCCCCTTTTAGATGCGTTGATGTTTTATGCTATCTAGCGGACGGAGCGGGAACCTTGCTCCGCCGCGACTCGTCGCGAGTTGGTAGGCGAAGAGGACGAAGAGGGCAAGCGGCTGGCGCGTGACCTTGCACTGGCCAGAACATAGTCCCCGCCTTGAACTCTCCAGGGGAGTTCAATGTATCAGGAATTACTTGAAATAACCCAGTGACCGCATCAGGCTTTTCTTGCGGCGGTTTGAGGTATGAAAACTGGGACTCGGGCTTGGCGGAGTCGGCGATGGAACTTCCGGCACGTGATGATCCGGTTCTGGTTCAGAGTCTGGTGAAGGAGGTGGCGTGATGTCACGTGATAAGTTTGGAGAGTGGACCACGTCAGGAGAAGGAGACCGTGCTCTCGGAGGTGTGTGACAGATGGCAGGTGTCAACAGAATTGGTGGAGCTTCCATTCGAGGCAGAAAGAAGGCAGCCTGTGGAGGCTGAGAGTAGGCCACTTTTGGAGACATTTCGCGGTCGAGAATTGATGACCTTGAAATATTTTCAGTGTCCGAAGTGAGCTTGCGCTTGGGTTTTGGCTCGCGTGATTTCGGCTTCCATTTGTGAAGGCTTTCCTTGTGAGACCCGATGGCTGCGGGTGGAAGTTTTGAAGGGGCCTTTTTAGGCTCGCTTGGATGTTGCGGCAAGGCATCGATAAGTTTTACCATTGAATGAGGCCTTGTTTGGATGCGCAACGGGACATGAGATGAGACATGTGTGCATTTTCGCTGTATCAGTTTGAACGACAGATTAAAAGCCTTTTGTCGCTCTATAAGAGAAAAATATCCTTTTACATGGCTATCAGATCTCGGAGTAGCTTTGAGTATCCAAGCTAATACTCTTTTAGCTTGGTCCTGGGTGGAAAACAAAAGAAAGGGAAACTCAGCCGTTTGAGCGATGAGCACCTGAGTTGAGGCTTTGAATTCCAATGTTTTTTCAGGAGGATGGGCCGAGATACAGTTTTGAGGCCACTGTGCGACGGGTTGTAACCAAGTGGGCCCATGCCACCATAGTTCATGGTTCACGAAAAGGGCGGGTGACAGGCCACTACAGGTGCTATCTGCCGGGTCGGCAATGGATTTGACATGTTGCTGAATGATTTTCTCCGAGCTTTCCTGAATTGCCGACACTCTACGTGCCAGGAAGGTCTTTAACCTAGAAAATGGTGTTTGGATCCAGTGGAGTGTCACTGTGGAGTCGCACCATGCATGAATGTCTGTAATTTCATGGTGCCTGCTTAGCAACGGCGCATCGTAGGCAATAAGTGAAGAGAGATGTGCTGCTCCGCAGAGCTCCAGTCGAGGTAACGATACACGTTTGAGTGGGGCCACTTTGGATTTGGCCGTGAAAAGAGACGTAGGAATCTTATTTAGAGAGGACTCAGAGCAAATGTATGGTACTGCCGAAAATCCCATTTCGGACGCGCCGCAAAAGCCGTGAAGTTGAGCTTTTGAGTTTGACGTGAGATAAAGTCGCCGTGGGAGGCGGACGTTCTGTATAGCTGGCAGGACGGACGTTCTATCGAACGTTCCAAACGAACGTTTCTTCTGTTTTACAGTGTGGTGTGACAAGTAGTATTGAGAGGTATCTGGAGAATGGAGGAGTACGGGTTTGAGATAACCAGCCCTCGAGTTGTCCGCTAATGTTTGTGAATAAGCATCTTTGAAGGCGGGGTTTTTGGCGAATTCACATTCGAGCGAGTGAAACCTTTGTTCGGCGATCTCGTGGAAAGAACTGACAGGGGGGTGTTCCTCCCGAAAAGGTGGGCGCACCATGAAGCAACCAGATTGTTTTTGCACAGTGGTATTGCAGTACAAGTCTTCAGTGGCTATCTCTTCTGGAGACAGGTCGTTTTTTGATGAGACGTGTTCTAATCGCCAAAACTTTTCAATTTGATCGTGAAGTGAGGGCAGATTTGTGATTAAAACAACAGGCATGGCTGAGGAAGCGGGGGGACCCCCGATGCAGAGTGCGCTTCCCATAACGACAAAACCAAAGATTGTACCTAAAATCATTGGAAAGGAAGGGCCGAAAGTAACTTGCTCACCAGTTAGAATTTTAGAACAGAGTTCAGCACCGAGCAACATATGAATGGGGCCTGGAACGTCATACGATTGGTCTGCCATAGTATAGTTACGCAGCTTGTGCAGAACTGAATTATCGATTTTGGCCGAAGGCATGAGACCTGTGATGCGGTCAACAATGGCCACGGGATGATCAATGGCTACTGTGTGTTGGTCCATGGTCTTTAGTGTTACCTTAGTAGCGCCTGAGACTTGCACTTTACTTTCAGCTAGGCCTGAGACGTAAGCCACGTGTTTTTCAGGTTGTAGTCGTAAGAGCTGAGCGCATTTTGTTGTAATAAAGCTCGTTTGAGAGCATGAATCCAATAGAGCTCTCACCACGGTGCTATGACCGCTGAGTGACGTCACACGGACTTGAGCGGTGGGCAATATTGTCGTTGAGTGCAGCCGTGAGCTGCCAATGAGAGCGCTGGCGTGAGCGTTAGAGCTCGCTGATTGGTAGTGTGAGTGAGAACCATCGTGCGCGTTCTCATGCAAAAGAGTGTGATGTCTATTTTTGCATTCTTTGCACGTTAAACGAGATTGACATTGAGTGACGTCATGAGCACCTAAGCAATTGATGCATAGGTTACGTCTGCGTGTCGCAGCCTCGCGTTCTGAAGGCGCAAGAGCCAGTAAGTCTCTGCAAAAGAATACAGCGTGAGCACCACTGCACCAAGGGCATTTCCATTTGTGGGGAAATGACGAGTTGTTGCCTTTGGTGAGTGTTTGATGTTGTTCAGAGTCACCTTTTGACTCATTTACAACGGTTGTTTGAGACGTCGAAGCGTGTAGAGTTTTGACGTATTGTTTCGCAGATTGTAAATCGTGTTGAGATTTATTAGATCGTGGATTGAAAGAGGGGCGGTCATCGATTTGAGCGCATTCCGCTTTTAGAAACTTTAAGATCTCGTGAATAGCTGGATACTTTGTACTATCAGAACGAGAGTCTTCAAAGCGGCGTTTGAAATACGGTGCAATCTTACCTAAAATTACCTTGACCAAAAGTGGACCGTAAGTGTCGAGCGGATATTTCAGCACGTCAAGTGCATTTGCGTGTTCTTGAATTTTGGACAAGAAAAGTGGCAACGTCGCGTCATGTTTTAATTCAGGGAGATCGAGGAGCCCGCCAAAATGATGAGAAACATGGCGGCGCTCACTTTGAAATCGATCACAGATGAGATCCCATGCGACTTGGTAGTTGTCGGGCGAGAGTTCCAGCGTTTTGATCAGATCAGCTGGCTCGCCGTCTAACAGAGAGATGAGATAAGTGAACTTTTCTACGTTGTTCAGTTGCCGTGAGTCATGGATCGCGGTTTTGAACAAATTAAAAAAGGCCTGCCATTCTGACAGTTTGCCGGAAAAGCGTGGCAAGTCGAGCTGCGGAAGCCTCACGTTTGAGAGAGGTGCCGAGCTAAATGGCAACGTTGGAGGAGTGATGACCTCAGGTTTGACGGAGTTTTGCAGAAATAGACTTTGAGCGGCGTGTAGCATTTTGTCAAAATCATCTTGAATGAGCATCACTTCTAAGCGTTCGTTTTCCAAAACTCTACTGTTTGTATCAATCACTAGATCCTGAATAGAGCTGAATGATTTACTCAAATCGTTCAGACTGTCAATGGACATTCTGAATGTTGCGGCATTTTCCGGAGTTATGTCTTTGAGACGTTCCGCTATGTTGTTGGCGCGTTGAACGATGAGTTGACGTTTGGTGTTCAACCGTTGGAGATCGAGTAGATAATCAGGTTCAGGTGGGATGGAGGAGGGAGGAGGTTCATTGTTCTTGTTTTTTGTCATGTTGGAACGCAAAAAATAAGGAACAATAATTATTAAACAAACATAGAGCAAAGATTACAAAGTGCCGTAAGAGGCAAACGAAAAGAGAGAGTGATTTGTATGAATCCAAAGGACTTGAACAACGAACAGAAGATTACTGTACAATCCGGCCCCGGAGGACCAAATGTTTCGGCGTGTTAGATCTTGTTTTTATGAAAGGGAGCAATTTCCGGAGGACCAGATGATTTGATCATCAAACGAAGAGAGAACTTATGATTTTAACTATTTTTGTAGAGGGCCGCAAGCACGCACGTTCAATTGCGGCCAAAATATCGAAATGAAATGAACGAGAAACAATATATGGACGTGACTGCAAGCGCGCGCGATCAATTGCAGTGAAAGTATCGAAAAAAGAGGGAAAGTATTCGAGAATCGATTATTTGAGTGTATTTAAATGCAGAAATATTGTCTTTTTATAATTTAAATGAAGATCTTATCGAGAAGCGATTTATTAACACTATTTTTAATGGAGAATTAGTTTCTTTTAACGTTTAACTTGAGATTTATCGGGAAGCGATTTAATTGTACTATTTAGATGGAGAAATAATTATAAGGGGGCGATAGCCCCACCGTCAAGTCTTAATACAGAACGGTAGCTAGCGCGGACCCCTTATACTTACAACAAACATCTTGAAAATGGCCCTCAGCGGGGTTTTGGCATGAGTTCGGTAGATTTCCGCCTTTACGAGACCTCAGAACCCTATAAACCCTTACATAGCTGGAACGGGCCCTCAACGATCTAAGGAATGACGTCGGCCTTTTTTGGATTGATGGCCTTGTTAATTTCAAATCTTAAAAAAACTGCGATCAAAAGTCAAAAACGGCCATGACCATCAAATCATCACGTTTTCATCCTAACTACTCAACCTAGCGGTTAAACGCCAAAGAAAACCCCCATATAACCTTATATAGACGGATTCAGAATGCTTTGGTGATGATACTTTTATAAGTTTCAATCCATTTTATTCAAGTATTAGGCTGAAACTTTAGTTGAAAGACGAAAAGTAACCGTCTCTCAGCTCTCCGCCGCGCCGATTCCAGCCACTCCGAGTCCGCTTGGAATTGAGCGAGGCGAACGCCCATCGCCCGTAGCGGTCTCATTCAGCAGGCGTTCTTCGTAGCGCAGTGCATATGTGCTTGCCTCACACCTTCGTGACCCAGGTTCGAATCCTGGGCGAGCAATTTCTCTGTGCACTTTCAGTCGTGCCTTTTTTATTATTTCCTTCTTACTTTTGACTCTTTACACATTTATTTCTTACAATAAATTTTTACAATAGTGTCATGATTTACCGGTTTAGGATAAAAAAAAAAAAAAAATATTAATGTGCACATCAAAAATTGTCAATAACATGAGAAAACATTGATAGACATGTGTAAGAAACTGAGCTTTAAACTCCAACTTTAGCCCTTATTTTATGGCGTTATTCTCCGGCAAAAATTATTTCTCTTTTTTTCTACAACCGATGCGCCATCGTTGCTCGGTGTCTTGTTGATGTGCGGTTTGCGCGCCAACTGTAAAAAGTAATTTTTTATTGAGGTTATGTGTTCATCAATCAGTTTTATTTTCTGTCTACGATTTGAAACCCATTATGTGGTAAGTGAAGTTTAAGTGAAGTTCATTATCGTTTTTTATTTCTTGATTGATTTCCCTTTGATTTTCATTATTTTTCAAAGGTGAAAGTGCAATTACAAACTTGGTTATTCATGTATCTACTGTTTCATCTGAAAGTTGCTGTAAGTAAAATGCAGGACCTCCTAAATGCGCATAATTGTATTCTGCAAAAAGTGATTTTGTAACAGTTTGCCGGAAGTAAGCGCTATAATAGGTTCCTTCCAATCAGTTTGCTGTGTCAAGTTATTTGGTTGTAACCATTTAAGCGCTCACTGTTGGCAAACTGTTGCTAACCACATCGTGCATGTGACTTTGGCTTTATGCTCTGCGACTCTGCGTAAAATTGTTTTCCTCCGCGAGAAAGTGAAGGGTAGCGCACATATTTTCTATAATAATAACAATATCTTTATTCGTTCGATGCATTTAGAGCTCGTTTCAGAAGTGTGGGCGCACCTAGACCTTAATCTTTGGCGACTTTTCAATTTTCATTTCTTCAAAACTAAATAAAACTTGTCTTCGACTTTGAACTTTTACTTTTAAAGTGTTCCTCAATGAAAAGCCAACGCTTAAATTTATTTTTATTTTGAAACAGAGTAATAATGTTGAAAAATTCCAAAAATTATCGGTCGGGGTGTGCCTACACTTCTGAAACCACCTCTAGCTATAACAAATACGTCAAATACAATTTTAAAATAACAAGAAAATCAAGGGGAAAACACAACATGTAAAAGATACGAAACATGGAATGATTGATTTAGATTTAAATTTGAAACCTACATACCTACCAAATATGTACATATATTGATTTAAACTCACACAGGCTCAAAAGCAATGTAAGCCCTCTAATTGGTAATGAAGATTGGTGCTATTTTCCTGTTACCCTCAATATCAATTTATTAAATTGGTGATTGCCACGGTCTTTGCCTGCAGCGGAGGTCTCATGGTTGCTCGAGTACTTTTAGAGTTACCTCACATTATTTTCTATTTTTATAGAGATTATTGGCATTGCCACGTTCTTACAAAGATTTTCACTTGTGTTCAACTTTACCGATTTTCCCGCCATCAAGGTTATGCATCAAATTGAGTGTGCATTGAGGCAAACTCAAGAACAAATATTAGTCTTGCCGAAATGATGGAAGAATGAGACAGTAATTGAATGTCAATCCCATTTTGCCGACCTCTGATTGGTTAGCACAAGCCAAAACAGTGAGAAGTCGATCTTATTGAGATTAACATGGTAGGCACGGCATGGCCTTATGGCTCTCTTTTTCAATCAGAGTTTAATTCTTCAACATTAGCTCAAAAATGGATTTGTCTCTATGGTTCTTTTTCTTCTGGTATTAGTATTTGTTCTATGATCTCTACTTCATTTATTTCTCACGTATCTAAAACTGTCTTTTTCAAATTTACAGTAGCGACGCAATAGTAGTTTTTCACTGAGGCCAGATTTTAGTTGGCTATTGGAGCTGTGCTGTATTCATAGCTGTAGCAGTTGAAGCTATTAGAAAAATCATCGCACCATCATATTAGTGCTGCAAGAACCAATAAGGTAAGTAAATGTCCCAATTACCGCCACCCTTAAGAAAAAATTTCTGTAAAATACCTGTAAAAATGTCAATTTTTATCTAATCTAGGATCTGTTTGCACTAGGACCCTTCAAATACATTCCAGTTTTATTAAAAAAATAAGAAATTGGAGTAATCAGTCAGGAAAAAAATTATCAATAAAACTCGAACAAATGGCCCATGTCCCAATTACTGCCATGCCATAAAAGGCTGCGTCCCCAATTATTGTCATATCAGTTGTCCTAATTATCGCCATACATATTTTCACTGGCTTTTCATTCAAATCATCATGTTTATAGTCAGGAAATAATGAAATTATAATAATTTAAAGACAGAAAGTAAAGAGAACAGATTTTTAATAAGTAACTACTGAAAGAAATCAGCACAAACAGGTGGTGCTGGGCAGGTGTCCACTTCTGTGATTTTTTAAGGGCACAGCGATGCTAAATATAAACTTCAAACTTTTTTCACCAGTTCAGCCAACCTATGAAAAACACTTATCCCATATACTTTTAAATTGTCTGCTAAAGTAGCTTATTTTAAAGAAAAAATGAATAGGTGGCGGTAATTGGGACATCTACCTTAAAGTGAGAAAAATGCTCCTCTTAAGGTCTCTGGAAAAAGGCGAGTTCTCCTAAATTCTGGTTTGAGAAACATTTAACTACCAAATTATAGTAAGTAATGTACAAAATACAGGAACTAAGCAATATATCGCAGTACATTGAGTAAGTCTCACTTGTTTGTTGCTGTATTTGTTCATTAAAAATGAGCCACTTACTGTTAAGTCTCAACATATTTTATCTCAATCATTTTGAGCATCACAACAGTCTAGATTTATAATAAGACAAGGTAATTGAAATAAGATTTTAATATGGTTTATTTTTTGATGATTAACAAGTCTCTCTTTGTCTTTGCAAACCGAGTGTGGCGTATTCTAAATTGCACAATCTGGAATGCCGGATAACATCAATGCAGCGTCTTACCCGGTCTGAGAATTCATCAGTTGCTTTTCGGATTGTTTCCAGAGTCATATCAGTTGCGGAGATGTTTTTTGCTTGCTTAAAAGAGTTCATAGACTGGCTAAGACGCTGCATCAAAAAGAAGGTTGTCACTTTGAAAAATGCCAATTTTGCACCTTGTAAAAAAAGAGACAAAGTTTGCAAGTTTTAATTTCTTCCTCCATTTCTAACCTCTGATTATAAAAGAAACAATAACCCAACTTCTAAAAAAATTACAGTTTGCTCAAATCGAGCGCCCAAAAGCACTCTCCAACCTTGAACTCTCTCCCGCGCCTCCATGCACTAGTGATAGAGATGGGTAACAGTAAAGGCATGGTTTCGTAGCATATTTCAACTAGTTTCAAATCTATGGGATGTTTTACACTTATTTACAGTCGTTCAGCCACTATCGTCAAATACCGATTGTCAGTATTTAAGGCCATACTGTGTTTAGATTGTTGCAACTCATGAAAATCTTTCTATATTTTATGTCCCTGGGGTGACATCAATACTTAATCATTGTCAGCTTCATTTGTTTTTCATTTCTTTTCAGGTATGGAGCCTGGATTGGAACTCCTACAGAATGTATGGAGAACTTATGAGGTTATAAACGATAGTATCACCGAAGAGAATATAGACTTGCTAGAGTTACAAGGTCCTCGCTTGGCGGAGCACATCAACGTTTTTCAATAGTTGTCAATAATTTTTGAAGAGAATGCGATTTTGCAACCGCTCATATCAGTAGTTCTAGAGAACTTGCAGGATCAACTCTTTAATTTAAATCAGTTACTGGAAAGAGGCGCTAAATGTAAATCCCAGATCAATGTACCATTGAAAATGGATGGCACTGTTGGTCGACCAAGCTTAGATTTACCCGAACAGCAAATAGTGATGTTAAGAAATAGCGGTCTTTCGTGGTCTAAGATTGCAAAAATATTGAATATATCAGTCCGTGCCCTTTACAACTTCCGTCTTACAAACCATCTAGAGAACTTGGAAACTTTGAGAGTTGTGAGTGATGCTGAGCTAGAGCAAATAAGGCAAATCACTTGCCTAGTTTGAGGCTTATGCTTGCGGACTAAGCCTGATTTCAGCAATTAAAAGGGTGTCTGGTCATCCTGGCAGAGGTTGGTCCATGATAGTTAGCAGATGACTGATCAGCGGATTGACTGCATGGCAGATGCTTCTTCTTGGTTAAGCTGTTACGATAACTCACCTTCTGCTCACATCAGTCTGTCATGTGCCAACTATCACTAAACAAGCTCTAATTTCATCCTCAGCAAAGTTACCTCAGTGTTGATTCTATGGCTTAGTCAGGGGAAAATAGCTCAAATAAGGGGCTAACCCGGAATAAATTGCAACAGAAGCTTTTATGGCTGGAAGTTGCTCATTGGTACTATCTAAAGAACATATAAAAAGTTCGCCAAAATCCGAGTACGGGAAAGGGGGTTTTGCTCCCCTTTTTACCCCAATTAGAGGATTTTACGTCTTTTTTCACGGTTTTCCTCATTTGCGCCAAAACTACCACTCCAACGCAAAAATTTGACTGGATTAATTTTAAAGAGGGTAAAATTTCCTACAGATGGTTTAATCAGATCAAAATTGTTTTCCTCCGCGAGAAAGTGAAGGGTAGCGCACATATTTTCTATAATAATAACAATATCTTTTATTCGTTCGATGCATTTAGAGCTCGTTTCAGAAGTGTGGGCGCACCTAGACCTTAATCTTTGGCGACTTTTCAATTTTCATTTCTTCAAAACTAAATAAAACTTGTCTTCGACTTTGAACTTTTACTTTTAAAGTGTTCCTCAATGAAAAGCCAACGCTTAAATTTATTTTTATTTTGAAACAGAGTAATAATGTTGAAAAATTCCAAAAATTATCGGTCGGGGTGTGCCTACACTTCTGAAACCACCTCTAGCTATAACAAATACGTCAAATACAATTTTAAAATAACAAGAAAATCAAGGGGAAAAAACACAACATGTAAAAGATACGAAACATGGAATGATTGATTTAGATTTAAATTTGAAACCTACATACCTACCAAATATGTACATATATTGATTTAAACTCACACAGGCTCAAAAAGCAATGTAAGCCCTCTAATTGGTAATGAAGAATTGGTGCTATTTTCCTGTTACCCTCAAATATCAATTTATTAAATTGGTGATTGCCACGGTCTTTGCCTGCAGCGGAGGGTCTCATGGTTGCTCGAGTACTTTTAGAGTTACCTCACATTATTTTCTATTTTTATAGAGATTATTGGCATTGCCACGTTCTTACAAAGATTTTCACTTGTGTTCAACTTTACCGATTTTCCCGCCATCAAGGTTATGCATCAAATTGAGTGTGCATTGAGGCAAACTCAAGAACAAATATTAGTCTTGCCGAAATGATGGAAGAATGAGACAGTAATTGAATGTCAATCCCAATTTGCCGACCTCTGATTGGTTAGCACAAGCCAAAACAGTGAGAAGTCGATCTTATTGAGATTAACATGGTAGGCACGGCATGGCCTTATGGCTCTCTTTTTCAATCAGAGTTTAATTCTTCAACATTAGCTCAAAAATGGATTTGTCTCTATGGTTCTTTTTCTTCTGGTATTAGTAATTTGTTCTATGATCTCTACTTCATTTATTTCTCACGTATCTAAAACTGTCTTTTTCAAATTTACAGTAGCGACGCAATAGTAGTTTTTCACTGAGGCCAGATTTTAGTTGGCTATTAGGAGCTGTGCTGTATTCATAGCTGTAGCAGTTGAAGCTATTAGAAAAATCATCGCACCATCATATTAGTGCTGCAAGAACCAATTAAGGTAAGTAAATGTCCCAATTACCGCCACCCTTAAGAAAAAATTTCTGTAAAATACCTGTAAAAATGTCAATTTTTATCTAATCTAGGATCTGTTTGCACTAGGACCCTTCAAATACATTCCAGTTTTATTAAAAAAATAAGAAATTGGAGTAATCAGTCAGGAAAAAAAAATTATCAATAAAACTCGAACAAATGGCCCATGTCCCAATTACTGCCATGCCATAAAAGGCTGCGTCCCAATTATTGTCATATCAGTTGTCCTAATTATCGCCATACATATTTTCACTGGCTTTTCATTCAAATCATCATGTTTATAGTCAGGAAATAATGAAATTATAATAATTTAAAAGACAGAAAGTAAAGAGAACAGATTTTTAATAAGTAACTACTGAAAGAAATCGGCACAAACAGGTGGTGCTGGGCAGGTGTCCACTTCTGAGATTTTTTAAGGGCACAACGCTGCTAAATATCAACTTCAAACTTTTTTCACCAGTTCAGCCAACCTATGAAAAACACTTATCCCATATACTTTTAAATTTGTCTGCTAAAGTAGGCTTATTTTAAAGAAAAAATGAATAGGGTGGCGGTAATTGGGACATCTACCTTAAAGTGAGAAAAATGCTCCTCTTAAGGTCTCTGGAAAAAGGCGAGTTCTCCTAAATTCTGGTTTGAGAAACATTTAACTACCAAATTATAGTAAGTAAATGTACAAAATACAGGAACTAAGCAATATATCGCAGTACATTGAGTAAGTCTCACTTGTTTGTTGCTGTATTTGTTCATTAAAAAATGAGCCACTTACTGTTAAGTCTCAACATATTTTATCTCAATCATTTTGAGCATCACAACAGTCTAGATTTAATAAAATAAGACAAGGTAATTGAAATAAGATTTTAATATGGTTTATTTTTTGATGATTAACAAGTCTCTCTTTGTCTTTGCAAACCGAGTGTGGCGTATTCTAAATTGCACAATCTGGGAATGCCGGATAACATCAATGCAGCGTCTTACCCGGTCTGAGAATTCATCAGTTGCTTTTCGGATTGTTTCCAGAGTCATATCAGTTGCGGAGATGTTTTTTGCTTGCTTAAAAGAGTTCATAGACTGGCTAAGACGCTGCATCAAAAAAGAAGGTTGTCACTTTGAAAAATGCCAATTTTGCACCTTGTAAAAAAAAGAGACAAAGTTTGCAAGTTTTAATTTCTTCCTCCATTTCTAACCTCTGATTATAAAAGAAACAATAACCCAACTTCTAAAAAAATTACAGTTTGCTCAAATCGAGCGCCCAAAAGCACTCTCCAACCTTGTCAACTCTCTCCCGCGCCTCCATGCACTAGTGATAGAGATGGGTAACAGTAAAGGCATGGTTTCGTAGCATATTTCAACTAGTTTCAAAATCTATGGGATGTTTTACACTTATTTACAGTCGTTCAGCCACTATCGTCAAAATACCGATTGTCAGTATTTAAGGCCATACTGTGTTTAGATTGTTGCAACTCATGAAAATCTTTCTATATTTTATGTCCCTGGGGTGACATCAATACTTAAATCATTGTCAGCTTCATTTGTTTTTCATTTCTTTTCAGGTATGGAGCCTGGATTGGAACTCCTACAGAATGTATGGAGAACTTATGAGGTTATAAACGATAGTATCACCGAAGAGAATATAGACTTGCTAGAGTTACAAGGTCCTCGCTTGGCGGAGCACATCAACGTTTTTCAATAGTTGTCAATAATTTTTGAAGAGAATGCGATTTTGCAACCGCTCATATCAGTAGTTCTAGAGAACTTGCAGGATCAACTCTTTAATTTAAATCAGTTACTGGAAAGAGGCGCTAAATGTAAATCCCAGATCAATGTACCATTGAAAATGGATGGCACTGTTGGTCGACCAAGCTTAGATTTACCCGAACAGCAAATAGTGATGTTAAGAAATAGCGGTCTTTCGTGGTCTAAGATTGCAAAAATATTGAATATATCAGTCCGTGCCCTTTACAACTTCCGTCTTACAAACCATCTAGAGAACTTGGAAACTTTGAGAGTTGTGAGTGATGCTGAGCTAGAGCAAATAAGGCAAATCACTTGCCTAGTTTGAGGCTTATGCTTGCGGACTAAGCCTGATTTCAGCAATTAAAAGGGTGTCTGGTCATCCTGGCAGAGGTTGGTCCATGATAGTTAGCAGATGACTGATCAGCGGATTGACTGCATGGCAGATGCTTCTTCTTGGTTAAGCTGTTACGATAACTCACCTTCTGCTCACATCAGTCTGTCATGTGCCAACTATCACTAAACAAGCTCTAATTTCATCCTCAGCAAAGTTACCTCAGTGTTGATTCTATGGCTTAGTCAGGGGAAAATAGCTCAAATAAGGGGCAAACCCGGAATAAATTGCAACAGAAGCTTTTATGGCGGGAAGTTGCTCTTTGGTACTATCTAAAGAACATAAAAAAAGTTCGCCAAAATCCGAGTAGGGGAAAAGGGGGTTTTGCCCCCTTTTTCCCCCAAAATTAGAGGATTTTTACGTCTTTTTTCACGGTTTTCCCAATTGCGCCAAAACTACCACTCCAACGCAAAAATTTGACTGGATAATTTTTAAAAAGGGGGTAAAATTTCCTACAAGATGGTTTAATCAGATAAAAATTTCAGTCACCCGGAGGGTGGGAAACAGCTGATTTTCATTTCGCGGAAATTCGAGAATTCGGGGAAAAAAACGCGTTTTCGGCGATTGCTCGAGTAATTTAACTTCCGCTGCAACGAATGCGGAATAACCGTATTCTAGACACCAAATACGTTTATAGGGGTCTATTTTGAATATAAGGAAGTGTGGGGGGACCAAGGTCCCACTTGACCCCCCCCCCCCCCCCTGACCCGACTCTCAATACAGAATGAATAGAGCACACCTCTCCATAAAGTGTGAAGGAGTTCACTTTTTCTCGCCAAATGTCTGGTTCATGTTTTGCCTTTGCGTATTTGGACCAACTACCCCCCCCCCCCCCCTTTAAGAGGCCTGGCATTCGTGAATGCTAAATTTACCTCATTTTTCCGGGAAAACGTTCATTTTTTTGACCAAGTATAGGAATCACCCGTGGTCTTGGCAACCGCTACAAACGTCGCGTCATTACATGGCAAACCAATTTTTTTGCAGCTGCAATGCATGGTGTCACACTGCTTCTAACATTTACGGTGGTCGACTGATGAAAGAATTTTAAAGGGGCAGAAGGGCGAAGGCCTATCCGGAGTCTAGGTAGATATTTTTTGCACTCGGAGATCCCCCCATGAGATGGCATCCAGGCCCAGGTCGTTGTGCCCATCCACTCCTGAATTTGAAAATAAGCTCGCTAAGAGTGGTACTTGACAGCTGTTGGAGTATGGGTGGTAATTTTTCCGGTTTGACGAAAGTCTTGGTTGAGGGACTTTTCATTTACAGAGACGAAAAACAGAAGCTCTATCGTATCGTCTTTTCTGCCTCCATAAAATTGATCCCCAGATAGCAGTTTTCAAGTGCACTTAAAAAGTGTCATTCAACGCCAAAAAAAAATGAAAAAATGACGTAGGTAAGTGCATAAAAAGCAATAGTTAATTGGAGCCCAATTTAGAAGAGTCTCCTCTTCCTCCCTGCTTATAGGCTGTGACTCAACATCGCACATTTTTGGGAAAAGGCGAAATGGGGCAGTTGCAAGGGTCTGAAAAGTTGTGTTTTTTATATAGAAAATGATAGTACTCGATAAGCTGAGAACAATGGTGCCTTTTGGTTTTTTTTCCCAAGTGTCTTGGTTTTGGGGATATACACGTGCAAAATTGCAAAAATTCGTATGTGTAGTGACGTCACTACGCGGAATTCCCATTTAAAACAATTTTTTGGGCCAAAAACTTATCTCCGGAACAATGGGACTTAATTAGAAACCAAAGGCATCTATGTTCTCAGCTCAGCAAGTACTTTCATTTTCTTCATAAAAAACACAACATTTCAGACCCTTGCAACTGCCCATTGCCCCACAAATGACTTGTAACAGTTAATGGGGAGCTGCAAAAAAGTGCTCATGTATTTTTTGCCCCAAGAAAACCCATTGGGATATTGAAAATGCGGGTAGATTGGTGATTCTTCAATTTTATGGAGGCAGAAAAGACGATACGATAGAGCTTCTGTGTTTTCGTCTCTGTAAATGAAAAGTCGCCTCAACCAAGACTTTCGTCAAACCGGAAAAATTACCACCCATACTCCAAAGCTGTCAAGTACCACTCTTAGCGAGCTTTTTTTCAAATTCAGGAGTGGATGGGCACAACGACCTGGGCCTGGATGCCATCTCATGGGGATGGATCTCCGAGTGCAAAAAATATCTACCTAGACTCACGGATAGCCTTCGCCCTTCTGCTCCTTAAATTCTTTCATCAGTCGACCACCGTAAATGTTAGAAGCAGTGTGACACCATGCATTGCAGCTGCAAAAAAATTGGTTTGCCATGTAATGACGCGACGTTTGTAGCGGTTGCCAAGACCACGGGTGATTCCTATACTTGGTCAAAAAAGTGAACGTTTCTCCCAGGAAAAATGAGGTAAATTGAGCATTCACGAATGCCAGGCCTCTTAAAGGGGGGGGGGGGGGGGGGTAGTTGGTCCAAATACGCAAAGGCAAAACATGAACCAGACATTTTGGGGAGAATAAAGTGAAATCCTTCACACTTTATGGAGAGTGTGTGCTCTATTCATTCTGTATTGAGAGTCGGGTCAGGGGGGGGGGGGGGGAAGTGGGACCTTGGTCCCTCCACACTTCCATTATATTCAATATAGACCCCTATAATACGTATTTGGTGTCTAGAATACGGTTATTCCGCATTCGTTGCAGCGGAAGTTAAATTACTCGAGCAATCGCCGAAAACGCGTTTTTTCCGCGAATTCTCGAATTTCCGCGAAATGAAAATCAGCTGTTTCCCACCCTCCGGGTGACTGAAATTTTGATCTGATGAAACCATCTTGTAGGAAATTTTACCCTCTTTAAAATTAATCCAGTCAAATTTTTGCGTTGGAGTGGTAGTTTTGGCGCAAATTGAGGAAAACCGTGAAAAAAGACGTAAAAATCCTCTAATTTGGGGTAAAAAAGGGGAGCAAAACCCCCTTCCCGTACTCGGATTTTGGCGAACTTTTTATATGTTCTTTAGATAGTACCAATGAGCAACTTCCAGCCATAAAAGCTTCTGTTGCAATTTATTCCGGGTCAAACCCTATTTTCCCCTGACTAGCTTTTCTTTATTCATCTGGACATGGGACTAATTAGAGGCTGTTGCTGATAGCTTCGGATCTGACAGTTCTTTGTTTACATGCGTGGTAGGACGGTATTTTGTTTTCCCTTAAAATAACTTTGGAGCAAACCTATGTAGACAAAGAAGTGTCCGAACCATGGCATTTTAAACTACCTCTACTTATGCCTGAGATGTGATTAGAAATTTTGTTTTTTATGCTCATTGTTGACACCATCTTTTGAGCTTGATTTTAAGATCTTTTGAAAGAACTTGTTCAAGATACAAGGGCGGTTGAGCATCTTTTGTAGAGATCAAGTATTTTTCATCAATTTTGATTACTTAGTGTACGTTGTTGCCTACGTGTGAACGGTGATACAGCAACAATTCCTTTTTATACTGAAGAACTTTATCGTTAAAATTTCCTGCCCTAAAAAATATTGCTGTCACACCATTATTTTTAAAATAAAAAACCACTGAGGCCAAACGTTCTTTGATGTGTGTCCATAATCCTCCATGAATCTTCCTTAAATTGCTCTCTCTGTTTTTCAGAAGTCAGTGCAGCTAGTCCAGAGCACTCTATTCAAGTCATCTGCGCTGCTGAACTCAAAGGAACCACCTGATTTTGCATCAAAAATTTTGCCGGATTAAATTATGAATTATTGCTGTAGCTCTGGGTGGGCTCAACTGAAGAGCTAAATCCTCCTCTCTTCAGGTACATTGCTCAATTTAATATCACTTCTCATTTCTTTTACCCTTTATTTCTTGCTTTTATACCAGCAAAACCGTCGCCAGAGTAGAGCGATAGTTTGAAGTATTTTTTGGTGCAAGACACCAAAGTGAGAAGAAAATAAAAAAAAAAAGGGGGAAACAAAAAGATAGATTGATGAAGGGCGGAAAGGTGAAGGGGGGGCTTCCCGCTACTTAGCCAAGCAGCAAATGGGATTCTCTCTTTAACCGGGGGTTTGGACCCAAAAACTACTGTTAAAATTGAAATTTGTGTCTCTTTCGGCAAAAAACCATAAAAAATACTTCCAGACCAGTATTTGACGCTCAAAAAACATTGATGAAATTGATTTAAATTATTTATTACAATTTAAATCTTTGCTATCGGAGCTCTGAGCTGAAGCAGCTCCCGTTATGAAAATTTTTTTTACCGTGCTATGAGAATTTAAACCTCTGACTAAGTAAGAACACTGAAATCAGTTTTAAAACGATGAAATCCTGGTCTTGAAATATTTTTCATGTTTTTCTGCCGCGAGACTCACAAACTTTGATTTCAACCGTGACTCCGGCTCCCTGATCTAAACCAAACACTGAGGTCGTAGCAGGCATGTCCACCATCAGCCAAGTAACCTTTCTTTGAGTTCTGTGCTCCCACTTTTTCTTTAAAAATTTTTAAGTATGCAACTTTCAATAACACCATGAGTTTTTTTGAGTTTCTTGGCGTTTGAAATTTTGTTGCTAAAAAAAGCAATTCTGAATGGATCAAGCAGAGGTGCTGCATGTGCGACTGTCAATATCCGAGAACCTTTTTTTCCCCTTTACAGTATTATGTTCATTATCTTAGAATTTGCTTTCATTTTTGGCGCCAGCTCAATGAGCACGAACCAAAAATTGAAACATTTTTGAAAGTTATTCCGATCGCCATCAATCAGTCACTACATTCTGTCAGTCTTGCCAAAATGCTCATGACTAGGTTTTCACAGTGCAAAATGTCACGAAATCTGTGGTAATGAATTTTCAAGCAAAGCAACCTTTTTTCTGGAAAAAATTGATCAAAAGAAAATAAAAAATTCAAACATTTAACTTGCCAAAACAGAGTATCATGATGAAAGGCACTGACCCAGAGAGGTTCTTGAGTCTCTTAATGACAAAACAGTCTTCAAAACTGTTTTTCCTGTCCACCATTTTATACTTTTACTTTGCGATTCTACAGGGCTACTATAAGAATCTCTAAAAATCAAAAATTTGGAGGTAGATTATGAGTCTGAGGGGTTTTTTAATCCCGGGCTGATTCTGCTCTTTTAGAAAAAACAAGATGAATAGGGGGAATCGATCAATTTTTTTGTTCATTTTTCAGACAAATTACTCCTCCGTCCATTGAATGACTCGAAATCTGTCACGTGATGTCGTTTAAACCAATGGGAATGCTCGATTTCCGCTATCTCGTCGCCTCTCGTCGAAAAAAGCAAAATAAACCTGCCGGGTAGGGAAATTTCTAATAGTGGCTCGCTGTTGAAATAAAATTTTCAGCCTCTTCAGACTGGCTATTTCATTGCTTGAATGTTGAAAGTCTGATGAACTGTTCTATCTTTTTCAGAATCTGGATAGTTGCTGTAAGCTGGGGATCAAGTCTACGCTCTGAGAAGATAAGAAGTGCATGCTGCTGTGACAAAGTGAAATTTTCAGACCTCTTGACAGTCCAACTTACTTCGTTCACTCTAGGATGGAGAGAAATCGGCTTTCAATTTCCGTGCTCAATAAATCAATGCCAATTTAAACTTACTATAATTATTTATACATTCATTTGGTGTTCCTCTTAGATAATAAATTCATCTCATGAAAAATTTCAACAGTCTTCATTCATCCTCAAATAACCCATGCGAATGCCCTTAAACTCAAGGATTCCAACAGTTTGGGGGGCTTAACCAAACTCATTGTAGTATTTTTTGTTCCGCATTTATCAAATTCATCTGCGGGGCGATCATTTACTTCATCGTTAAACCGTCGTTAAGACTGTGTATGAGTGATTCTATTGGGCGAAAATTGTAAAACTTAACCGTTGCTATGGTAACCATCGTAAAAGTTCCCAATTTTTGAAGGTTACTCATGAATAACCTTTAAAAATGAGAACTGTAACGATGGTTACTATAGCAATGGTTAAGTTTTACAATTTTCGACCAATAGAATCACTCATACACAGTCTTAACGATCGGTTTAACGATGAAGTAAATGATCGGCCCGCAGTTTTGAGACAAGACCGCCCTCTAAAATTTTCCCTTTTTCCGAATACTCTCATCGTATTAACTATCTGTGCAAGTCTGCTCTCCTGTAGCACATTTCTGATCAGAATCATGGATGATGTGTTTCTGGTAAGTCTTACGCTTGCTCAGTGTGTCTCACATCCTCGCTCAAGTCGGCAAAATCAGCCTTTGATGCATTGGCAGATACACGGGGGGGGGGGGGTCGCCCCCCTCCCCCCCGTTCGGGCCCCAAAAATGGGAAAAAAGGGGAGAGGAAGGGGAAAAGCAAAAGCGAAAACAAAAAAAGGGGTCTTTTAGGGGCGAAATCCAGAAGCGTACCGTAACAATTTTTAAAATTTTTTAGATCTAGCTTGTAATCTACCCCCTATTTGTTTGCTGAGAAATGTGAAGAAGTGAGTCCGTCTGATATCAGATTTTGGAGCGGATCCGCCATATCTCGATCATCTAATGTTATCGCAAAACGAGTCCATCAGAAAGCGATGTCTCTTCCTAATTAAATTTAATGTACTTTACAAAAGTACAGTAAAAGAATCCATATTGAAAATACACTTTTTGTATCCGTGCCTGTGATTCAGGCGCCGCTGCCCCTAATTTTTTTTTTTAATACTGGGGCTGCAATCCAAGAGGAAGACTGGGGGTAGCAGGGTGTGTGAACGATATTTGCCGTTGGGGGTAATTATAGTTTCTTTCAGTCAATGCATCGGTAGTTGGAACGGGCTTCTCTCTGTTGCCGTTGTTTTTACACGGTCCCCTCTCAAGGAGGGGGGAGGTTTCTGGTGGGATAATTAATACTGAGCACTAGTACAAAAAAAGGGCCCAAATGATTTGAAGTATCGAATAACTTTTACTTTTTTTTTTTTAGAGGAACTTTTCTCACATACCTGCATTTTTTCTATATATGCAACAGAAAAAGTTATGATCAAAAAACTTTTGATAATTTAAATATTTGAATCATGATCCATTTTAATTTGGTGTGTTATCCTCAACTCCCAAAATTTGGGCCAAAATGAAAGGAAACAGAATCAATCCACGATTAAATGTGTAACCGTGAGATTGCCATTATTGCACCTGAAACCCACCATTAGAGGGGATAAATACTTTCTTTCATAGCTCCTGTTGTTGTCAATGCGGAGCTCAGGGCAACAATAAGGTATCAATACTGTTCTCTTTTATTTCTGAATATTTTATGATGGAGAGTCATACTGTTGAATTGAAATCAAATTTTTAAAAAAGTCAGTGATCTTAGGTTGCAATTTAAAATAAAAAAAATATTGTTAAAATTCCTTCATTGCTTGCATTGTCTAAAATAATATCCGCGAAAAATTCATGCTAGTGGGTGATTTGAAGTATCGAAAAATGTCTCTGGGTACATTTCGATCCATTTTTTTTGAAAAACGGAATATTGCCAGTGTGCTCACATTAGGGAAAAAAAAAACTTGGGTAGATATTTCAGTATCCACCCTCGACCTAAAAATATTGATACGGGGTACTCAGTATTCCAACGAGGCAGTACGGTACCAATGGGTTTTGCTGCGTATTAGTTACGTAAGTGAACCACATATCTATTTACTAAACTGTAAGTTTGGCTCAAATATGCCCCTTTCAGCTACTTTTATACACTTTAACCATTTTTGCGCAATCGCCTGACTTTGATTCAAAATTGTTGCCACAATAAAAAAAAAAAACCTATTTTTTCCCTCAAACTTTGGGGGCTGTAGCTCTAATGAGGATTTTTATATACGTGCAGCAACAGCCAAGATAGATAAAACCTTCATGTTAGGTGAAAAAAAGGTGTTTTATCTACCTTGGACACAGCATTATACCGATTGTTTCGAAACCCCTTTTGGTACCTGTACTGCCTTAGTATCGAGGGGTTATCGAGGTATCGAGTGCCCAGTATCGATACTTTGAGGTCAAGGTATCGATACTTGTGGGGGTCGGGTGTCGATACCGAAGTATCAACATCTCTTACATTAGGGCAAATAATTTCTTTCAGTCAATATGGCGATGGTCAGAGCAGTTTTTTGAGACAGTCCCGATTTCTCTCTGATTTCCGTCGTTTCAACACAGTTGCCACTTTTTGGGGGGGGGGGGGGGGGAATTTTAGGGGAGGGTTAAGCACATTTAGAGTAAAAAAAGGGACGAGTGATTTGAATATCAAACAATATTCAACTTTTTTACTTATTTTTGTTGGGGAAACTTTGCTTTTCTGCCTTCTTTGCTGAAAATTTTTTTTCTTTTCGGTTACTTACTTTTCCCTTTTTGGCTCCTGTTGTTGTCAATGTGGAGCTTGAGGCAATGATAAAATTCGATAGGTACTGATGTCCTTTCATTTTTGGAAATTTCATGATGGGAGACGTCATAAGGATGAAAAGAACCGATCTTTGTAAAATCAGTAAACTTGGGGAGCGTGATGAAAAAAATAAAAAATTTCCCCTCTATCTTGCATATAGTAGCGTTAATGTCTGCGTAGAAATTTACATTAGAAAATGATGCGCGGTATCGAAAAATGTATGTATAAATACATTTTGATTTAACTTTAATGCGTCATTCATTTAACATTTAAAAGAAGCGTTAATGTCTGCGAAGAATTCATATTAGAAAGTGATTCGCAGTATCAAAAAATGTATTATAAGTACATTTGATTTACTTTGTCGAAGAACATTATTGGGAGTATGCTGACGTTATGGTGAAAAAAAACAAGAAACAATTAAAAGCCTTTGATACTTGTATAAAAGTAAAATGACGATCCTATTCTATCTGGTATTTGAAAAATATTCGAATATCTGACATGAATTTTATTTATTTTTCAAAAACCAAAACCCCAGTAACATCATGAAAGTGACACAGGATCTGAATCTGAAAACTATCCACGACTTCTTTTACTATCTCGTTTATAAATTTTTTATTTCGTCCGAGACCGCAATTTTTGGTTTTCTCGTAAATCAAGGGGCGATTTGACCGGCCCGGATGGGCAGCAGATTCGCTGAAACCTTCTTTTTCAGGAGAAAAATCGGGAAAAACGGATCATTTCTGAAGGCCGTTTTTTTTAAATTTGGGTACACCAGCGCAGCCAACCACAGCCCCAAAAAGAGTGGAAAATTTCCCGGCCATTCCCTGACTGCGGCTCCTGAATTTCTCGCAAGTTCAAATTTCCGCATCGGACTCCGAAATTTTCGGCTAACTCCTTAAATATAAACTTCGGGTTTGTAAAATTCCTCAAAGTCTCGAAAATGTTGAGATTAGATCTCTC
>VMOF01000388.1:23619917-24071827 GCA_011764245.1 Trialeurodes vaporariorum | reverse complement strand
GGGGTTTGCCATCAGAGGACACCAAATTACAGCGTACACAAATGTAGACCTCAAAAGACAGAAACCTTTGCAAAATTATAAGGAAATTCTCGTCGATGCACCCGTCACTCCTTCGTTGAAAAGTAAGAAAAGATTATTTACGTGTATTTTTGTAGGTATGAAACACGATCGAACACAATGGAATGGGTTACTTATGCGGCAACTGCTATCTTAGACGTACCTATAAAGGTTCACTCTGGGACAAAAATACTGTCAAATGACTCCTTAAAGATTTTGTCTGAGGTAGGCCACCTGAAATGCTTTAATTCGTCGAGATAAGTATTACGGGTGGCCCACTTCCAGGAGTCATCTAACAGACTTTTTCCACCGACTAAACATTATTCACAGGAATATTGGAAATGTACGCAATTTTTCAGAAACTATACGCAGGAACTAAAATGGGACAGCAAAAGATCTTTAGCTGTGTGAACTTTTAAACCAAGATCTATTAATACCAAGTCATTCTGGTAGGTGGCCCATACCAACGACCAACATCTCCCCGCTACAATGCGGTGGATGGCGGTGGTCCTTCAACATCGTATTCCACATAACAGTTGCTGATTCTACCTTGTGAACCACAACGGGGATGAGATAACCAGTACGGGGAACGCTTGCAACGGAACGTGCCCGTCCCACCTACCAGCTAGCGGACTGTCCTGGAATTAATAGATCTTGCTAAAGCCCTATAGGAGGATGCACGAAAGGTTTGATATGCTCGTATAGTTACAAATCTTTCGCTGAACCATTTTTTCTACACATAAGATTTAGTTGCGGCACAACTGTTTTTTCCCTGGACACAGCTTCGTTTTTGTTAGTTAAGAGCCCCCCCCCCCAGGTTGAGCCACTGTCAACGTTAGAGTATAGTATATATCTTCCGCCCCTTCATCCGCTTCGCCTGCGCTACAGCAGTGGCGAGGCGTAAAACTTGGCATCAATGTATTTTCTCCATTTAAATTCACCAAAAAGTCGAACGGTTCAGTCATCGGCGATGACCAAGCACTTCGATCTTTCTAATGTGTTTAAACGGGAAATAGGAACGTTGCCAAATCGCACGCCTCGCTACCGGTTGCATGACTTATATGGCATAGCGCTTGGGACAGTTGAAGATAAAGAGAAAGTCAGGCGACTCCTAGAGGTAGGCAGCCCACAATACTTACCTCAATGAATATATATTTAAGTATCGCGGGTGATCTACCCTCGCCAAAATGTAAGGCGTCTTCAAACATTATTATCGTCCCCGGCGATACAGCTAGAGACGCGCCCTCGACAGAAACTCTTTTTTATAGGGAGTACCGACACGAGCTCAGATTGGCTGTTGATTTAAAACATGGGCACTGGGCAGCTTCATAAGACGACTTCATATCTATGACGGCGAATCGTGGAGACCAAAACAGTCGATTCGCTTTCTTCCCCTTGCCCCTGAAAATTTTTCGATTATTTTTGAGCTCCTCAAGCGTCGCGTCGTGTTGGTATACTCTACTCCCTGTAGAGAGTTTCCACTTAGGGACTTTAGTCCCCGACTGTACCATTGCGTGTTTACTTTATTTGATTTCTGTTGATGCCGGTTGTTGTGTTAATATGGACTCATGATTTTAGCACATACCTCATGTTTCAGATTTCAATTTTGCGGAATGGGGTAATGCAACCCTCTTTGTGTACATGCACGATTTGTGGACTATACTCCCGAAATTCGTCGAGGAGGCGCTACAAACTGCCGAGCTCCAGGCTTTGATGCATTCGAAAGAGTCGTTCGATCTAATTATCACCGAAACGACTTTCGGTCAGGAATGTCTCCTCGCTTTCGGCCACAAATTTCAGGCACCCGTCATAAACTTGCACCCTCTTTTCGTCTCTCCTTTCAACGCTCAGCTCAACGGGTTACCACATCCATTCTCGTACGTGCCCGATTACCGTCTACCCTTTACCGATCGGATGACCTTCTGGCAGAGGACCAAAAATGTCGCCCTCGGAGTTTATGAGCTGATAGGCGGAAATTTCTACTACCTACCATTCGTTCAAGAAAAGTTGATGAGGAAACTTTTCCGTTACCCTGGATCCGAGTCGCTGCCACCGTTGAGAGAGCTGATGGCGAATGTATCCATGCATTTCGTCGATTCACATCCGATGGCGAGTTATGTTAGACCTTACAGCTCTAACGTAATAGGGATTGGTGGATTAAACGTTAAAAGAAAGGATAAATTACCTCAGGTATTTCCTCACCCGCGTCTTGATTTTATATAATTGGAGAGCAAAAGAACATTTTGCAATTGAGGTCATTCGTAATAAGAGGACATATACATTAAACAACGGGTGTGCTCTATCTAAGAAATCAGTATTTATTATTGAAAATAGGTTTTTGTCAAAAAAGCGCACCTTATGATTTATTATAGCATTTTTTCCCGGCCTAAATCAGCCTAAAACGAACAACCATGATCAGAACTCGTTGAGCTCATGTCGGTACTCCCCAACAAAACTTCAATGGGTCTGTTGCACATTTCGGCTACAGCGTTTTAAAGTATCAATTCCTATGTAAAAAGCCGAGAAAATAACAATGGCAGCATCAGAAAACACTAAAATTCAGTATTAAACTCACAAAATGCGAAAAACACTAGACACTATTCACCCCGTATCTTCCACCACGTGCACGATATTTCGCGAAATTAGCGCGGCACATTCAAAAATCACGGCCCACTGTCATCACAGCTGACTTCATAAACAAATAAACAGTAAACACTGACGGCGTCTTTCGAATTCTTACGTTTCAATATCCTCAATTCCTCACAAAAGGTTGTGAAAGGTACGGCAACCGATATTTGTGTCGAAAAATTTTCAAATGAAACAAAAACACACAGAGTTCCAAGCATGATGATCGAAGTTGAAAAAATCATTGGAACTCCTGTGGTATTGTTTCATTTTGATAAGTTTTTTGACACAAATATCGGTTGCCGTACCTTTCACAACCTTTTGTGAGGATTGAGGATATTGAAAAGTAAGAATTCGAACAGACGCCGTCAGTGTTTTTCTGTTTATTTGTTTATGAAGTCAGCTGTGATGACAGTCGGGCCCTGATTATTTTAATGTGCCGCGCTAATTTCGCGAAATATCGTGCACGTGGTGGAAAGATACGGGGTGAATAGTGTCTAGTGTTTTTTTCCAAATTTTTGAGTTTAATACTGAATTTTTGTGTTTTCTGATGCTGCCATTGTTATTTTTTCGGCTTTTTACATAGGAATTGATACTTTAAAACGCTGTAGCCGAAGTGTGCAACAGACCCATTGAGGGACTCAATACAAAACACGCTTGAATTTAAAACTCTACAAACAAAGCTCTTGGTGAATGAATTAGTACTACTCACGTCAAAACCTACTCAATATCGAGGAGGGGAGGTGGGAGAAGGGGAGAGTGCCGAAAAAGTTGCCCTTTTTTTTAGAGAAAATTCGAGGGTTTGGGGAGATTTGTCTGACTGGTTTTGGGTGAAACAACCCCCCTAGTTAGGAGGGGATGTCCAGTGAGATGTTCTTGCTCCAGGATTACAAAAAAAGTTTTCAATTAGAGGGTGGAAAAATTAAAAAAAATTCCCAGGAACCTTGAAGCGTCCGTGAGGGTGTCCGGAAGTTTCGGCGCGAAAATTTCGGCGCCGGAAATCTCGGCGCAAAAATTTCGGCGCGGGGAAATCTCGGCGCACGGAAATCTCGGCGCCTGATTTTTTTTCAAGCAGTAAAGTTAAGAAACGTCAAGCGTATAGTCTGTCCCACGAACGATGATCGGTTTGCTCGGGAAAAATATGAATAAAAAAAATGTAAATGACAACACCGCACGGACCCGAACAGCGAGCCTACAGTCGGAATAGGCGAGAGTTGGGTTATTGTTTGCTCGCACTCCGCAGTCTCGTTTACCTGACGTGCAACCCTCTTTTTGTATCCTACCTACAGAATTTGAATTTTTTCTCTGGGCAAATTTTACTCATTCCAATGAGTGCACTCGAAAGAGCTCCTATTTCTGATCGTAGTGATATAAAATTCAAGGCGCTAAGATGATTTTCAAGGGTTCAAAAGGATGATTAAATGCCAGGAACGGAGCAGACAATTATGAGTTCTTCGGTTCAATGAAAAAACAGTCAAATTTTTCGTCTGTTTCAAAATTTTGATTTTATTTTGGTATATATTTGAACAGGCGCCTTCATTCTGATGAAAATGATACCCAACAAGCTTTGTATGAACATGCCGAAGAGTTGTGAAAATGAATAAGACAAAAACGAGCGAAAATGATGTTATAAAAATACAATACGTAAAAAATAAAAATATAAGCAAATAAAGTGATAACGAAATAAATCTTAATTTTCCCCCCTTTTTTTTCTTCTTCTTCCTCTTTAGGAAGGGAAAAACCTTCAAAAGGCACCCCGATCCGTTGGGGGTAGTGTGTCACTCACAATCAGACCCTCTAAAAAACCCCTCAAAAATTTGAACCGCTGAGACCGCCGAAACGCTAGATGCTTGAAAAATAGATGCGCGAAGACAATATAAAGAAAAACGTATCAATTATATTAATGAAAATTAAAATGAATCTATATGGTTAATCCACATTTTCTTTTTTCTTTTATACGATTAAAACAGAATGTTGTTGAATTTTGCTGTTGAATGTAGATAGGAGAAGCAAGACAATATTTGCAGCGATGCTATTTCGCGGATCTTGGATGATATTTTAAAGTTCAACGGTGATTCCATCGGTGAATAAAAAGATTACAGTTACGAGTCTTCTCCTGTGTTACAGCTATCTTACTCACCTGAATTGTGTTATATTTGTGTCAATCGGTAAAATCATCGTTTAGTCTAAAAAACATTGGCAAATTTTGTAACTTGAGAATGATTTTACTGTTTGACACGAAGAGTACAGAATTCAGTTGAGTTAATGAAGCTATAATACACGTGAATGCTCTAAACTGTAATCTTTACAATATGATCAAAGAACCGCAAAATGGTAGCCATGAATACTTGACACATTCTTTATAGTGTTGAAATTATCAAATGGTAGTTGGTAATTCATATAGTTTCATTTACAAATAAATTTTGCGACTGATTGTTATGAATCGACGCGATATAAAAATAAATTGTTCATTAAGAGGAAATGGTCTAGTTGAAATTCGAAGTCGCATTATTATCATTCCGTGGGTAAGGGTTGGATTCCAAATTCTTCATCTACGATAGGAACGTCTTGGCTCGGCGCTGATTCGAAGATATTATAATCGTCCTCTTCGTCACTTGCGTCCATAAAGTCATCATCTCTCTCCTCATCAGAGTCTGTTGCACCCAGGTGAATCAAAAACTGCTCCACGTGTTCTTCTGCTACTAGATCGGCGAGGGGGCTCATCTGGCTTATCAACACGTTCATTCATACACGGCTTGTTAGGTATCACTTTCATCAGAGTGAAAGCGCCTGTTCACTTATGACAAAATTAAATTAAAATTTTGGATTGGGGGGAAAAAAATTTGCTTTTTATTCATTGAAGTTTTACACATTAACAGATGATCCGTCGTTGGAACTTTAATCATCCTTTGGATCATTCAAAAATCATCGTAGCACCTTAAGTTTTATATCGCCGTGATCAGAATTTGAAGCTCTTTGAAGCGCTCCGATTTAAACGAAGAAGATTTTTGAAGGGACAAAATTCAAATTTTGTAGGTAGGATAGAGAGAGGGATGCGCGCTTTATGTTCAGAGAGGGCGACTTGTCTTAGATTCAATACCCGAGACCTGAGTTGAGCCGCCGCTTTGTGTCCGTGTCGCTCGGTTTCGAGTGCGGGCGGCTCCCAATCCCTCTTCGGGTCCAAGGGTCTGCAGCGTTGCCAGCGTGTAAAAACCAGACCGATCATCGTTCGTGGGACAGACTATAGTTAGTACTTGGATCGATTATGGGGGAGACCGTTTTTTTTCAAGCAGTCAAGTTAAGTAACGTCAAGCGTAGTTAGTACTTGGATCGATTATGGGGGAGACCGTTTTTTTTCAAGCAGTCAAGTTAAGTAACGTCAAGCGTAGTTAGTACTTGGATCGATTATGGGGGAGACCGTTTTTAAAAAAAAATGTTTATAAAAAGTAACCATAACATTTAAAAACACAGCACACTAAATATTTAAATAAAAACACAACACACGACTAATTAATGACAATGAAACAAGGTGAACGGACGGGTGGCGGTTACTCAACAGATTATGAAGTGCGACTAACCTCACAATGAAACATAAACAATGAACAGCTGACGAGTAACTACATGAGCAGTTGCCAACTCTCATTTGCCAAATTTAAAAAAATCAAAAAATTAAAAAAAAAAAAAAACATGGTTTTCAGCTATCATCATTTTGAAGGAAAAGTTTAAAACATTATGAATTTTCTGAAGAAAAATAACGGTCTCCCCATAATCGATCCAAGTACTAACTACGCTCGACGTTACTTAACTTTACAGCTTGAAAAAAAACGGTCTCCCCCATAATCGATCCAAGTACTAACTACGCTCGACGTTACTTAACTTTACAGCTTGAAAAAAAACGGTCTCCCCCATAATCGATCCAAGTACTAACTACGCTTGACGTTACTTAACTTGACTGCTTGAAAAAAAAACGGTCTCCCCCATAATCAATCCAAGTACTAACTACACTCGACGTTACTTACCTTTACCGCTTGAAAAAAAATCAGGCGCCGAGATTTCCGTGCGCCGAGATTTCCCCGCGCCGAAATTTTTGCGCCGAGATTTCCGGCGCCGAAATTTCCGCGCCGAAACTTCCTAGATTCGTCCGTGAGCAAATACTACAGATACACACCAGTGAGTAGAACTTCAGGGAATAATTATTGACATTTTCGGGACTCTTTTTTCTAGGATTTGCAAAAATTCATGGACGAGGCAACTGAGGGAGTGATATATTTCAGTTTTGGATCCTTCATCAATGAGAAAACACTTCCACCACATCTGAAAGATGTGTTCTTTGAGACTTTGAAAGGATTGAAGCAAAGAATCATCTGGAAATGGGATGAAGAAATCGATGGAGCTGACCATATTTTGACGAGAGCCTGGTTACCTCAACAGGAAATTCTCGGTGAGTCCATCTCCATTAGCTTCAATTTTTTTCACTTTAAAACCGGAGGGTTAGGCGGTGTTCACCAGGCAATTTTTAAATTGTTTCCTTATATACATTTGAATTTATTTCTCTGGCGAAGAACAAATATGAAGTAATATTCTATCCATGTATTTTTAAAAATTTACGGTTGGACATTTTAATGGTTTAAGTATAGAAATATTGCGGGCAGGAAAATTTCGACGAATTTAATTTCCAGTGACAGAAATTAAATTACAATTAATAACGCGAGGAATAACGAAGTGAACACCATCAAATACACAAATTATACAACGACATTGAATTTTCGATATAGCTTACGGAAAGACAAATTTTCATGTTTTCGAGTTAGCGGACACGCTGATCGCATTTGGAAAACTTATTTCCTAAAGTTCTTGAATTTTCGATAGAGGGAAGGAAAAAGTATGGTACATGGAATTACGAGAGTAATTTTTAATTAATTTAGGCTTAGAGAACGACTTCCCTGCTTTCGCTATACATTCACGGGGACAAGCGTGACGTTCCATAGCCTAAAATAACACCAGCAGCAGCTAGCTCTCACAAGCGCCGGGAATAGCTGGAGTTGTAGAGAGATAACTGTTCCTACACGATGGTACTGTTTTTGCATAAACCGTAAATTGAAGGCGCAAGAGGGCTATACGACATACGTCTGACGAGGTCACGAACTCACAAATCACAATATCGAAAGAGTTGTGAGATAACTGTTCCTACACGATGGTACTGTTTTTGCATAAGCCGCAAATTGAAGGCGAAAGAAGTCGTCTTCTGACGAAGTCACTTATTGAGCCACTGACCTCTTGCATCCCATGCATCGGCTGGACTAATGTGAATTTACAGAGGCGTAGCGTGCAATTCGGCAACGTTGCAATTTGTCCATTTAAACCCATGAAAAAGATCGAACTACTGGGTGTTCGGTGAACACCTTCGCATTCGACCTTTTACATGGGTTTAAATGGGCACAGTACACTGTTGCCGAATTAAACGCTACGCTCGCGCCACTGATGTGAAAGCAGGAGCAGTGCCAGTGAGACGCGAAGCTTTTTCATCCTTTCCCGCCGCCGCTTGTCCTTGCGGCGCGGACGTCTTGCCTCATGTTTTTATCAAGTTCCCCCACCTAGAGGTCAAAATCCTCATTCGATGAAATCGAACTGTGAACCTCGACGCGAAATCAACATTAGTACCTTTTCATGGACCGTCTGAAATTCTGAGACGGTTTGTTCATTTCATCGAAATTTGTAAGTGTAGCTAAACAACTTCAAGTTATTAAACTGTAGAATCGGTAGTAAGCCATCCGTTGCGGTGGCGTAACCGGGGGAAGGCCCAGAAAGACATCCCTCCTAGATATTGAAATTTTCCCTTAAAAAAGGTAATTTCATTAATTTTCTAGGGAATTCAGACTGATTCTAAACCTTTGACGAGAGGGGGGGGGGGGGTCAAAGGTACCCCCCGCCCATTCATCACTTTCAGGCCATGCAATGTGCACCCCCCCTCCTATTCGAAAAATTTCTGGCTATGCCGCAGATCCGATGTAAATCTGTATGAGGAATGCAGGGAATTAGACTAAAATTTTATTTGAAATGGTGTTTCCATTTTTCCAAACAAAATTAACACACACATATTTTTAACACCCGCACAAAGTAAAGTTTGATCAAGTGGAGAGGAGACTGATTTATTAAAGACCTTCACTTTTGCAGATTCCAACTATTTTGACGTAATGCCAGTCCTTGCACTTCAAGAATGACCAAACACCCTGCATTGTTATTTCAGTTATTTAAAAGGTTAGCTGCACCACACAGTGGCAACAAATATTTTTGTCAGCTTTCGAACTATGCAATCAACGTTTATTATTTGATATTACTTGCGAGGTCTATTAATAATTGGTAAGTCTGGTAACGCTGTATGTAATCTTTTGAGCGTTGTCCCATAAGCACAATTTAAAAGCAACAAATCATTTCCCGATTTGGATCAACCTTCCACAGGCGCGAATGGGGGGGGGGGACTAAAGGGCTTTCAGCCCCCCCCCTCTTGAGCCAA
This sequence comes from Trialeurodes vaporariorum, assembly GCA_011764245.1. NCBI lineage: Eukaryota > Metazoa > Arthropoda > Insecta > Hemiptera > Aleyrodidae > Trialeurodes > Trialeurodes vaporariorum. The sequence goes on along the minus strand of VMOF01000388.1, from coordinate 24,062,631 downwards.
ATCTCTACACTGTCTACGAGGTGATTTTCGAGGAAATTTTGGGCGTTTTGATGAAAATGTATGTTTCAGCCCCCCCCCCCTCCTCGTGGACCTTAGCCTTTCCCTAGAAAGATTTCTAGATCCGTCACTGCCCCCCCCCCCATTTGATTATTGTTTGTCTCATTCCCAAGTCAGGAAAGGCTCAAAAATTAAGCACAGCATTACCGTATTGACCTGTTGCTAACGGATCTTGTACAGTTGTATTCCACGGTTAAACATTGGATCCAGCCCTCGCAAACGGGGGTGCAAACGGTCAGAGGGGAACTTGGAATTCCCCCCCCCCCCCGGTGAACCCTTTTACCTATTTACTCTCCTCATTTTCCCCTTCTTTTAGCCTTATTTCATCTCCCCCCCTCTTTCCTCCTTTTTTGGTCAAACGATGGGGGCAATCGCCCCCCGTATCCGCCAATGCAGTTAAGGCAGTATTACGTACAGCAAATGATTTGAATGCTTATCGAACAGTCACGCAATCAATTTTTTTATTTTTTTTACAGCGCACCCAAACTGCAAACTTTTCATCACGCATGGAGGAGTCAACAGTTTGATGGAAGTAATAAGCGTAGGAGTGCCCGTTTTGGGACTTCCCCTATTCGCCGATCAATTCTTCAATGTGGCCTACTACGAACACATTGGTGTCGGACTAGGAGCTAATACTGATGGCCTCACTGTGACCGAATTTGGGGACAAAATCAACAAGATCCTTCAAACACCCTCGTAAGTGCTCAGTTTCATGAAATCAACATTGTAAGTTTAAAAACTTGACTTACGACCCCTATTAAAAAGGGCATATCAATCAAGAAAATAAATTAGGAGGAAGCAAAGTTGAAGCTTTTTCAGAAGGATAAAAATAAATTACCCGCAGTAATTTTAAATTTTTTGAGCTACGGTTGCCTTCGGCAAAAATGTTGAATTTTGTAATCATTCATCAGGGGGGGGGGGGTTAAGGTAAATCAGTTGGGTACCTACCTAACCTACTTCTACTACTTATCAATCAATTATTGAGAAGAAACCTGAAGCTAGCCAAATTTCTTCAAAGATTCTAAAAATATTCATTTATTTTGTAGCTTCAAATGTTTTAATGATGCAATTTCTATGACAGTCATCAGCATTAGGGAAACATGTTGTTACCGTTCATTATTAAATGTACCACAGATACATTCGCAACAATCTTTAAATACAGCACAAAAAAAGGATCTATTATGAGAATTGGACCACTGGGTCTGTTGTACCTTTTTGCTAGAGCAATACAGAGGGGCATTAACAGTGTAAAATCACATGAAAATAACGTCGGAAGCATCAAAAAGTTTCAAAATTAACTCAAAAACTCAAGAAATGCATATAAACAAAATTCCAAGTTGGCAGTCAAGTAGCAAGTCATAATGATAGAGTGAAAGAATCCTGTCTTTGCAGCTTTCACTGCGCTGGGGAAGGTGATTCTTCAGTGATAGACAGATTAGACGAGACTCTTCCTTTATGACTTGCTATATGACAGTCATCGTGAAATTCTGTTTAAAAGCACTTATTGAGTTTGTGAGTCAACTTTAGAACATTTTGAAGCTTACATTATTTAAAAGTGATTTCACACAATCAATAACCAAATTTACTGCAGCAGCTAAAATTAGCAACTGCATTGCAGGTCTGCAGATTGCATTGGGCAATTGTGCTGCAGCTAACAATTATTGTCTTTTCAATAATCTCTCATTATTTTACTTTACAGGTATAAGGAAAATGCAAAACGAATGTCAACCATTTTTCACGATCAACCTCAAACCAGCTTAGAAACGGCCATATATTGGGTTGAATATGTGATTAGACATAAAGGTGCCCATCATTTAAAACCAGCTTTTCTGCAACTGTTCTTCTACCAAAATTTACTTTTAGATGTAATAGCCTTCAGCTCAATAGTTTTTGTTATTGTATTTTACATTCTCCTTTGGTCCATGAGGAGAATGATAAATTGGTTTTATAATAGTCATTCAAATAAATCAATCAAATTTAAAAAGAGAAAACCTGAATAAAAAATAAAAATGAAAAATAAAATAAATAAAAAAAAAAAAATTCAAACCAAGTTTCTGAAATTGTTTCATTTCAATACTATCTTGGGGGAATAAGAATCTAAATTTCTAAGAGATATCTCTACAGATATCAGTGAACTGAGTCAAGATCAGCAAAATATGCAGAAAAACTTGCTCCAAACTTTAGAACTCCAGAAAATATTTTGCCTTGGAAAGGACTTCACATTGAGTTAACTGCGTAATTTTTATCATCTGCGAGTGAGTTGTTTGTTTTGAATTGATTTGATTTAGTACTTGTGTCGTTCTCTTTTTTATTAATTTAAGTACCTCAGTTACATCACTTTCATCCCCCCCCCCCCACTTTTCATTCTTATTATTTGGAGCGATCAGCCTGAAAATTACTTTGTAGGGACCCTTTCAATGAAAGTAGCTGATGGTTAACATTTTTTTAGAAGCTAGCAGCTGAAGAAAGAGAAAAATAATTCATTGTACAGTTGAAGAGCCCATTAAAAATATGTGTTTGCAAAAAATTGATGTCGAAAGCACTTAATTTCCCTTAATTTTTCTTTCAAACTAATGGCACAGAATAATACAACCAGAAAGGAAATTCTGTCGGATTTTGAAGCAAATTCATTTCGCGTCCCCCATATTGGAATATAGGATGTTTACATCTGCATTCGCGCGCAAAAAAAAAAATTTCATTCGCAAAATTTTCATTCTGATATGCCAGTAGAATAAAAGTGAGGCCGGAAACTAAGATTTCTTTCCAGAATTAACGTAAATAAATGAGTTTCAACACAAATCAACCATGTCCGCCATGTTGGGATATAGGACCACAGCGTTGCCTATTGGTGCCGTTAAATTCCAAACTTGCTTCCATTGGCTCTTATGGGAGTTTCCGTTCTGCTTGTATTATTCTGTGGTAATAGCTAAGTCCAGCAATATGAACAGGAGAAAATATCAGTAATCAAAATCTGATGAATTTATACAAAAATTTATTGGTGCTAAATCTGTACACAAAGAAAAATAATTACAAGACAAATTTTCTTTTAAAGATGGGTAAAAAATCCTGAAAAACTGAAAACGAATTCTGAATCTTGATTACGTGAGACTGACAAAGAACCTCGTAAATGAAACTACAAAAATCAGACAAACATGAACTCTTAGAACGTTGAACAGTTGTGAAGGAACATCATAAGTTATAACTCCCCTATTATCAATCCAGTTTCACTCTAAGGCAGAGGAAGTTTTTAAAATTCATTATTATCAAAAATCTTCCATAGGGATGAGATCTTACCGTTCACTCGATCATTGCCTCTGAATCAGATTTTTTATCAAGTAAATCTAAATCATCATCATCAAATGCTTCATACGAACCATCCAAAACATTGTCTTTATCAGCTTTAAGAATTTCTTCCAGCTGTCGAACTGAGGCAGCCATTACATGGAATTGTTTCCGCCGCATATCAATCTTCTTATCGACAGCAGCTTCAGTTTCCTGGAGAGACAAAAAAAGGAAGTCATAAAATTGCTGAATGGAATCATAAAATATGTTTAAGAGCAAGGATGCCATTTTTTTTTTTTTTTTTTTTGCCATTAAATTCCCTTTAAAACCTTTCTTCTTCACTATCACTTTGATTCCCCATTGATACAAGAGAAAATTTCGATCTGCTCTATTATGAGGAAGTTTCAAAAACTTCACAGCTCAATGGTAGGAAAAAATGAGCACACAAATGCAAAAACAATAAATCTTTAATCAAATGAAAAATAGTTAAAACGAAAGTGTCAAAACTGTGCTATTAAAACAAATTAACGTTCACAGTTAGATTATAAAGAAAAACAAAACAGTCATTTTTTTTCTCTTTACTTTTGGCTAGTTTCCTCTTTTATTGAGTTTTTTAGCGTAAAACCTCAGCAGAAACGCATGATCTTAATACTACTGGCTACTATACTAAAAAAAATTCAATAGTCTAGAGACACTCTCTTTCTCAGCCTGGCTTTTTTGCTCTAGTTTTTACCCCCTTCCATTACCTACCCACACTGACCACACCACAGAGTAATGTCAACCACTGCCACTATCATTCACTCACTTGATTGTCCGCAGGATCTTCTAGCAGCGGACCGAAGACAGGTGCTCGGCTCCTAATTTTGAATAGTCAACCAATCAGTGAATGAATGTTGGCCCGTCAGGATTCCCAAAAGTGCAGTAGTAGGGAAACCTGCTCGCCAGCATCAACGAACTATTGATTAATATTCTAGTGTTAATGTATTTTAAGTATTGGATTCTGACAAGTAGGAGTGCCTCCTTCCGAAATGCATCAAAACCTATCAATGAGCGGTTGGTTAGCAATGAATCGAAAAGCTGTACTGACCAACCCACTGATGCGTTTTGATGCCTTTCGAAGGCGGGCACTACTACTTGTCAGAATCGGATACTCAAATACGTTAACTCAAGTAAAGCGACAAGAGCAAAATCCTTCAGCTTACCTTCAGCGATATTAATTCTTTCTCAATTTGTTTTAACTTTTCTGTCGTTTCTAATCGGTCCGGGTGTTGTTTGATAATCTCTGCAAGGACATCATATTCCATCCGATTTTTCCTAATTAATTTTGCAGATTCGAGTTCTTCTTTCTTTTGCTCAATTTCTAACTTTGTGTTTTCAATCTTCTTCTGAATATCTTGCGAGATCTTTTCATAGTTTTCTAATTCTCTTGTACTCATGTCCGCAACCAGCCGAGATTTCTTAAATGTATGCTCACACAACAACATCAAGGACTCCAGCCTGTTTTTCATTTTCTCACTGTAATGAAAAAAAGTTACAAGAAATGAATATTTAAAACAGCAACAGGTGGAAAAGAACAGAAACTGCCACAGCTGTGAAGATTCTAGTCTTAAAAGCAATCACAAAAGCTAATAGAGGGTAAAACCAGTGGCTTGATGGCAGGAATGTGTGCATGAGGGGAGGGGAGAGCGGGACCTCAGGAGGCTGGACCTTCCTACAGGCCTCCAATTTCTACGGGTAGAGGAGATGAAGGAAAAATTTCCAGTCAAACTTTCATTAGTTCAAACCCTTCCCTCAACAATCCTACTAATGCTAATCTTTGGTTTTGGATAAACAAGAAATGTCTATGCTGTTATTTTGAAAATACATAAACTAAAAGATACATGAAGTATCCTGCTATCCAATAGTTTGAAAAAACAATGAAATATCAGACTAAATACAAAATTACAAAGAGATTCATAAAAGTATGGCAAATTCAGGAGGGGCATAGAAAAAGAAAAGATGAATAAACGAGCAGACAAATCAGTGATAATCGTGTTTTTAACAGAGAAAAAGATGATACCAACCCTATGCACCAAAGTCCCTTACCACTCAGGTAACGTTGCGCTACAGCTTTGACTTTTAAAAAATACCTCTGGAAAAAGTAGTGTGAATGAGAAGGTGTAAAACCAATTAGAGGTCGTTTCAGAAGTGTTGGCCCCTTAAAGCTCTTTGTTTACATGCGCAGTCAGTGTTGCTGCTTCCTTTTTCAGTTTTGGGAGCCACTTGACTGGCACGTTTGCTTAATAGGGGCCATCTACAATTTTTTAGGAGCCGTAGTGATTTTTTTGCATACTGATCACGGCGCATGATGTTTCATTGAAAAGAAAACACGCGTAATGTAATGTTAGTAAATAAGCCCAAATAACTAAGGAATATGCTATAGAATAACAGAAAAGAACTAAATAATTAATATTTATTCTCTTATTTCTCCACGCGCTTTTGGTGTTTTTCAAGGAAAACACCAACTTCATATTTTTTTGCGGCAATTTTTTGGATTTTTTTTTTTTTTTTTACGGCATGTTTCAGCGGATTGTGCAGTTCAATTCTAATTTTGTATCGTCTATTTACATGAACTCAAGCCACCGCCTCCTCCCATAGGGGGGGGGGGGAGGCTTTCACCTCGGTAAAAGATGCGATTTGTACGAGCTACCTCGCCAGATTTGCCGGATAGTCGATTACGCGGCTTTTTTCGGGAATCTCGCCGATTCCCGCAGAATTTCGCTGGAAATCGCCGATTTCGCGAAAATTCACTTTCCAAAATTGAACCCAAGTGGTCACAACTGATACTCCTGTGAGGATCAGATCGCGATACGACCGTTTTAAAAATTTCTCGGCATTTCGCTGTCGTGAAATTTTCCAAGCTCTACTGACATGAGCATACGGGCGAACATTCAATTAGGCGCCACGTTTGACTGCAGCAATTGTTTCTTAGGCGCCAACGCCGAATTTTTAGGCGCAATTCACGAGTGGCCCCTGGGGAAGCAGCAACACTGTGCGCAGTAGGCCAGTTTAGAGCCTATCGCACAGGCAGGGCACTGATGCAGGGTTTGGCAGGGAACGCACTCTCAAACTTTGGTCGTCACAGCGCAAGGAAATACGTCTGTCCGCGCATATATACAAAGAGCTGTCAGCAGCCAACACTTCTGAAACAATCTCTAGAGCTCAAACAATTGGAGTATCAGGTTCGGACAAGTAGTCTTGCTTGCTTCTAAATTGCATCAAAGCGCATCAAGTGCGGTTGATTAGCAACGAGTCAAGACTCTGCGCTGACCAACTGCTCAAAATGCTTCTGCCTTAGCACAGTTTTGGCCTGTTGCTAATTAATCGTTCATAGTGTTTTGGATCATTTCCAAAGCAGGCGCTACTACTTATAAAAGCCACGTACACAAAATGTATCAGCTCTAGTTGATTTCATACCTGGTCGTTCATACAACCTTGTCCAGAGGTATTTTTTTTACAAAACAGAGCTGTAGAATAATACTTACCTAAGACGTGAGAGACTTCAGTGCAAAGGGAAGGCCTAACCTTTTTACTCAAAACACGTAAATTCCAGTCGATTCAGCTGTAAGCTTCAGGAGAGTAAAGGTAAGTCAGTATCTTTCTCTTGACAAAGTCATCAGAAAATAACTGGAGGAACATGGAGTGCCTGGACTGTCAGAAAGATACAGATGCATACAATTAGCACATGAGCAGACAAAACTTACTTATTTTCTACCGATGTGTCAGGGCTATCACACCATTTCATGAATGATTTCAATAGAACATTGAGTCTACGGTCATCTCCGGTACCATCTCCATCAATTAAAAGGCGGCGACGTATCACTTCCTCTGTAAAATAAAGAAAGACTGCATGAATAAGATGCAACAAAGCAAAAGGGTATGTATCAGCCACAAAAGTGTGCATAAAGTTGAGCTTATTCTGATGAGTAGATGGACTAACAAGGGGAAGGCAAAGGTGGGCCCGCTCCAAATGGAACGGGACTTGCGCGAAAACATAGTCCTTGGGGTCCTAATGAAGGGACTTATAGCACTTTTTGTGAATGGGCCCCTGAATTTGCAATATTTTGATTTTAAAATGAGCCCCAGGGACGGCGGATAGTTATGTAGCCGAGAATCAGATGCACCCTCTCAACCGAAGTCGTGGCGCAACGACAGCGTAGTGGACTCCGGTTTGCATGGTCCCGAGTTCGATTCATTCTGGCGGCGTTAATTTTTTCACGACAGTTGTGCTCATATTTCTTTGCCATGTTTATATATTTCTTTCTTGTTGCTTGTTTGTATTTTAGTTATTTTTTGCTTTTTGTTTTGTTTTGTTTTGTTTTTTTTTTTTTTTGTTTTTTTTTTTTTTTAAGACCGTTTGAATCGAATTATTCCACTTCTTTTCATCCTGCATGCATCAGGTACTACACTGTGCTTTCATATAAAAGTTAAGAAAATATTGGAAAAGAAGAACAACAGCACTTGAAAAAACAGACGAAAAAAAAAGTTTCGTTGATCAATTTCCATTCGTCTTTTTGATTTTCACTATTTTCTTAACTTTTACATACAAGCACAGTGAAGTAGGTAACTGCGTATACAGCACGAAAAGATGTGGATTAATTCTATTCAAACAGTATTAAAAAAAAATTAAAAAACAAAAACAAAACAAGACCAAAACAAAACCAAATAGCAAACAAGCAACAAGAAAGAAACATAAAAACATGGCAAAGAAAGATGAGCACAACTGTCGTGAAAAATTTAATGCCGCCAGCATGAATCGAACCCGGGACCATGCAAACCGGAGTCCACTACGCTGTTGTTGCGCCACGACTTCGGTTGAGAGTGGGTGTCTGATTCTCGGCTACATAACTATCCGCCGTCCCTGGGGCTCATTTTAAAATGAAAATTTTGCAAATTCAGGGGCCCATTCACAAAAAGTGCTGTAAGTCCCTTCATTAGGACCCCAAGGACTATGTTTTCGCGCAAGTCCCGTTCCATTTGGAGCGGGCCCACCTTTGCCTTCCCCTTGTAAGTTCACCGAGAACATTTTCATCAAGGTATAATAAATTGCCGGTAATGAGGAAGTAAGCATTTTCGAAATACTTAAGGGCTTCACACAAAACCAGTTCAAACCAATAGTTGCCAGCATGTAGAATTTCTCAGTTAGATGTTCTGAGAGTGGCATAAGGGACAAGAGATGAAGAAAAAAGTACAGAAGATATCGCAGGTGAACTTACCATCAGCCATGATTGAGGCAATATGGGATAGGAAGAAATAAGGAGACAAAACTTCGCGTACCGACCACTAAATTATGAGCAAATACGTTTTAAAGAGGATGAATTTATTGAAAAATACTGGAAAGTAACAAGGTAACTCCGGCTAAAAGCTGATGCGTGCAGTAAACACTAAACATCAACAAAAACATAACCTCTTTTTCATTCTCTTCCTCAAAGAGTAAACAAGAGTCGCAATTGAATGGAAGGCCTGCGTGGTCAACGTAGATAAGGGATCCGAACGCGGGCTGGCCTGGGCTGGCCTCTGATTGGCTGCAACGGGTGGAGCAAAAATGACTCGGGGTATAGGGAAAATAACACGGGATTTTCGTTCCGGGGCGTTTATCTCGAAACCTAAGCAAAATCGTATCTAAACAATTTATACGAGTCGATTCAGCAGATTTTTCCGAACAATTTGATAGGTCACAAGTGCCACTTTATTGCAAATTCGAAAAGACTGTTTCAGTTTAAAAGTACGCACAATAGTGAGTTACTCAAACACTGCTCGAACACACGGCAAGCATGTAATCACACTATTGTGCGTACTTTTATACTGAAACAGTCTTTTCGAATTTGCAATAAAGTGGCACTTGTGACCTATCAAATTGTTCGGAAAAATCTGCTGAATCGACTCGTATAAATTGTTTAGGTACGATTTTGCTTAGGTTTCGAGATAAACGCCCCGGAACGAAAATCCCGTGTTATTTTCCCTATACCCCGAGTCATTTTTGCTCCACCCGTTGCAGCCAATCAGAGGCCAGCCCAGGCCAGCCCGCGTTCGGATCCCTTATCTACGTTGACCACGCAGGCCTTCCATTCAATTGCGACTCTTGTTTACTCTTTGCTCTTCCTAGAACCGGTTTCGGAAAGCTTATCAATCGGTGCGTGAATTTAGCGGGCTTTACAAAATAGCGCGCCTCCTGTTACAGGTTCTAGTGTGTTACACACAGGGTTCGAAAATTTCATGAAAAATAAAATCGTGAAATTTCACGTGAAATATTTCATGAAATTTCTGAAATTTATGAAAAATACGGAAAAATACTCCGCAAATGCGTAGAACTTCCTTTCGGTTGCTTTGCCTCACCAAAAATGAGAAACAAAACTATTGGTGCTATTATTTAGCTGTTTTTTGCCTTCTTTTAACATCACTGCCAGCCAGTGCAAGCAAAAAATAAATAAATAAATTATTTATTCTCAATTTGAAATTAGTCTAAATGTTGGTGGGTCTCTAGAGATTTTACCAAGTAATTACTGTGTAAAATACAATTCTGGTAAAATGAGAGTCCAAAGCCCTCATCTTTAAGGATCCAGCCCTCGCAAACGGGGGGGGGGGAGAGGGGATTTGGGATTTTTTATCTCTCCCCCCGTTACCCCCGTTGCCCCGTTTTTTTTTTCTCTCTTTCTTTTCCCCTTCCTTCCCTCCCTTTTCAGGTAGAACGTGGGAGGGGGGAGGGGGGGTTGTTACCCCTTTCACCCCCCCCCCCCTTGTTTCTGCCGATGGCTCTTATATTATTCAACAATAATTATGATTTGAACAAAAATTTTCACGATACATGTAAGTGTAAAAATTATAGCATTAAGTAAGGTGGGCAATGCAAAAAATAAAAAATAAATAAAATGAAATGATGCTGGGAATAAAACTTTATTGAGAACTTCAAAAATTTGAAAACATAACCTTCAAGTAACTGATGCAAAATTTAGGGATGCCCTGGGTTGTTTACCTTATGATAAAATGAACATTTACCATGGTGAAATACTTAAATACATAGTAATCTTTGGGAGGGCGTTATTACAAACAGATATCAATTATTTCATGGTGAAAATTAGACGAATTCCTCTTCAGAGTAGAAAAGAATCATAAGAAACGACGAATGGGAGTAAATTTCAAAAATTTCATAAATTTCACAGCTTCGTGAAATTTCATGTGAAATTTCAAGGAAATTTCATAAATTTCATATGAAATATTTCACACTTGAAACCCTGGTTACATACACTACACACTTGTGCATCGGCTTGAATTTATCGACGAGGAAAATTTACGTCATTAATACTAATTAACTAGATTGCTATAGCTATTCACAGCAGAATGATACTAAACAGTAAACACGCACTTGCTTTCATATAGGAAAATTTAAAACTAGGCCTTTCTCCTAGCGATTACCTTTTTTCTTCAATTTTAATCTATCTTTTCAGAAGGCTGTGCGCAGCGCTTTCCTCTCGGGAAATAGGAAACAATGTCTTCTTTCATGGGTGCCCCCCCCCCCCCTAAGAAAAGTTCACTAGATCCACCATCGGAACGGCAAATGTTATAATTTTTAAGGAATTTTTTAAACCGCGGCAATGTCCCTTTCGTAGCAATTAAAGCTTGGAGTAAAAAAAAAAGACAAGATGAATCAAATTAAAAATGTATTTTTAATGAAATGTTATTTGCTCGTGCTTGAATTGGTGTAGATTGATTCGACTTATATTTTCATCGATAAAATAATAACAAATCTAGGACATTTTTTACGATTTGCGTCTACAACAACACATATCTTAAAATGGAAAAAGTTTTTTGGATTGAACGAATTTTCATTCTAAAGGAGGAACTTCATCATTATCCTCAAAATTTGCAATTGCTATTTGCCGCTTATTCTCAGACTCGCAAGTTTCCTTTGACGAATTAGGCATTTTAGAATTTTCTTTTCTGGCTTTCTCGTTGTTTCTGATGATGTTGCTGTAATCGATCGGGTCTCTGCTTCCAATTTCCAGTAATTCACGCCTAAAACAGAAATTTATGGTGATTTCATTAAAGACAGCTTGTAATGATTGATTCAAAAACATGAACTATGCAGATACACTGCTTATTGTTTAAAAAATAATTTTCATTTATCACGATCTTAACTCGTTGAGACCAAGCTATACTTACTTTGAGTTATAAGAAAAGTGCAGTGATTTAAGAAGACGTTACAAAAAATTCTGGGGAATTGAAGGAGTATGCGGGGAAAATGAGACCAGGGGTGTCTTTGTCTTGATGACTTGAATATTTTATTTTGCTCAATTTTTTTGGTCGTTATATTCTATGATGGCTCGATCTCCTCGTTCGAGGGAAGAAACGAATTGAAAATCGGACGAGGAATCTTATCTATAATATAATATTATAGGTATAAATAAAGCTGTCGGCCCTCCAAAATGTTTTTTCTATTTCCCGAAAATTGGCCGAAGCAATTTCCCTCAAATTTGGCATGATGATTCCTTAGAGTATTTTGAGGAGATCCCTGGAATTTTTTTTTTTTTTTCGAAAAAGTCGTCTGTGAGCGCCACAGATTGAATTTCAAAATTAGGGGGGAGACTGATTCTGTCGCTTGCCTTCCCCCTCCGAGCCGTGTTGCGCTGGACTCTCTTATCTGTCCCTTCCCGCCCCGCCTGCTCTACGCTCGGCTGAATTTCATCGAGCAATGCGGTGTGACTTGTGAGTGGTGGAGGGAGGAGTTGGTTTCCTCGTGAATTTCTTGAACGCTTGGTCTTTCAAATTTTCAATATTCGTTGCCCGTCTTAATCCTTTCAATCCTGGAAACACTTCTCGTTCAGGGACGGAGTTTTGGCCATCATAGCTCACAATTTTCTCATAAAAAAATGTGCATATCATGTTTTCATTTACTCCATAAGGTTCTATGTTATTCAGATGTACATTGAAATGTACACCAGGGATGAAAGGGTTAAGACTGTTGCAACTCCCTCGGTCCTAACGCTCATCACTTAAACCTGAGCGCTCCGATACTCTTGATCCGTCATTTTTTGTTAGTAATTTTTACCGTACTTCTTCAATCGTTCGTTTAACAACCATGATTCTTTAAGTAAAAAACAAACTTGCAAAGTTCCAACAAGCCCGTACCCCTAGAATTCTGGCCGTGGAAGGAACCCGTAGGGTGTCTGGAATGGCTAGTAATATTATAAAGCTTGTTCAGAACTGCGCAGGCGAACCAAGACCGTTAATTTTCGGGCTTTTTCCAACGTTATTTCTCATTTGGCGCGATAGAAATAAATGAAAATGAATTGAAGCATCAGATTTACAATGAAGTCTTACAGACCAAAAAGCGAGGCAAGCTTTGTTTTGATTTGAATTTGAATAGGAAAATGTCGTAAAAAATTTTCTTTTCACGGAGTCATACGAATTTTTATGTTTGATTTTAAAGTGAGGGGGGGGGGGGCACACACACACACACACACACACAAATAAATAAATAAATAAATAAATAAATAAAAAAACAAACAAAAAACGCACTAAAAATCCGAACTTTATCCGTTTAGATTTTAGATGGCGATTTTACTTTACTTTTTTAACCTCCACGTAAATCATAATGCTCGCCTGATCGAATAATCTGAACACAAATATATATTGTGCAAGGTACCTTCCAATCTTCTTGATCAGCTAAGTGCCCTAATAAATAAAATTGAATAGCCTGAGGTAAATGCATCGATTATCATTCGCCCGTGCCGAATAAAACGAAGAATTGATGCGGTCTTCCCTTTGACCGAGCTTGTATCGATTTGAAAATTGGGCCTTTATTTAGGAACGATTACGAATGCGATGAATATTCCTAAAAGGCTTATTTAATGTTCTCTTTGATGTAATTCGGTTGGACGCAATCTGCATTACTAACTGTGTTAACTCATCGTTCAGCAAATAACTGCCCCCTCCACTTTGCGACCCATATTACATGCTCTTTCCACCCTCTATGATCTTTCGCTAAAAATAACGATACATTCTAGTCGCGCATCTTTAACGAATTTCAACCACACGTTTTGATCAGTGCACGCTGAGACGCAGTTAGTTCCTACGTAGAGGGTTTACAAATTGCAATTCAAAGCGATCAAAGCGGTAAAACTACTTTCATAACATTTGAAGATTATCAGCATCGTCACAATTTTAATCGCAAAAAAACATGTTTTCAATTGCGGAATAGCTAATGTCAAAATCAAGTAGTGTCATACTTATTACTGTTGTATCTTTTTGGTTGCTCTAGAAAATCTAGTGTGTTTCGAGCAAAATCTGTACTTTTTTTTTTCTATCTTTTTTTTTTAGTGACCAAGATAAGACAGTTTTATAAGTGATAGATAAATTAAAAAATGGCGGAATTCAGCTGAAATTTTGAGATCGTTAATTTAAAATGGTTTAAAATGAAGGAATCTCAAAGACAAGTGAGACTTTATTTCGTTTTCCTTTTATTTGCGACCTATATTAATGCCAATTTTATAAGTTTGACGCCCGATTTTAGTTTCAACCAAAGCTCATCTTCTCGGATAGAGTGCCTGAAAAATATCCTCGGTCGTTTCGTTCAGTCCCACCAGATAGTCTTCTTCAAAGAGGAGCTTCATAAATTTGGACCAGGAATCACAGACATTTTGTCGAATTTAAACGCGGTCGTATGGATTGAACCTAAACCGGAGGTCAAACTGATCGGAAAAGATGGATTCTTCGTCCTCCTCCCGTTCGTCGAGACCCAGACCCAGCAGTACCAAATTTCACTCAAGACTATACACCAGAGTGTTGATAATCGATTCTTGGTATTGGTACCATTGAACTTCTCGGAGAATTTTCTCAAGGTGCAGGAACTAACTCAATTGATTGGCTTTTTTACAGTGGGGCTCTTGTAAACTTTTGCTATAAGCAAATAAATAGTCCAATCTTATGTAAAGACCAGCAAAAATCACAAAAATCACACTAAGAAAGTCCAAAATTCAGTAGGTAATAAACTCACATAACTGCTATAACGGCAAGATGGTAATGGTGGTTCGACGCAGGTATCATGGGAGATTCCTGTCTATCATGCCACTTTCTCTACGGAAACACAGAGATATGTTTCACTGTAGATAGGAATCTCCCATGATACCTGCATCTCTCCACCATTAAGCCCGATTCTGAGAGTGAATTTCGTGATTTTTTAGTGTACTCATCGTCATTTTTACAGGTTCTTATGCAAGAATCAACACTTCAATCCCCTATAGCAAAAGTTTGCAAGAGCCCCATTATATTTTTATAGCGTGTCCACCCATTTTAGTCGTTTAAAGTGGTTAGAAATAACCTGGTTTTAGCCTCGAAAGAGAAATATAGCAAAACAATAATGTAATTTAAGTGTGGCGCAGAACGACATTATACTGATCTACTTAAGGCTAAAATCTGTAATTAACTTGACGGAACACCATGCCCCCCCCACCCAAAAAAAAACAACAAAAAACAACTTCCCTGATGCTCAGAAAACAAGCGCCTTCAAATGCTAGGCTAGAGTAGACATCTTACCGCAGGGCAGCTATGGGTTTTAATAAATGTAGTTGCCACTCATCATGAATCTACGGAAAATATTCTCGTTTGGTGATTGGATTGTGCCACTCTCGCGGTCCAAAATTACTGTGCCTCGCACCTGAACAGCTCCGCCATCCTTGCTCTTTAATAGCGGAACTATACGCACGCAGGTGTCGTTGGGAATCCCTGTCTAATATCTCACTCTCTCAAATTAGATAGGAATCTTCGATGGAACTTGCGACACTTGCGTTGCTCCGCCATTACGCTTTAAACTTTAAAGTCATTCGTGAGTCTGTGATAGAGTTTTTTAAATTTTTAACGCGCTCGTCGTCAATTTTTGCTAGATTTTACTCAAGAATTAACAACCGTTCAATCGCTCATAGCTAAAGTTAGCGTAATATGTCGCATTGAAATTAACTCTGACTCGTGGGCGCGCCCACGCGCGGGGTGGGGGGGGGGGGCTAAGGGGACGGACGTCCCACCCAGACTCCGAAAAAAATGAAAAGGCGAGGGAAAGAAGAAAATAAGAGGAGGAAAGAGATAGTACGAGGATAGTAGAGGAAGAAGAGACAGACTGAGACACTTCATGATTGTTTCGATACAGTACGATTTTTGTTCTGTTTTTTCTGATTTTTTTGTTTTGTTTTTTGATTTTATTTTTTGTTCATTATTTTTGACCCTTTAAAGACCAGATTATAGTTCGTAAGATCGCTGGCTACTTATCCGTTTATACAGGGAAGGTAGTTAACTGTTCGTACTATGGGGAGTTGGAATTGCCTATACGATAAATTGAAGGCACCCGACGAAATCTTATCTTGAAAGGGTCTACATCGACAGGGCCGGATTTAGGTCGCAGGGGGCCCCGGGGCGAAACTTTGGTGGGGGCCCCCCTCCCGGTAAATCTTAGGAATAATAAATTACAAAGTCCCTACTTTTAAAGGCATATCGAGTAAAAGAAGTACATTATGATAAAAAAGTCGTTAATAATTTTTAAAGTTTCGTTAGTAGTTTTCAATGTTTCTTTATTTACTTAAGGGTTACTTTACAAAAAGCTTCACTTTCAACATTGCCGGACTCAGTGGCGTAAACTTGGGATTTTTACTGGGGGGGGCAACTTTTGAGAGATGCACTATGGGGGGGTCTGGGGGGGGACACCCCCCGCCCCCAGTGAGAGGGGGGTCCGGGGGTCCTCCCCCGGAAAAAATTGAAAATTTAGGCTCTCTCAGACGGCATTTAAAGCAATGTTATCGCACAAAAATGCTACCAAATTTAAAAAAATTATAAATAGATTTTACGTTTATTTTCTTCATTCCTCAGGCAAAAAGGGAATTTTTCAGTTTAGACTTTCAGCTTATTGACGAAACTGATATTTCTAGGCTTTGGGAAACTATTTCTCACAGTTAGAAGTCTTCTGGAAAAAAATTGCAATAAATGTAATGTTCCGCTCAGTGGCGTAAAATTTGAGATTATTTTTGAGGGGAAGGTGTAAGCAAATAGTCCAATACTTTAGGGAATCTGGGGGGGACACTTTCCAGTAATAGGGGGTCTGGGGGTATTCCCCCGGAAAAATTTGAACATTTGGGTTCTCTCAGACTGTATTTTAAGCAATTGAATCTTTCAAAAATAACCTACCGACAGAACATAAGTTAGTAGACTCAATGTATATTTTCTTTATTTCATTGACAACAGAGAAATTTTTCACTTTAGATTTATTCAGGCTCAGTTTCAGGGTAAAACAGAGCCTCTTATTCTTGCCATTTTTTGCTTCTTGGTTCCTGTAATTATTCCTTCCTTTCTTTATTTTGTTGTATTTTTTCGTATTTTCTTTACTCCCTCCCTCTTTTTCCCTCCTCTTTTTCATCAAATTATTAGGGGGGGGGGATGATACTTTGCCCCCCCTTCTCAAGTATTGGAGGGGCTAAAAGGCCATCCCCCTCCCTAAGAATACGCCACTGGCCGGACTGTTACAGTATTGTAATGATAGAAAAAAAGGAAGTTCATCAACCATCAATACAAAAAAAAGGACCTGCTTTGTGGTGGGGGCCCCGGGGCGCGCGCCCCGGTCGCCCCGCATTAAATCCGGCCCTGTACATCGATAAGCGCGTTTATTCGGAATCGTGAGACTGGAAAAATGTGAAAAAGACTTCGAGCTTAGTCCACAAGGGGTTAAGTGCGTTTAGTATTTTTTTCTTAATGTCATATATAATATACATGGCAAGTGATAAAGTAAAAAAAAATTAACAAAATAAAAAAAATCGTAAACTTCAGGAATTAATTAACGGAATGGGGTCCTGATCGTTCCGATCGATGCCGACCGGCGCGATTGCACATCATCATCACATTTTGCGTGATCCTAGACCCCGCCAGTGGTGGCTCGTAATAGTACGATCTAATGTAAAAACCAGCGAAAATCACGAAAACCACATTGAGAAAGTCTAAAATTCAATAATAAACTCACATAGCTGCTATAACGGCACGTTCGCGTAATGGCGGTTCAACGCAGGATCATGGGAGATTCCTGTCTATTATGTCACTTTCTCCACGGAAACACAGAGATATGTTTCACTTTAGATAGGAATCTCCCATGATACCTGCGTCTCTCCGCCATTAAGCCCAATTCTGAGAGTGAATTTCGTGATTTTTTATTGTACTCATCGTCATTTTTACAGGTTTTTATGCAAGAATCAACTCTTCAATCCCCTGTAGTAAAAGTTTGCAAGAGCCCCATTTGGAAACAATATTTTCCCTCCATTTAAATCTAAAATAAAACAATCGATTGCAGGTGGAGGGCTGCTACACTATCGAATCGATTATTTAAATCATAGAATTAAATGGAGGGAAGCCGCCGCTGTGCTAGGCCCCGTCACCACTTTGCGGCATAAATTGATCTATTTATTTCAACGGCTGATGTCGGAATACGTTGAAAACCTTTCGGAAATGCCATGCCGCGGTCTGTTTAAGAAGACAAATTCAATGAACGGTCTTTGATAAATAGCATCTCTCTAAACCTTATAAGACAAAGATGAAATCACTTGTTGACACGGTTTGCTGAATGCAGAGTTTTATCTTTATAGATATTTTAGAGTTCAGAGGAAGCTTTTTCTTATAAGAACCGCTTTGCATGTGCGTATCCCCTATGCAAGGACGTCCTGACTATTTTGGCAGTGAGACCTTTTTTCATACATTAGCTTTATAAAGATTAATTCAGGCAGCATGCGACAGCATCAAAATGTAGCGGGGTTAGGATTTTCGGAATTTACCAAAAAACCTACAAAAAATGCACTTAAAAAGTTTGTCTCGTTGGACTCTTATTTCCTTTTGTACCTAAGCAAGAAAATTGTTAATGACTGAAATTTATTCGTTTTTAAGGAGGTTTTCAGAATTTTCTGGGATGAGAGAATTGCTAATGTGGTCGCTTTAAAGGAAAATGAAATGAAGGATCTCGTAGCATTCACATTTTTCCCATTCTCAGATACCCACTGTTCTGAGGTGGGCGATGCCGTTATTTTGGACGTTTGGCAAGCTGAAGGCGACGGATTTTTAAACAACGTGGACCTATACCCCCTCTTCAAAAAAACTCGGGTACCTATAATGATTTTGCTCTTAACTTGACTTGGATTGGCATAAAATGGGCTAAAAGCCTTTTTGACAAGTTTATACACAGGAGGCGGTTAAAATTGCATCGTTTTCTCGTTTAACTCCGTCATAACTGCATATGTACCTACGTTTGACTGCATTTATTTCCTGTGTTTTTCCATACTTCCTCAAAATACTACCAAGCATGTGCAGAATAAGTAATTCATAAAGAAGTTAACTCAATTTTGCATACGGTGGGGTTTAGCCCCCTTATACTAAACTAGGTCAAATTCTTTTTCTCTTTTCATTTTTTCTCTATCTTCATTCTTTTTTTGCTAGACCTTTTTCCTTCTTTAACTTCTTCTCTTTCTTTTTTTCGTTACTTAATTTTACCTTTCCTTTATAGTTTCCTTTCATTCCCTAGAATGTTCCAAGTAAAGGCGTCTGAAACATTATCTGGTGTCAAACTCATTACTTAAATAGGGTAATTTTATAAAAGAACTTCATCAACCTTTATATTGCTGGGGGACGGGGGTGTTCTGCGTGGACCCCAGACCTGTTTTTTTTCATGAGAGATTATAGTCGTATTTCACACTGAGGTTTTTATACTTTCAGGTTTGTGTCAGGTATGTTTTATATACAGTCACCAATTTTCACACATTTTCAATCCGTTTTGGATTGATAAGCCTGAGTCGTGACCCACCCCCCTCAGTGCTTAAAAACGTATTAGGAAAAAAAATGCACCTAGAAGTTCGCATTGTTTGTGCTGTTAAGGGTTCTATATGAAGAAACAATTAATTGAGAAAGAAAACCATGCCAAAAATTATAAAAAAAAAAAAAAAAAAATTATGAATGGGGGTCATATCAACTAGAAAAAAATGGACTTTTGGCTTGTTTAAAAAAAATATTGAGAAGGGGTAAACACCCCCCCCCCCAAAAGACTGGCATGGCAGTTCAAATATCATCTCTAGGTTGTACGGAATATAATTCCATCATGCCAGCGAATAAATTTAAAAAAATTTAGACTGGAGATAACTCTTTTTTAAATTTGGGTCCGGGCGGACAATACCCCCCCCCCCCCCCCGCTCACGGTTATGAAGGTTAAAAAAGGCAAAATAGAGCCAAAATTATTGAAATGTTGAAAATCTGATGATTCACGCGAGATGAAACTTCTTATAAAAAAATGAATAACAAGGGTCATCATAGTATTTTCCGTGCATTGAATCCGAAATAAACGCACGTTACTTATTCCCCCTCAGGGATAATTTAGGCCTCATTTTCTGTTTTTTTTTTTTTTTTTTTTTTTTTTTTTTTACAAAATGGGCCCCAATCCTGAAGGCCCCAAATTTCATTGACTCTATTCTAATTTCAGAATTTGCACGGATGCACATTGAATGGATTAGCAAAGACTCGACCGCCCGAGTCTATAGTCTACCCCGATCCAGAAATCAATGACTGGGTTCTGGAAGGAACAGGGGGCAAACTCCTTCAAATCGCCATGGAAAAACTCCACTTCACAACGAATATTACAATCCCACCGAACAACACAAAGATCGATAGATTTGGCTACGATATATCGACCGGTATCCCGAACGCTCTAGACGAGGCACTCAATAAACTCGCCGTGGATTTTGCGTTTGGTACTACTTTTCAATACACGACAGATATTTCAAGTTCATTTCTTTCACCTTTGCGATCAAACCTCCATTATGTACCAGTCTCTTTGCATTTATCTCACATTTGTTTGATATTTTTTTATTTTATTTTATTTTTTATTTCAGGACAAATCAGATCGTGAGTTTTAGGGGCTATGGCGGGCCAGAAGCTCAATGTCAACAGATATTTCTTCTTAGATGGTTGCCCTTATTGTAAAATGCCTGGAGCCTTGTTACGATGGTCACAACGCCACTTCGATCCTAAATTATAATTGTCAAAAAACTACATATTTCATAAAATATTCCACCGTTTGACGGTGGTGACCAACGAATGGTTAGATTTGAGGCATAGGCCGCGTAGGATAGGTGGCAAAAAAAAAAAAAAAAAAAAAAAAAAAAAAAAAATCTGAAGTTCTTTTAAATCAAAAATAGCTTAAGAGGTCGAAAGAGGGCCTAAGAAAAAGAAGCCGTTCGCGAGAAACATGCCTGGTAGGGTACGAGCGCTCTGACTCACCCGGTATACTTATTATGCCAACTGTACTCTTCCTCGGCGTGAATCTCAGTGATTCACGTGCTAGTCTGATCATATCTTATTCATTCATTAAGTAATAATCTCAATCGGACCGAGTTCTTCTCCAGAAGGGAACCGCGGAAGTCGTAACCAATTGCTATGGTTTTCCTATAGGTACGTCTGTCCCTCGTTGGGTCAGAACTCGGTCTTCTTCAGAACTCGGTCCAATCATATATTATTAATCTATTATTCGTTTCTCTAACACAGGGATTTTCTCGCATATCATTTATGACAAGACAAATGCTCACTTTTCCAAAACGGTAACAGAGGAGTGTTTCACGTGGGTCGTCCCTGACAAAGCAGGCCGCATTCCTTCCATATGGTCCAACTACATCAACGAGTTCGATTTAGAAGTTTGGTCTCTAATCCTCATCACATTTCTTACGGTTTCGGTTGCTATTTATGGAACGACAAACATCATGAGAATTCCCGGTAAAAAATCACCCACAATCATTCAGAATATATTCTTATAAACCCAAGAACCAAGAAACCCTTCGTTAAGAATGATCACTATGGGCCAGGCAGCTTTAAGGTCGACGTATAGGTCGCATGGTAATTCAAGTTTAACGTCAGGTTATTTCTAAGCCACTTTGTCAAAACCAAACAAGACTTTTTCCTCATAAACATGGGCCTTATAAAATGCTTCCCCTTTGAGCTAAGACTTTTCATACTTCGGGAGAGTGTTTGGTTCCTGTAAAACTTCGGCTAAAGTTATCAATGAAATTGCACCAAAAGGCACAAAACTTATTTTTGTTTGAAACGCATTAGCCCTTTAAAGACCGGGCAAGTTCAATAATACGCCATCTTCCGTTTTTATGTGAAAGAAAGGTAGTTAACTGTTCGTACTCGGGGGAGCTGGCATTGCCTACACGACTAATTGAAGGCGCCCGACGAAGCCTTACCGTATACGGGCCTACATTGAGAATGATCGCGTTTATTCGGAATCGCGAGACTGGAACAATGTGAAATAGACTAAAAGAGAAAAACAAGTATACTCGGGCTTGCCCATAACGGGTTAAAATGATCTATCTAATCTTTAGATAAGCCTATACGCGCACTTCTCTGCTACTTTTAAGTATTGGACGGCCAAAATTTCATGTTGTCGATGAGATTTTCTACATTAAATGAGAGTCTGTGTACTCTGTAAAAAAATCTTAATGAAGGTTTTTGATTCCCTTCAATTTTCCGATGCGATGCAAATTAGGAGAGATAAGTGATGTCGAAGATGGAAAATTCATAGCTTTTTGACAATTGCGCGGGCGTCACGCATCATAATGAAAGGGCTGACGATTCCACCTGCGACTCAGCGACATGTGACCATTTACCTTATTTTTTATGTTTGACATACTGTAAGTTGCCACCATCCTTTCATTTAATGATTTAACGGCTCACATAAAACATTGAATAGTTAACTATTCCTGCTTGTCACTTGAGATTTTGCCTATCCCGAAAATTGCAGGCACTTTTTGCCAGGTCTCGTTTTGTCTGAATAATCCGCAAGTTTTTTCAAAGCCATAGACGACTCCGCCGGTTTATAGGAAATTGGAGGGGGTGAGGGGAGCGCCCCACCTCCAGAAAATTTTGGAAACAAAAAACGTGTAGCTTTGAGTCCATGTGATTTGCAATTCAAGGAGCAAAAACCATGTTTTCCCCCAAAATTTGCCTGGGTTGTAAGAGAAAAAGGGGCATCTAGGATCTTGATGATCTTGATGATCAGAGTTATCCGGGATCAAATGCATTCGAAGCAAAAAAAAAAAAAAATCATCGGTTTTTTGCCTGCTCAGCCCCCCTAGAAAAAATGCCTGGTTCCGTCTATGCACCGGTCGAGAAAATATTACAGATACGAGTATTTTCGTTTATTTCAGCCGCACACTGAACTGAATTGTGTAATCTTTTCTCAACCAGTGGAATCGTCGGTGAATTGAAAAAGCCAATTAATTATACGCAAAACGGCAGATCTGGATTTTTAACAGTAAGTCAGAAGCTCCGGTCACGTTTACATTGCACCGCATGGGCACTGGGCAGTTAATATTGACTGCTTCAAATATTGAAGGAGTATCATACCACCGGCGCGGCGTACTCAGAGCCCGATATTACTTATTTTTGTAAAAATTTTGCCCCAACAGTTGAAGACGTCGTTGAAATTTGACATACCCATTTACTTTACCACTTAACAACCATAGAAATCATGCTCACTAGATTGGTTAGATTATTCGGTTTAAGCGCACGAATAAATGAGTGGGTTTCATGAGGGGAATAATAGGTGATACGTTTAGAGAAAAGTATGTACGTATGTACTAAACTAACTTACATGTATAAACAGAAAGAGTTTAGGTTCTTTTTTGGTACCTATGAGAGCGCATCGAAGCTTAAATTTGTATAGACAATTTTCTCAAACTGTCCACTTTTGTTTGGTTTACAAGGGAAATTCCGCAAATTTCAGCAGATCTACATCTACGAGATATCTACAATGTTGGCCGTCTCCTTGCCGGCACACCCGAAATCGGACTCTCTCCGTGTGCTCATTTTCCAGTGGCTCTTTTACTGTCTCGTCATTTCCACCGCCTATCAAAGTTCGCTCGGCAGTTTTATGACGGTCCCATGGAGCACGGAACAGATCAAAGAACTCGATCAGATCCTTCAAAGTAATTTCAATATTACCGGTCAACCACAAGCTGGCAGAATCCTCACTCGATCGGCCGCTGACAACCTTGTCTTACAAAAGCTGTCGAAAAGGTCAAGTATATTTCAAACTTTTACCAGTACAATAGGGATTAAATAGAAAAATATAATTTTATTGAAAGAAACCCATGGAGCACAAGTCCAAAAAAAAAAATCGTCGATAAGTCAAAATTTGGTTGCCGAATAATATCGATACAATGATTTGCGCGTCAAATCGTCGATTATCTCGTCCCCCCCCCGCGTCTTTCCGGATGTATAATTGCTATTTTTTTCCGGCGTGGTTTTGGTTCTTTGGGGCGAGTTTTGGAAGGAAAAGATGTCGGTATTTTTATTCGAAAAAAAAGACAAAAACAGAAAAAAACCCAAAAAATCGAGCACCTTCAAACGGAAGGATAGACAAGAAGCATGCCGTTGGTATTTTGTCATGACAAAATTGAGGTAAATTGAGTGCCTTCAAATGGAGGACTAGGCAACCGGTAGATCAGACTGTTTTCTTCAAACACTCGCAATTTTGTTCTGATGATTAAATTGCAGACAACGAAATCACCACAAATCGTCAACCTCTCGTTTTGCCCTACTTTCCGGGGATTTGCGCCGCATGGGGAGAAAGAATATTTATTTAAAAATAAGTCAGTTCTGGTTGAAAAGACAACGAAATGAACAGTATGGCCACACAACTTATTTCTGTTCAGACGGACATAGTGCGGGGCGGGCACAGACTTTTAATAACCTTTCACAGTGGTGGATCCAGAAAATTTTTCTGGGGGCTGACCTGTGAAATTTGAAGCGTCAAAGAAGCAATTTTGGGCTAATTTCCGTTGTAAAAAAAAAAACAAAAACAAAAAACAAAAAAACAAAATTCAACGCCATTTACTGTGGACTCATTTGTGGTGAGAGAGGGCACGTGCCCCCGTTCCCCCTGGATCCGCCACTGTACTAGCAATATATGTATAGTATTAGGAGTCTTTGCTCAGAGCCCGGCCGGTTATCGAAGATTGCTATAAATGCTCACTTCCGAGCATGGAGGACCGAAAGATACACGAAGTAAAAATTTTCGAAACAAACAGTTTAAGTGCTCAAGTTGTTGTATTAAGTGTTACGATTGCCAGAAATGCTCACTTCCCAGCATGGAAGGCCCAAAGATACACGAAGTAAAAAATGTTCAAAACAAAAAGTTTCTGCTCAGTTGTAGTATCAAGTGCTACAAGGCCTACAAGTCTTTCAAATTACAGCGAGGTTGTGGTTTATAGAGGGTTTCAGTAATGGCGACTGCCGGTGATGAGCGTTCCAAACAAAGCAGGTTTGTCTCTCTCGCTCTCACGTGACCCCCATGTACTGCCATCTCACTCTAATTTCGAAATCGTATATAGAGACTTATTTTGTGAAAGTTTTATGCAGAAATGAATTCCTCGAGGCATTTTAATGCGATTTTGATAATAATTGTCGTAAACAAGGCCCTGTATACGCATTTCGGAACTAGAAAGAGAGGATATACATGGTAGGTGAGAGTGAGTGAGATAGTTTGGAACGCTACGCGGGTTTTATCCCTTGCAACCGATGAGTGCATTGTTGTGTTGCTGGCTAACCGTTGACTTCGACTAAACCCTATATGTAATGTTTTAATGATTCATCATTCACTCCGGATTCTATGATGACGTCATCGATATGATCGAGAGTGGAGAAGCCGCATCGTTCGGCGCCAAACGCTCCATTCAATTTTACTCGATCAACAGGCTTGGGAAAAGTAAAGCTACCCTACATATCATTCCCGAATGTGTCCTACTCGCTCACTCAAGTCCCTTCATGTTCAAGATAGGCTCGATTCTGGAGCCTCCGATAAATCGAATTATTACAGGTGCGGGGCATTTATGTAAATCTAATGCATACCAGAAAACACTCACATTTAAGGTGTAATTTTACAAAAGGTTTGACTGTTTTGAGTGTCTCGTCCTCTAGGATAAAAAAAAAGAGGAAAATAAAATAGGTATTTAAATGGAAAGTCATACAGAAAAATAGGAACGGCGGCTCTTGCACAGTGGAAACAACATATTTTTTCCATCTAAACCTGTGTAAAATGCTCGAAGACAAGCTGCCCCTCCTAAAATCGATTTTTCACATGAGTTAAAAGGAGGAAATACATAGTTGCAAAATTGCATGAGCCTCCACTAAAAAAATAGGATAACAATATTAGGCGCGCGACTGTTGCGCCCGTGATAGGCGGACCGTGACAAAAAAAAGTTGGGGGGGGGGCTAAAAAGTGATGGGGTCATAATTTCAAAACGGGCCAAATGGTGTCCCAACGAGATTACATTTTTAAAAAAGATCAAATAGGTTTGATGTTTCGATTTTTATGTCGAAGGAACTTAGTTTTATGAGGAGCAATAGTAATAATTGCTTTTAAAGTAATTTAAATACTCATTTTAATTGTTTTATGGTTCAATATGTCCGTCTGTTACGCGTCCCCCACACGAGTTTTTAATATTTAACCTAAGTTTTTGACCATATCTTGAGGCTGGAATGAATTTTGAGGACTATGGAAATGCTCAAAAAACTCCATAGAACACGTGTAAACCATCGTTTTTTTACGAAATTATTTTTCTTCATGCCAATAATTGTGAAAAATGGTTGTCCCCCGGTTTCAAATGTCTGTCGGTTACGCACGGATTTTACTGTTTTACAACATCTTAAAAGTTTATTTAAAAGTGAAACTGAATAACTTGCGATTTTCTCAACCACGCTCCAACGTTCTAAACAGGAATTATCAACATTTGCGCAAATGGATTTTAATTGGAAACGATTTTCACCAACAAATCCGATTTCGTGATTTGCCTATGGTCCTAGTCAGCGGCACTGAAATAAACGAAAAAGGTAGGTCATACAGTAAAGTTCCACCCTGTAATTTTTAATGCAATTCAACTACCGTAATTTGCTTTAAAAATCAACATCAGAGATTATTGTAACAAGTAATATTGTTTTTATTGAGTACTTTTGAAATAGTCGGTTACGTAACCGACAGCGTAACCGACAATCGACAAGTTATTTTCCATTAGTTCATCATGCGTTTCCGGGTGTTTCCGCGGTACGTGAGAAATATCGAAAATTCAGCGGAACCTTTCGGTGAAAAGTCTTTTCTAGTAGTAATTTTCACGGAGTCTTAAAGTCTTAGTCTTAAAATTTTCACGGAGCATGCATGCTCAATTGGCCCGATTTGAAATTATGACCCGATGACATGTTTTTATTATTATTATTTTTTTGCTTCTCAAGTCTCAAGTGATGACTTTCCCCCGATTTTTAGCCCCTCCGCCCAAAAAAAGTGAGTAGGGCTATAGCCCCCCCCCCCCAGGCCCTGATACGGTCCGCCTGTGGCGCAACATATCAATAATGGATCCTTTTTATAGGAAAGCGAAATTGAAGTGCCTTCAGTAAAGGTTGCAAAATTCAAAAGCAATACTTTGGGGAGGAGGGGGGCCAATATGACCCACTAACAGTGGTGCCCAGGGCGGGTTTTTCATACGAGTAACTCGTCAACTTTTTTGAAATGGGGGGACCTTTTTTTTTTTTTTGGTCCGCTCTAACCATCATTTCAATCCTCAATTTAGATCCCTCCTCTCGTAAGATAGTCTCGATTTTACCAATTTGCACTCTGTTTTACATTTGAACCCCTATATTTATCAATGTGACAACCTCCCCCCCTGAATGTAATTCAACATTTTGGGGGGGAGGATTGAAATTCAGGGGGCTGCTATATATAGCCATGAGAGTTGAAATTGTGTGAGCTGTATGAAGGGTGGAGTCGAAACTTAGGGGACGGTTGAAATTAGGGGGGGCTGAAATTCGGGTAGTTGGAACGGGGGGGAGCTCCAATTCAAAGGGGGTATTGGAAATGGGGGGGTGTTGAAATATCAGAGGTAAGACGATAAGGACTATTTTACAGTTGTCATCACTCAAGATTTTCACAAATTTTGATTTGCATTTTATCAGCCTTCATATATGGCCATAAAATTTAGGCCCCCCCTTTTAAATTTCCCCCCTCCTCATACTCCCTCTCAGTTTTCCCCCTAAATTTGAAGCCCCTCTCTTACGAAAATAGTCACGGCCATTCGATTTTTGAATTTCGAACCGTCTTCATAGGTGTAGCTAAAAAAATTTTTCTGGGGGGGGGGGCACCCCCCCCAGGGTATCTGCGTTATTGGTGACTTTCCTGTCAGAAATTTTTTCGGGGGGGGGGGGCACGAGACCTCTGGGGGGGCCAACCCCCGGGACCCCCGTCTTGTCGTCCTACGGTAAATGGTCATTTACCCTTTTTACTAAAATTCCGCCAAAATTCTTCCTTTTACCTAACTATAAATATGCATTCTTCGCAGTCATTTTTGCTAGCTCCTTCCCGATCCATCCTAAATTTCAGCTCTTTCCGCTAAAAATTATTTTCTAGTTGTTAGACTAGAATTTCAATTTCGGACGAAACTCCCCTCCCCCTTCCGTTTTGGGCGAAAGAAAGGCGAAAAAAAGTGCCATAGAGCAAGCTGAAAGTCACTGAAAGTGCTCAGAAATTTCGCTCTGAGGGTCCTCAGTTTTTAAAATTTTTAGGGGGGGGCCCCCGGACCCCCCGTCGAATATGAGGGGCCGCCCCAAATTTGGGGGGGACATTTGACTGAATTTAGGGGGGGAACTCGTATACTTGCCAGGGGGGGATGGGCACCACTGCCCACTAACGTTTAAAAGTCTAGGAGTCCCTTAGTGTTAATCAAAACAAGTTCTAATCATGCGTAGTGTGTACTCAATCGAAATAGTCCTCGTACTCGTTTTTAAAACGGATCGGAAATTTTGAGACCAGATGGACCCGACTTGGTTCACGTCGCATGACAGGGGTGTGCATTGCGCTTCGATTCATTACACACAAAGAGACACTGATCCAAAATTGATCCCATCATTTAGAACCATTCTCCTTGCCTTTCAAGCAAAAACGTGAGAAAGTAGGTAAGTACATACCTAATGTAAGAGGACGCTGAGGTCACGCCCCCGGTTTTCATCAATTGAGAATCTGTGTCTCGTTGTATTCAAAGTATCAAATCGCAGTGCTCACCCCTAACTTGCGATCAGTCCGACCGTTTTCTCGATTGATGAAGCATATTTACTTTCCCTTAAAAGATTCTTCGGCGACTTTTTTAAATTTTTAAACTTACCTGCAGATTCTTGGGTATTTTCAAAATTCCTAGAAAAGTCTGAAGGGTCATTTTGCCTCGTGGGGTGAGGATAAATGAACCCGAGTGTTTTTTAAGGGAGATTTAAGTTTTTTCGTTGTATACGTGGAGAGGATGAATTCTTTCCTGGTGAAATCCGCGGTGTGGCTCCAAAACGAAATGCAGATACTAGCCCTCTCAAAGTTTATACTATTCAATCAAAACGCGTTCTCTAAAACTGATTTCTATTTTCTATACTTACAATCAGTAGTATGTAAAATTGCCTACATCAGAAATTGAAGGCGCGTGACAATGCGTTTTTCCTTGCGTAATGCGTATAGACTGTCGTGTCGGTACTCCCTATACAATCTGTCCA
This sequence comes from Trialeurodes vaporariorum, assembly GCA_011764245.1. Lineage (NCBI taxonomy): Eukaryota > Metazoa > Arthropoda > Insecta > Hemiptera > Aleyrodidae > Trialeurodes > Trialeurodes vaporariorum. The sequence continues at coordinate 24,033,678 of VMOF01000388.1, read as the reverse complement.
CCAAAGGACTCTAGCACAGACCTATTATGCGCGTATAGTAGAAATATTTCATGGGTCCCTCGGGGGCTCCACGGGACAGTCATGGGAAGCCATGAGTGCCCTAGAGTACCTGATGGATTCATTTTTCCTTACGGAGTACGGACATGAGCTCCTCGTTTTACGGTTGGTTGTTTCCTTTGCACTTTCACGGACTGAATAGGAGTCGACGACATTGAAGGATCCACACCAAGGAGTCAATGAGAGGAAAAGGGATGCCCATATTGCCCGTGGCTCCTCATCAGGGGCGTCATTTCAAGTTCGGCTTGTGGGAGGGGGGCAATAATTCGATGACCGGTTGTTTTTGCTCATCAATAACATTTTAGAGCCCCACACTCTACAGCCCTGCATACCCTATAATTACGGCCCTTAATTCCAACGAAACTCGTTGGTCGTTGGTGACCACCAAATTTTAGTTCGTGACTTTTTTCCTGTATCCCCCCAAAAAAAGGTCATTCCTTTTTTTACTTTTGGCTGGTCCTCGGGGGCAGTTACCCCCCCCCCCCACGCAATTGACGCTACTGCTCCTCATGGCGTGGGAAAGTATCCAAACCACGGTAATTGCGAAGTTTTAAATTTTAATTGCCAAGACGGTATTCTTGATGGTTTTTGACGTATGCGCAATTTTTTTTGTATTTACGTGAACGGCATGAGTCTCGAAAAATTATTTGAAATGTACTACATCTATCCCCCCCCCCCTTGAAATGTCCTTTTCAACTCTTTTCACCCATTTCTTAGATAAATTTTTAAGCTAAGGAATGTATGAAATGCAACCTTTTCTGATCCTAGGTTTGGTGGAAAGTGGAATAACTGACTATTGGTTCCTTTACTCCATTCCTAAAACGGGTCACAAGCTGGATAATGTACGTGCTCTTCAAGTGAATCAAATTAAAGGACTCTTGATAATTTTATCCTTTGGTCACACATTGGCTGCCATCCTGTTATGCTTGGAATTGGTGATTTATCGATGCAGCAATAGCAGAAATAATAAGGAGACGGTTGCTTTCACGCGTCAGGAGGGTAGTGAAAAAATAAACGGACTGAAACCAATTAATCAACAACAGTTATTTCGGAAGACCGTATACGGATGGGACTAAAATCTTGCACCCACTGGGTGGATCATAAGTAGTAAGTATACGACACGATACAACATTGGTTTATAAAAACCAAAGTTTATAAAAACAGGTCAGTCCGCGATAGCGCTATAAACTTATATTCACCGGTCTTACACTGGCAATGGGACTAGACCAAATCGGGAATTCACCTCTCATTTGAATAACACGGTTTATCGATTGGATCAAAAAGACTACATCGCTATTAAATCACTGGCGGCTCGTGGAGGTGAGGCGACAAAAATGAGGGGTGCACACTGCACCGGATTTTTTTTTTGAAACGCTCAAACGCTTTTTTACATAAGTTTACTTCACGATATTTTGTTTCATTCATAATTGTTCGACTATTGAAACGAAGAAAGATGGCAAAATAAGCTTTTAAACCTATTTCCTCGTACGTTATTTTTTTCAGTTTTCGTCGTTCTCCTCTATCAAAAAAATGTGAGGCGACGGCTCCCTGTCGCCTCACTTGCCTCACATGACGAGCCGCCACTGTAATTGAACTGATCTTTACATATACGTAGAAATCGAACAATGCGTAGAATTCATCGTTACCTTGAATAAGATGTGTTAATTATATCGGCATTTTGTGACTTTCCAGCTTTCAGTTTGGACAGATCATCGTTTTTCTTTACTTCTCCATCGACCTACGATCAAAAAGTGTTGAACAAGTAAAGCTATAACTCAACTTTTAAAAACCCAGGAATACATAAACCTATAGTAAAGCATAGCTTCATTGTTGTATTGAATCATTTTCATAGCGGCGTGCGTTTTTTCGTAAGGCTCGCACTGTAAATGGAACAATGAGCTCTTTAGATAATGCGTTGATTCAAGTTGGCGCGAGAAATTTCGAATAGAACGCGTCTAGGTACTGTTGAGTGTTGAGTGATGAGAGGGGTACGAGGAAAAGTAAAGTTAACCTTGATCTCTCTCAGCAGTCTTTTAGCACCGTGTTTTGATTGACAAATGTTGACATTCGCTTTGTTTACAGTTCGTTGATATTTGCATATAACAAAATTTGAATTTTCCAAATTTGCAGTAACCATCTCAGCGATAATTGCCAAATTTTTTTAGTTTTACTCGTCCACGGAGTCTTCAAACTGCTGATACAATCGTTAAAATTTATAGTGAATTTCTCAAATGATTTCATTACCTGGTGTGTTTCAAATTCATTCGGTATCCTAATTTGATGTTTTCATTCAGAGGTACTCACTTCTTCTACTACTTTAACACTATATCATTCTGACTTCAGTTTTATTTCAATTTCCAAGGGTTTTTTGAGATTTTTCTCCTCAGAATCTGCTGCACTTTCAGTTTTGGAATTTTTTTTTTTAACTTTGCTAGATAGGTAGCCACAACAAAATAATGAGTTGGACCCCCTAATTTAATTTATTACATCGACGCATCAGTGGAGTATAATAATTGTCTTATCACACAAACCACACTCGGTGGCAAGCAACCCTAATGATTCATTTAAGATTTTGGAAGTAAATTACCGTAGGTTCTTTTTTGATTATTAATACTATGTATGAACGTCACAGATGACAGAGCTTGTTTGCGATAAGTTGGTGTTTGACAGCTATCATATGAGTAACGAATAAATGGCTTCCTTCGGTTGATAAGTTCATTCTATTTGTGGTCATTTAAGGTAAACTTATAGACGCCAATTTATTTTAAATAACCTCTACCCACAGTTTGGCTTTTACTTAACTGTCAAGACACCAACTCATCAGGAAGGAGCTCTATCAACCATGGATTCTGTAATGTCCATATAGTAGCCGTCAATCAATTCAATACCAAATTACCATTGATAAGGAAATACCCAAACATTCCACAAAAATTAATCGTGAATGGTGGATTTTTTAATCTAACATAGATTGAGATGTTTCTGAGAGTTTCGGATGGCTCCTAGACGGTTTCTATCTGATGCCCATTAATCCAACGGCTTTTGGAGACCGGTTGAATACCCCTCTTTGTTTACATCTGTGTTTCAAATTGTGAATTTCCTAACATCTTCAATCTAAATCGGAAATGGGCTGAAACGCTTTGATGGATTGATGGACAATCTGCGTATAGTCTTAGAAATTCCTGATCGATCGGTGCAGTTGGAATAGATTTAAAAAGAGACACGCCTCTCTTTAGTCAAAATTTCAAGAAATTTAGGATATTTCAAGTTCATAGAATGTAATTATTGCTACACTGGGATCAAGTAGGGTGTCACTAGTTAACTATATCCTTTTTATTTCCAGGTTTTTTGTAAATGGAACCTAATCGGAAACGTCCATCTGTCAAGAAGGATGGAAACAGAAGCGATGTCAGTCAGCCAAAATTTCCACCAAGTCAGTCATTTGCTCGTCCACCAACAACCGGCACATCCTCCAGTTCATCTAGCGAGGATCGTAGCATGCTGGTGAAGTCTAGTGATGACACTTCTCCTGAGGATCAAATCGAGATGGTTCCCGCAGCCAATGAAAGGGGCATAGAAATAAGTTTTCCTTCTCACACTCCCAAATTTGGAGAAATAAGCAGTGCTGTCAGATCAGGATTAGAACTAAAGTTCAACTCAGGGCCCTCAGCATATTTCAGTTCTAATAAAAGCGACTTGCCTGTTGACATCAACCTATCACCACAGGATGGCAATCGAATTCCCTCTCCATCATCAATATCAAGCTTGACCTCTCGACCTCTTGAATGGGATAGTGGAGCAGATGTCGGATATATGGAACCAGGTATGTTATAAATGATTAACCATTACCTAGTTTTTATTTCATTCATACTTTCTTGCAACTGAGTAACATATGAGGACCTTTCCAACCTAATGGCGTAAGGACGTAGATGCGATTTGCTTAGCAATCCGTGACAGTGATTCCTCATACCCTCGAGAATTTTTAATGAAAGTTTCATGCATGTGCCTCGACTGAGTTGTGGGATAAAATAGTTGTTGTCAAATTGCCAATGTGGCTGCTAACGATGAATCAAAATTTCAAACGTGTTTTTCTCAAAACAGAATCTTTCAAGTTATGCTGTTGGTTGGAAAGGTCTTTATGAAGTGACTTTGCTAATGAGGAAAAATTGGAAATGGCCTAGAGATTTTCGAGGTACGAGGGGCATTCAATAAGTCATTACACCCCCTTGCCATTTCTAGAAAAATCGTCCGATTTTCAAAAACTAATAATATTATTGAGGCTCAGGGTATACCTGACAAGTTGCCAAAAACCTGGACCCGATCCGCGGATTTGCGCCTGAATGCGACACGCGTTTATCTCTCGCGCGCGTCAAGACTCCCGCCGAAAATGATAACAGCTCCCGCTACGTCTTCGGTCGGATTCACTAAGCTCACCTGTGCTTCCTATTGTAAACTAATTAGATAAGAGAAGATGCAACCAAATCAGTGGACAGTCTGTTATCGATGATATTGCACTGATAAAGCACCATTGGTGGTGTCCATTTTCAATCGACGGAGGATGTGAAGGAAGCTGTGCACATTTTTTTCTCAACACAGTCAAAAGAGTTCTACGCACGCGGCATCGGAAAGCTCATTTCTCGATATGAAAAGTGCTTGGAACTGGAAGGAGACTACATTGAAAAGTAAAGTGAGTACTCCAAATTATAAAAATATGATTTCAATCATGTTGCATAATTTTTGGTTAACTTCTGAACGGGGAATCTTGTGTACGGAGCGGCGAAAATAGGCATTGCTCATTTTCGGCGGGAGGCTTAATGCGCACGAGAGATAAACGGGCGTCGCATTCAGGCGCAAATCCGCAGATCGGGTCTGGGTTTTTGGCAACTTGTCAGGTATACCCTGAGCTTCAATAATACTTTTAGTTTTTGAAAATCGGACAATTTTTCTAGAAATGGCAAGGGGGGTGCAATGACTTATTGAACGCCCCTCGTAGTTTGTTTTGTCAATTGGCCTCTCGTAAGTCATCACTTAATAAATAGTTCTGAGCCACGACTGAAAAAAAAATCCATCACTTTGCCTAAATTACTATCCGTAAGTAAATCCGTCTAGGACTTTGCAATGCTTCACAACCCTTTATGGCATGAAGAGCCAAATATGCAAGAAAGTCGAAGATATATATCCTGTCACGTAGCAATAAATCGGAAATTCTTGAGAAATCTTGAGTTTAGTTCAAGATAGTTAATGAGCTACAAACAAAAATAAATTATATCCTTATCTTGAGAGAAAAACCGAGTTTAAAAGCATTTATGATTTGCCAATTTGTGATAGTTCTGGTTTGAAAATTCCTTGAATCTTCTTCAAGAAATCTCAAGGCGTTTTGGCTCTAGGTGTCTCTGAGTTCCAAATTGAATCTCGAAGACGGTTCAAGGAGATCTAAAGTAAAGTCTAAATTGCACCCTTAATGCTGCGGTGGGCTGGAAATTACTTCAGAGATTTTGAATCATTGCAACTCACCGAACGTGTGCATCAAATATTTTTTAAATTTGGCAGTTTCTTTTCACTTTTGTCATATTTGTTTGCTGTATCATGAAATTTACTTTGTGTTTTTACAGGTATAGAAACAGGACTAAGCACTATCGAAAGGATTGCTCTTGCGCAAGGCTCTGCAATTTTACTCCCTCGGTCTGATCCAGAAGGAACGACTGAAACTGGATCAAAACCAGTGACCAAATTGGTCATCCCTGCTGTTGAAAGACTCATTGGAACACCTGCAGCAGAATCAACATTAATTAAAGATAAATTTTTATCTCCGGTAGTCGGTTTGAAATCGTTCTTACCAGAAGGAATCTCGCCCATTATTTCTTCTAATGCATACTTAGCTGCCAATTCCAAAGAAACTCGTAAAGAACACCACAATAATGAAGCTCGGACTTCTCTTGAATTACAATTCAAACATTTAAGTTTGGCTGAGAACAATGCAGGAAGAAACCAAGAAGGTTTATCTCATGACACAGCTAACAGGGAATCAAACGAGCTTAGTCAAGACTCTCAAACACCGGTTAATGTTGAAACAGAAAACTTAGAGGATGATGGAAGCGACACACATAATATTGAGTCAAATGACATTCCTGTCATTAAATTTGGTCACAAAGAAGAAAGTAAATCCAGTGAAGATTTATTAAAAGCTCTGCCTGAAGAGGAGTCAGTTTTTCCGCTTAGTCTTAAGAAAAGTGCGAGTTGTTCCAATTTACAGCAAGTCTCGCAATCTGTAAATCAACATTTTTTAAAACCTTTGAAACGACATTTCCAGAATTCAGCATCATCATCATCAATTTCAACTGTTATCGATAGATCTAAGAAGAAATCGCGCAAGCTTTTCTTAACATCAAGCTCTATCTCTGAAAGAACGGAAACACGTTCAAAAGCATCCAAATTCCCACGCAAGATTTTAAGTCCCTCAAAGAAATTCCATTTTTCCAACAATAGTAATAAAGCTTCTCAGTCATGTTCACCTCCAAAATCTCATCGTAAGTTAGCTGAAAATCCTCTTGATCTCATAAGCACATCTAAAAATTCTCAAGTTGCCTTCCACACATCTATTCAGCAAAGCATTCTCGATGAGTTACAGCAATGCGTGAATGAAATCAGCAATAATTTCAATAGTAGTTCAAGGAGTAAACACAGTGGTGATAAAATTGTTGGTGCTCAAGAAGAAGGTAAAAAAGGCTCAGGCTCTACACGAGAAAATTGCAGCACTCTGGAAAGTATTGCTAGTGTCCAAACTAACGATTCTTGGGCCATGGATTTGAATGCCAAAGACTCTTTGACATCTGCAGAGAAAGCTAAAAGTTTTGAATATCTGCCGGGTGACATCTATGAAAGGAATTCCTCAGAACACTTTCAGTTGCAGAAAAAATCGGAAAGTAGTTGTTCAACTTCTGAAAAAATTGATTTCTCAGTAAGTAGTAAAGAAGAATCTTGGAATCCATCCAGTTTACATTTATTCGAACGTGAATTAGAACGAGGTGTAAACCTTTTAAAGGATTTTATCAACAACTCGACAAGTTTTGACTCACGGAAGAAACTATTGTTGGTGAAAAAAATTGCAAAGAAATTGATTGAGTTAGAAAATGAAAGTTACCTAAAATCAGCTTCTAAAGGAGGCCCTTCTGGCTATCGTAAACCTACAGCGAAAGCTTCTGATACATATCTCAGAGATCAGTTCTCCAAGCAACAACGTGCCAAAGGAAGCTCAAGTGAACTCAGTGACTCCACTCGAATATCTCAAAGTTATATTGATACAACATCAGGAAGTAGTTGCTTGAATCTTGTAATGAAACCATTGAAAAAATCAACAAGCGTTGAGTCTATCAGTGAGCAACCTCAAAAAATATCCTCAGGAATTAGGCATATTCAAGAAAATTATCGTAGTAACAACTGCACTTTTAATTCGGATGGAGAAGACGTCAACGATGAAACTTATGTTGATGAGCGGATCGTGCGACAAAATCCTGAGAAAACAAACAAGGCATCAGAAAATCAAGGAGGCGCAAAAATGTCTGACAATTATGGTTTCGAAAGTTCCTCAATGGGATGGTCAAAGTCAAGCTGCTCTACAGATAATCAGCAATCAGCTTTTTATGGTATGGAGTTCCGTCAATCTACTAATAAACTACCCTCCAAGAAACATCAGATGCTTTCGCCCCACCACCAAAGGCATGCAAAATATCGAGATATTGGTAGAAACAAAGTTAATGGTTCGAGATTAATAGAAAATTCCAATGATTTAATCGATGGGCGAACTATCAACTTGGGAGGAAGTCGATTCAAACCATTTTTAATTAGTGATAATGATAGTTCATCAAAAGGCTATTTTGATCATAATGCTTTCCCATGGCCTGATTGGCGGAAACCTACTAGTGATAGTGAACGTCGCTATGAAGAAAAACTAGTTGTACAGAAAGGTGATAAAAAAGAATCAACACTGTTATATAAATATCTTGATGCGGAAAGGCGGAATCATTTGTTATGGATTCAATCAGAAATTAATCATTTAAGCAACCTCAAAGCTCTGATTGAGAAACAGGCCAAATTCAAAGAAAACTTCAAATTGTTGAAAAGTAAGAGAGTTGACTGCAAAGGAGACTTTCGAGAGAAGCATTCAAAAAATACTCAAAAAAGCTCCTCAGATAGCACAAAAGTCTCTGATGACGCGAATAGCAATGGGCCCATTTCTTTTCAACCGAAGAGTGCTAATGCTTCAACTAATTCTTCTGATAAGGAAAATAGAGATATTACAAACAAAAATGTGACTGGAGGAATGGTGGTGGAAAGTCTTGTAAGGTCAAAGTTTGGCGTTTCAACCAGTAAGAATCAATCTCAGAATCAAACCTTTAAGAGTCAGTTGTCCTCTAATGAGTCGCGGTACATTTCTGCTGATTCTGATGCAACAAATAATACATGGGCGGAAGATAGTATCAAAGTTCCTGATAAAAGTCTCAAGAAAAGCAAAACTGTCTCCTCTAAACCGAAGAAAAACTCATCCCTTCACAAGAAAGTAATGAAACCTGTAAGTTACACAATTTTATTTGATCCACCGAAAATAGCCCCAAATTTCTTGACAAGGAATGCAAGTCCTAAAATAATTAAAGACGTAGAAAGTTCAGCCAATTCAAAAGTTTCTGAGCTCTCATTACAAGAGTGCTTGGCTAAGAAACACCCTGAGATAATCCGGAGAGCTGAATTTCGCCGTAATTGTATTGCAGAACTATCCTGTTTAAGACAACTTCAAAATGAAAGGAAGAAACAGATTGTTACAGCTGTAATATCCTCAGAAGAAGTGCCAAAGCCTTCAGTTTCTCTACCATCTCTGAAAGAAAAACGAATCTTCACACAGAAGAAACTCAGGCAGCAGACTGAAAAGAAGTATCGTCAGTCGTTTGAAGTGAAGCAGAAGTTGAAAGAACAGAAAACCAAAGAAGATTATAGGACTAACAGGTTAATGGCAGAAGTTTTTGCTCGGAAATTGCAAAGGAAAACTTTGAGGGGACAGGTGGATCTCTCGAATAGCGTGATGGTCCTTGAAAGTTGAACTATATAAGAAAGTGTAAGTAACCTTCTAAAAAAATATTGTCTTTCTAACCATGTCAACACTTGACTAAAATATCACAAGCACTGACTTCCTTTTTCGTAATGTTAAACGAGAGACTTAAATACAAAAGTCACAGAGGTGCCAACATTCTAATATTCAGAATAAAATATTTACCAGTGTGCAATTTTGAGACTTTTCTTGAGATCTTTTCGGCTTGGCTTAGACTTGAATTGCACTCCAGATTCCATTTGCAATTCAGAAACACACTATGAACCAAAATGCTTTGAGATTTCTCAAGGGATTTTCAAGCGAGAATTGTCGCAGATTGGCAATTCACAGAAACTTTGAAAACACACGGTTTTCTACTCAAGATGAATCTCAAGGAAATAATTTTAAGGTAGCTTGTTAGCTACCTAAAACTAAACTCGAGATTTCTCAAGAATTTACTTTTGACAGGGAGCGTCTCTGAATTGCATTTTTTCTCACTTGACTCGACTTTCTCAAGCCCAAGGGCCCAAACCAACTCCAGGAGCTCTCAATTAATGTATCTGAATTGCACCCTTATTATTCCATTCAAATTAACAGCAATTAGTGGCGCTGTCCACCAGACTGCAATCTCTAAGTATTGGCGGATCCAACAATCTGACAAGAGTGTATTCCTCTTATTTGATAGCATGAAAATTATCAATTAGTCACGGGGCTATAGCCTTTCAAGAATCAATTGTGAATCATAGATTCAATGAGAGAATGTGTTGTTGCCAGATTGCTCCATATATCTCTTTGAGGGTTTTGCTTGAAATCATATTAAAATGTGCCAGCAAATGGTTGTGAAATTGGTCTCCAATGATTTTGTCTCAACCATGAAATTTTCTGATTTTGATTTTTTATCTATTTTAGGTTACCTTCGGCATGATTACTGTGAGGTGCCCTGTAGCCTGGGATCGTTGAGCAACAGCAGCGTCTGTTTGCACCTCTTCATTGAAAGCTAGCTGTAGCGTTTTCCCTTTTACAGCTATTCGAATATATTTTGGTTGCACATCAATGTCAATTAAACTAGTATCCATGTATCTGTGAATATTATGTAAAAAATATTCTCATGTCAAATTGCTCAGGAACTTTTTGAATTATTCTAAAAATGTCAACGCTAAGTATTGCTAACCTTTTTCTTCTTAAGTACGTACATTATTTTCGAGTAAGAAAGCTTCTAGCTTTCATCTGATAAAAATGTGAAATTCTGAATCAAGTGTCTTGAAATCATAAACTTACTGTGAATTTCTCAAGAAAGATTCTTTTAATCTAAGTACACAAAATTACACAATAGCACAAATTATTTGACAAAGAATGGGGTCAGTCTGCCTACACGGAAGAGTTTCTGATGTGTGAGATAAGGTTGTGTTATTTTACCTGAATCTGAACCCTACAGACCATATTACTTGCTTACTTTTGAATTGCCAGACCACCCATCTGCTTTATTCATTGAATAATTTATGTACAACTCTGTCTAATTAGCAATTAAATGATGTAACCCTGCTGAGGTTTCATTTATAGCAAGTTTTTTCCTGAGTTGATCGCCAAAGTAGAAAATTCTGGGATTTTGCCAGAATTTCTTTCTCTTTAATCTATTGTACGAGGGTCATTCAAAAAGTATGTGTCGCCATCTCATAACTCCAAAACTAAGAATGATAGAAAAAATTCAAAGCAACGGTTTTGTTTGTATCCTCAGCTTTCCAAAAAGTTCAAGTTTTTTCAAATTGGTTCCCTAGATTGCGAGAAAATCAACTTTTTCTGAAGGTACCTCATGTTGCCGCGTGCCCACCTCTGAACACTTCGTGCTGTGTCGATCGGGCACCCAGCGCTTCATCGATTATCATTCAAATTTAAATCGCCTCACAACCCTCTAGTTTAATTTGTCTCTGTCTCTCCCGCCCTCTCTTTCTAGGCCAAAATATTAATTTTAAAAAGCCTTTCCTCACTTTTCAACGTAGTCACCATTTTTATCCAAACACTTCTGGTACCGCGCTTGATGCCATTTTCGTAAAACTGCTTGTCTTGCACTTTGAACCACTCATCCACGGCATTCTTGACTTGCTGATTGTTGAAAAAATGTTGTCCTGCAAGACCTTTCTTCAGTTGTGGAAAGAGAGGGAAATCACTGTTGCTTTGAATTTTTTCATCATTCTTAGTTTTGAAGTCATGAGATGGCGACACTTACTTTTTGAACGACCCTCGTATGCTCAGTTGTAAGCTCAATTCTTTTAAAATAAATCAAAGATGAAAGATTTGTGAAATGATTCAACTTCCTTGCTATTTTATATATTTGTTTGGGTACGTGAAGTCTGTACAAGTAGTTTTCTCATGTTTTTTAGTCATTTTTATGAAAATTGACTTTGTCTTGTCGTAATGTTGCGCTATCTAAATAAGATAGACTGCTCTTTGTGAGTAAAAATGTCATGCATTTTATTCATGCGAAAAAGAGGAATCGATCAATCTATGAAACAATAGATCTCACAGAAACAACAAACAATATTTTCATAATTAAAATTCTTAATTAAATAAATTATATTATTATTCTTAATTGAACTTTAAATATTCTGTGGCCATACCCATGATTAGTCTGCTTTGTAAAAGTGTGTGTTTTTAATCTGTAAATAATAGATCTCAGCAAACTTTTTATAGAACATATTTTGTAAAAAAGAAGAACCCAAGATATTTGAATGTTTGTAAATAGCCCTCCAAAAATTCTATTTTTTCTGCCAAAAAGTTATCTCCTATTAGCTATTACTATTATCTCCAAAGTACCTCTTTTCCTCTCTCAAAATGTGCATTTCAAACGAAGCTCGCTTATAGAATGCACGTGGGTTTAGTTTTTTTAAAGGAGACTGAATAAACAAAAATTTTAATCAATCAGGGAGCTGAATCACTCTCAATACCTTCTTAATTCTTTACTTTTTAATTTTTTATTACTGAAGCTTTTTTTTACTTACTTGTAAGTTTCTACTGTCAAAACAATTGAATTCCTCTCATCATCTGATTTCAACTTGAATGGAATCTTTGCTTCATTTATATTGAAGGGAGAGCCGTCTTCTTTAAAAAATCTAATCTTTCTCTTCGTTGGTTTTGGGTCATTACTTTGCTCTGCAGCCTTCTGTGCGCGTCTAGTTCTCTCTGCGATTTCAACTCTTGTTTCCGGAGTATTTTCACTTTTTTCATTCCAGAACCTTTGATTAGATACAAGTAAATCGGTTGTATGGAAAAATGTCAATTTAAGTTAAAAGATTAGCTATGCTCATAGTAATTTTTTTAATATGTTTGGTATTGGTATTACTAAAGCAAAGAAAATTAATTTGCACTAAATAAAAAACTGGAAACTCTTGAAAACCCAAACAAGTTTTTACTGTATAAACTTGTTGCAAGTTTTTGTATCCAAGTTTTTTTATTTTGCCATAACTTCTTATTTTTGTCTTCATTAATTTTGCAATTCTATTGCAATCAAATTTGAACTTTGCCATTACGCGTGTCTAATTCACATTAATTATTCTTTTCACATTAATTGTGTGTAAGTAAACAAAATTTGGGGAAATATTTGTGACATCATGATAAGTAATGTAGGTAGCTTTATGTAGTTTGAATATTTTCCTTTATAAATTGGGATCGACTGTGACCCTTACTTCTTGGGAACAACTGACAAGGAATAAACCTAAAAATTGATTTAAGCTAAGTTACTGTAAAACTCTGAAGAAATATTACGAAAAAGAAAGAATTTAGACAATCGCAACTGAAACCAAAAGCCAAGGATCAAATAATCAATAAATAAGAAATTATCATGGAAAGACAAGGACATAAATAAATAGATGCATTAAAATAGAGAATTTATGTCTCTAATTAATAAACTTTCCACAAAAGAAAACATGAAATCATACTGACCTTATTATTCATCAAAAAGAATGATGAGTGTCTTAAAAAAAAAAATAGGTATTTAAATACCTTCTCATAAGATCATATCTTAATCTATTTTCTAGTACACCAGAACTCAAGAATTTTGAGTTTCGGGTTCTGTAAGATCATATCTTAGTCTATTTTCTAGTACACCAGAACTCAAGAATTTTGAGTTTCGGGTTCTGACAAACAGCGATGCCTGCTTCCGAAATACATCAAAACGCATCGGTGAGAAGTGGCGGTTGGCAACGAATCTGAACTCTGTGGTAAACAACCGCTCAGCAATGTGTTTTGATACATTTCTAAAGCAGGCACTGTAGCCTGTCAGAACCTGATACTCAAAATACCTGAGTTCTAACACATGCTCTGAATATTTATCCCTCTTGCTAACTTTCTGACGTCCGCAGATCTGTTTTATTATTTTATTGATTTTTTTACTATAGGACTCAATTCTGGAGTTATTTGAAATTCTGTTACGTTAAGTAATGTAGGTAACTTAAGTTATTTGTTGGCTTGTCCACATTTACCGTGATGTTTCCTCTAGATCTGAAGTATCATCAATTTTCATGTGCGAGGCACTGATTTCAGCTTCTTTTTTCTGTTTTTCACGTTTTCCTGTTGAAAAAATAAATTATTCAAATCTGATAAATGGCTGAATTATTTTTGAACTCTAGTTGCTTCTATTGAATTCCTCTGACAAACAATGAGTACAAGCGTGAAAAATTGCAGGTGTAAAAAATTAATGGAACAGTATTTTTCTCTGTTGGATGTTTGATAACTTTTTTGTGATTAATAAGAGCAGCGATGATTTTTTGAGTTCCACTCACGAAACTTTGAGTCTTGATAGAGCATTGTCAAGGCTAAAACCAAGCATTTAAAAATATTTGAATAATTCCTAAAATGTTTAAATCTAACTCACTCCCCCTTTAAAGTATACTCATTTATCTTACAGCTGAGATCTTGAGTTATTTCCAACACCTGATGGAATATTATTCTATTTCTTTCCGTGCGAAAATTTACAAATTGTATAGTTTTAAAGGACTCACAAGCAATACCAATTTTACCTCGATATTCTCTTTGAAAAGCTGGGAGGTTCGTAGAAATTTTCTCTAAATTTTGAAGAGCAAGAATCCTCTCTGACCTTGTAATTAATGTTCCATCAAATTCTTTCAACTGAGGTAAATTTGCGATGACAAAATCTCTGTAGCCTGGATAATCGGAGCATGGATTACCTGTCAAGAATCTGAAAAAAAGTTGAAACGCAACTTGATGCACAGCAGGAAAAAATATGTTAAACATTTTAAAAGACAATTTTTAAAGGTATCTTCTATTTACCTGGCTCTAAGTGGTGTGGTTTTTACAAAAGAACATTCCAACTCATTATTATCTCAGTCCCATTTTTTTAAATTTTTTCCCTCTCATTGATCCCTCTTTATTACTTTGATCTTTTTATCACTTAAAAGCTTATTGATACGGTTTTGTATCATATCTATATTAATCATGACTGTAAACAATGGGGAGGGGGGGGGATCTATGGCAAATCTTCAAATCAGTCCAGAAAAAAATAAGAGGAAATTCCTTTTCCAGATTCTCTCTCCTTCTAAATTCATAATTTTTTTAACTGTGACGAGGGGGAACACAGGGTCAAGGGTGGTGAGCACTTTCGGGGGGTTTTAAATGGCCGTAAGTGCTCACCTATCATCTAAGTACGGAACCATGCGGACATAACAAAATTTTGTCCCTGGAACAAAACGTGCTGACCATTTTGAGGAATTGATTGATTCATCACGGTTTAATTTCCACATCTTGGCATTCGTTTCTACGATATTTCTGATGTGAACAAACAAAACTTCGAACAATCCATTTTACTAGCATGCACTGGAATGCTATATGAACTACACCAAAGCAATAGTAACTAAGGCAATCCTGTTCATGAAAAATAAAATCAGACACTTAATTCATTGCATGTATTCATTGTTTTTTTTTCAGTGGCGGAAGGGGACCATAAAATGTAAACAAATAGTCCTATTTAAAAATTTGCCTCTTACAGTGACTCCAAGTGAATGTTGTTTTTCAAATTTTTGATGCTTCCTAGATCTCCAATGAAGTTGAGAGTTAAATCCAGCTTTTGAAGCGACTCGCATTCTTCTAAATTTTCAATCACTTCAATATTGTTCAATGCTAAATTTAAGTACTCCATAAGTTTCAATCGGCCCATATTCTCTGAAAAAATGTAACCACCGCAGAGAATTAATCTAAATTTTCAATTGAAGAATAAAAGAATTATTCAATCAAGCATGGCAAGGAGTATTTTTTTACTATCATCATGTTAATTTTCCAAACTTTCCTATTTAGTATCATTGTACACTTCTTTTTAAGAAAGGTTTTGAGATGTTAGTGAGTGGAAATAGTTGGTGGGTTCAAGAGAATGAGAGTTTAGAGATGTTGAACTCTATTCTAAAAATACCAATCAATTATTCAAACCAAGTAAGATTCTTTCTTTGGTTGATACTTGGTGGCTGTCCGCCTTTTAAAATTTGTTTTTTAATTCTATTTAAATTTTTTTTTTGAATTGAAAATGGCTAGGATTTGAGCCGAAACGGCCTCGCCAATTTAGGTTGTATTCCAGCATTTTATCTATTCCTATTTTATTTATTGTTCAAGTCGTCGCTGTTTAGTTTTCTGCCATTTTTCTTACTTAGTTGTGGAAAGTCTTGCAAAGTTTCAGAAATTATCATTTTGTCCCGCTTATTTGTTCAGGCAACACAAAAATTATAAAAACTGAGAGATATAAAGGAGGGAGGTACATTTAAAGTTACATCCTTTCATTCTTAACAGCTAAGTAACTATTTGTTGCTAATTTTACATTTGTTCTTTTTTTATTCGAACAAGAATAAATAAAGTTGATTTGCCATTATTTTTTCTGACATAACCGACTTACTAATTACTATCCTGAATAATTATTTTCTTACCTATTTTTGAAATGAGGTTTGACTGAAGCATGAGGATTCGTAACTCCTTACACCATCGATCAAGGTGCTCAATTTTTATGATGTTTTCTTGGTGCAAAGCAAGTTCCTCCAAAGTGCTTATCTCTCTCTCATTGTGTTCGGCTCGTTTTCGAATGAGCTCCTCCGTGACTAAAAATGATTTAAGGAATAATTGTTGCATAGAAAAATTCGCAAATTTGTATGAAAATTATTCAGGTTGCACAAATGTTTTTGCTACAAATAAATATGCTAGGTATACTGAATGGTGGCTGGTCATCCTGAGTACTTAAGTAATTTTAAATTCTCAGGACTGGGTGAGAAAGCCGAAGGGACTCAGGGCAAAAGTTGGGTCGTATGTAGGCCCTTCAATTTTTTTTTCTTTATCCCATCATCAGCTAAGGGGCCTCCCAGAGTCAAGGGTTCAGGCCGATGAAACCCGGTTGCTACCCTCTCCCCGGCTTCTGGGGTCTGGGTGGCCCATACATCCCATCAACATTCCTCATCTATCTTCCGTCTAATTACAATATCAAATTCATGATTTTGATCTAAAGATTTTTCTAAAGAAATCAGGACAAAGCTTCTCAAAATATGGCTGAACCCCTTCAAATTTTTTTAATAAAAAAATGAATTTCGGGTGATTTTTATTTACCACTCCAAGGTTGCGTGGAAAAGTTTTTGGAGCCAAGCCTCCTCCCTAAAGGTATTCTCTTGTTCTGTTTGAGAAACTCTGTGTGTAGATCTGATGCATATACATTTATTTAATGATTACACTGAAAAAACAATACGGTCTTGGACACTGTAAATTACAGACTATATACTTAGGTTTACCGAGGCACTTTGTTTGTGACGCCCATAATTTTCAGTAGAGCAACCCGTAATCAAGGAACCTATCACAGAAAGTAGCGGGCCTCAAGACCAGGAGTGCCTCGGTAAACCTGTAAAGATCGTAGTGTTTTTTCAGAGTAGGGAATAGAGAACCTGGGTACCACCTAGGTATATCTGAGTGGTTTTGAGACTTTGTCATAAAATTGCTCTCGCGACATTTTCCCTTCACCTAATTTATTACTTGATCGACATCATTTGTTGCCCATAAAATTTAGGTAGTTTAACTCTTATAGTAAACTAACTTTGACAGCTCAGTCAAATTATCGTAGCTCAAAGGTTCTCCAGAATAACTGCATGACCAATTAAGTCAACAGGTAGGAGCGTGGAGTAAACTGTGATGAAGGAGGATGTTTACTTGGGTTCTCCTAAACTACTGCTGACTCGAATAAAGTTAAATTCCATACTTACTTCTTGCCATATTCTTGTATGCCCGAAAGATCAATTGGTTAAGATTAATTATTATAAGTACCCTGTACACTCTTTGCCTCTTTTTGACCTACAAGAAAGATGGGAGTCATTGAAGTAGGAATAAGATGAAACTGCGAATCAAGAAAAAGCAATAAGAATAAGAATGATATTTGAGGTGAGTGAGTAAGGAGGAGCAGAAATTATATTCGGAGAAGATTTTATTCTCCTCCAATAAGTAAGTTACAGTCCTTGGTTGTTCTATTCCATCAAATTAGGAGGTAAATACTTGAGCACAGTTTTCGGGTATTCTAATAAAAAAGAACCGCGTATGTGCGTACAGAAAAGTCACTACTTTATGACGGTTTTGTTTCTGAAAGTTTCGGAATTTTTGATGAGCAGTTTTTTCAAGATTTTGATTTTACTTTATCAATCCACTATCACTACACATATTTACAGCTGGGGACTTTGGTTGCTACACCGGATACGCACGCACGTAAACAAATTGATTAGAAATTTGAACTGGGAGAACTAACGAGAGCCAATAGGATTGGATTACGATGCGAAGTAACACGATCACCGGCCGGAAAGTGCCGAAGATGAAACCCGAATCCCGAATCGCAATTTCAAAAGATAACCTCTCCGTTCAATTGCCTTGCCTTGTAAAGTTGTGATTCCAAGCTTGGTGTTATTACTGTTATTGCAATTTACTGTCATCCTTGATCTTGCGAACTGTGCGGGAAATGTAATCGTGGCGCTCTACTAGCTGATAATACGCAGCCTTAGCAATGTTTTCACCTACGATGTATCTACTTTCTAAGTGTTAAAAAGCGATAGACTTTCCTTGTTATCCTTGTCATTTTGTTTTTACCAAAGTTTTTGTCTAGGCATGGCTGCGAATTTGCAAACTTTCGAGCCACCAAGTTCTGCAAGTTCTGCGAGCTCTATCAGGTACAGTTTTCACTAATATGCTACGAACGTTTTTCCTTACACTCTCTCCTTACCTCATTTCTCCAACCCTTCATCATCCTAACCACACTACATGTACTTCCTCATTGCAACCATTCATTGTTATACTACTTTGTTTTGAATTAATCCCTGTTGTACAAATACAGGAACAAATTCTGACTGAGAAACTGGAAGCATTTTTCCATTGTTTCATCCTCTTGCTGATTCTAATTAATCACACCTTTCTCTGTTTTGTCGCGTTATTCCAAGTTATGGAAGAAACGAAACCCTGATTGAAAAAGTCAGCTGACCATGCTCTGTGAAGTCACAAGACCAGTTCAGAGAAGGAAGAAATGCCCATGATCCTGGTTTCCGTTCCCTTTTTCTCTGATGAGATTTTCCCCTTATTGTTTCCTATCCATACCACTTGGGTCTTGGCCTATCAACAAACATCCATACTTAGAGCCAAGCACATTTATCTCTTTTGAAGAATCCTGAAAGAGCAGCAATCGTGAAAACAAGATCAGTTTTTCTTTTACTATCCCTGGAACCATAAAATGTACGGTACGGACGGTCCCTTGTTCTGGACCCCAAGTAGCGAATCCTTGCTTCTGATTGGGTAGGGCTGCACCTAACGTTAAAGAACAAGGACCGTCCGGACCGTACATTTATTGATCCCAGAGCTATAAGGTTTCTGTAAAATTTAGTTTCAAGCCCTCTGCAAGTATAGCAAAGGGACTTAATTTGTTCTTTTATTGAAATCCCAGGAAGTCAGAAGTTTTTCCAATGTTTTTTCATCCGTTTTGTCATGTATTGTTTGATTGAAGTGATTAAACTGATTTCTCTCAGTGTAAGTGGGCTGTTGTCAAGTTTGTAAGAATCAAGTATCTCTCTTTGCTTGGGTTAGCCGAAGTATTACGGGTCATTTACCCAGATGTAATTGGACGTTTTTGGAGCGTGATGTATTCAAACGACCAGCCAGCTGCCAAAATCTGATTATTAAGAAAGACAAATTTGAGTGGATTTTATAAGGTGAAAATTCACCAGGTCAGAGTGATGTACCGATCTGACACAGTGGTACGACATGTCTTTGACGTTTAGCTTGTGCTATGCTCATGCAGCCTAGCCGCTCATGATAATCCCTTGAAAGTGATATCAAACATGGTGGTCAAATTTAAGAACACTTTCACTTAATATAATTTGACCATGAAAACAAAGTAACAGGCTTTGTTGATGAATCCCGATTATTAAGAACAGTGAAACAGCTCAGGGGAGCAGATGACGTATTGTGCTGAAAAAAAGGGCTGAGTTGAATATTGAAACTTATTGGTAAGGGGTTCGATCGTTTTACCCTCTGAAAATTTTGTGTCTCAATCGCTCTTTTTCTACGCATACTATTGGATTCTTATGGTGGGGCCTTTTCCTTATATGTATCAATAGGCTAACATTTTTATTGGTGGAACGTGATGGATGCAGATGAAAAGGGTGACTCGCGATATGTCTAAAGTAGCTGCAGTCAGTGGACTGACTATTCAGTATGGTTTGCCTTTTCCGTTCTGATCAGAAATAAATAGAGACAGAGCTCTACGGTAAAATTCATTGGCTGATTTTAGGGAGTTCAAAACCTCATGGATTCAACAAAACGGCTGTCAACATCTCTATGATTTAGCCTAGTGTTGAATAGTGATGCTCTGTAAACACAGGAGGGTAAGCTAGGATCCAAATATTTGAAGGTTTGAGCCCATAACTATACCCAGTGTGGCGAATCCAAAAAGTTTCTTTTGGGGGGGGGGGGCATGCACATGGAAATCGAAGCATCACAGGAGGAAATCTTGGGCTATTTTCTGTCGGGGAAAAAAGCAACATTTGAGGCTTCTAGGAGGAGGGCATGTGTGTCCCCTCCTCCCTTGAATCTGCCACTGATTATACCAACAATTAAACAACAATTTTCTTTATTTTTGCTTTCAGTGATTCCAGTGATGGTGCAGAAGGGGGTCAAAATGACTTTTTTTATCCAGGTCATGATGCTCCAGCGTCGCCTCCTCAATCACCTCGGCCCCAGTCACGAACATCCATAAAATCTCCGAGAACGGGTCGAAAACGAACTACGTCCATAACAACTCAGTCGCTCAAGAAGACCTCTGCTGAATCTGTTCTAAGGAGCCACAAACGGACCATTTACACTGCTGGACGTCCCCCATGGTACAATTCAGATGGTGATTATGTGCGACCCTTTGTAATTGGTAAGTTTACAAATCAACATCAGTTTCTACTCTGAATTCATTTTGACAAAATAAAGGAGGAAGAAAATAATAGAGAAATTCGAGAGCAAAGGTGCAAAGTGTGCTACCTGAAAAAAAATCAATAGCAACTTTCACAAGAAGAGGATACAAGTTGTGGGTTGTCGATTTGAACCACACCTCGAATCCTCTCCTTGTCAAAATCAAAAATTTTCTGAAGTTTTTCATGAATTTATTTATCGAAAAAGTCTTGCCTTCTTTATTTTTTTGCTCTTTCAACGTGCTTGAAAAAATTTCGGTCAAAAACAGTGAATTATAGAAACACTTTGGTCAAAATAGTGAGCGTTTGAGGAAGTTAGCTTAAGACAGTGTGCATGTTCATTTTCGATTATTCTTTGTCATGTTGATGCCCCCCCCCCCCCCGAACATCTTGATGTAGAAATAGAAGTATTAAATAGTGAGCTTTCAAAAATCAATGCTCTGAGAAATATTTCAAACTGAAAGTAAGAAGTGCTAGTAAAAGTCGCAGGATGTCTCCTCTTCCAGTTTGGTTTCTGAAACAACAGGCAAAAGTAGAAAACTTTTCCTCACACGAATTATTTTTACATCTTTGCCTCTCTCTTCATGGACAGCAAATGTCCTCACAGAAATTTTTCTTCCTGAAGGAAGAAAATTGTCGGTTTTTTCTTTTTTAAAAGCGAGACATTACTTGTGTCTTTTTTTTTTATGTAAAAAAAAATTGTCATAACTTTTTTCAAAATTTTCTTACTCCGTATGCATTTGCGCATCACAGCGCAGTTTGCACTATTGCCCAGGAACATATCAAATATTCCTTTTTGTGGCATTGTCCGATAGCCTTTGTCCATTTCTAGTTTGTATTCAGAAACTTCAAATCTAAATTGTGGAGACTTCATTTCAAGGTCAAGGCAATATTTTTTTCTCCCATAGATGGGTCTTTTAGTGTCCCTTGTGTCAGCAGTTTCTCCCCACCCCCTCCTTCCCACAAGCTCTGAAGAGTGATTAGTTTTTTCAAATAGCTTAACTCACAATTTATAAACCAAATCTGAAAATTTGTTTCAAGATCATTCATAAATTTTAGGCATGAAGCTATTGCTCATAGCATGACATTTCGCTCCTAGTCTAACGATTTCTATTTCAACAAAAGAGCTGTTCTTAGATGCTTGAGTGTGTGTGGGGGGGGGGGGGCAAACTTGCATCTGTCAGAAAAAAAAATATCATTTCAAATTTTTGCCCATGGATTTTTTGGAACGAATCATAAATTCTTCATCCATTGTTATCAGGTACCTCTTGTAGCTGTTGAAATTTTGTTCTTCTTTGTCTCTTGGTTTCTTATAATGAGTTGTAAAGAAGTTGGGCCTCAAAGATTTGCTCAAATACAGCTTGGATTTATAGTTCTCAACAATGTGATATCATGTCTTCACAAAGTATGATTGAGGCGTAGGCAGCCCTCTCAGATGATCAAAATATAATCATGTTAGCAATTGGTTTTCATAATTTCTTTTTCAGTGATAGTTAGAGTCAGTAACTTAATTAAAGTATTTTGACAGGAATCTGTGGAGGAAGTGCGTCAGGAAAGACAACAGTCGCTACAAAAATAATTCAAGAGCTTGACATCCATTGGGTCACATTGCTCAGCATGGACTCCTTTTACAAGGTCAGTCATAGAAGTTTCAGTATATTATGCGCTTCGCTTGAGATTCAACTAAGTAGTTCTGAATGCCCCTGCATTCCATATTCAAGCAGTTTCAGAATAAATCAGGCCGTGACAAATAGTCATTGCATGTTATTGCGTTTACGTCAGATGCTTACTGCTCAGTTTGAATAGCGCAATCAGCTCCAAGACTATGTAATTAAATAAAAACCCTGGGCCTCAAATATTTCACAATATTTTTCTCTGCTGGTCTTAATTTAAGTTTATATTGTCTCAAATTAAAAAAATCGGAAATATTTTGTTTTTTAATTTGTCCACAATCATTTTATGCAACCTACTAATATTAAAAAAAGTTAGAGTTAGCATATTTCATTTGCAGAGCTTCCTTTTTGTTTAGTATTTTCCTTATCCTTTTTAACCCTATTGATTTATGTACTATGGCTTTCCAAAGAAAGTATCCTCATAGAAAATTTCATTATTTCACTCCTCGACCAATTTGAGAAATTCTACGGTTTTCAGGTTTCTCAGAGTCTCACAGCATTGCCACTTGTGACATTATGATTCAAAAAATTTCAAACCATGGAAAATAAAAGAAAAATTGATCAAGAACAATTTTGATGAGAGGAGGACTTTGTGTTGAACACGGAAAAAAAACTACGGTGAAAATAACCATACGGATACCTGATTTTGGCACCTGCTAGATGTTATGGTTCAGTTAACCAGAAGTTTACTATGTTTTGACTAGGTACTAGGTGATGTTACCTGATTGTATGTTGAATTTACTCAAAGTATCGGTAAATGTACCATACTTCTGGTCAAGTTAACCATAACATCTAGCAGGTGCCAAAATCAGGTATCTGTATGGTTATTTTCACTAATTTTTTTTTTTTCCGTGAAAGGCATGGTGTTACTTTCATTTGTGCCGAAATCTGGTGGATGCTGTTATTTTTTAACATTTTACCTCCTCTTTAATTCCAGGTGTTAAATCAAAAACAGCACGAACAAGCTGCAAGAAATGAATATAATTTTGATCATCCGGATGCCTTTGATTTTGATTTGTTGTTGAAAACTCTGCAACGTCTCAAGGATGGCAAAAACGTCAATGTTCCTATCTATAACTTTGTGACCCATGAAAGGGAAAGCAAAACGGTATGAAACATTCTTTTTTGAAATTTTGCTCTTTGGACTCATTCATTGATTTCTCCTTCAATTTACCTGTTTAAGCTATAAATATAGTATTAGCCGTTCCGAGCTCTTTTTGGTGCTTCTTGTCTAGCATCCTAGGTGTATGGGTTATTTGGTGTTGATGTAAAGTTTATTTGTATTTAGATCATAGTGGATGATTTATGAATTATAATAGTGAGGATATAATCAGATCCAAAAAATATGTATCAAAAACAAACAAGAGAGAGAAGAGTGTATGTGGCAGAGTCCGGCATTGCTACGGTATATCTTGTTCACTGCATGAGTGGGAGGGACGGTTGCCAAGAGAGTGCTTCCCCTTCTTAATTTAAACTTTGTTTTCTAGCTCTCTCGAACGACTTTTTCGAATTTTTTTGGAATTCCCGTGAAATACCCTAAGAAAATACCAAATGCCAAATTTGAATGAAGGGAATCGCGTCGGCCAATTTACGGGAAAATAGGGAACGCATTTTGGAGGGTTGCTAGCTTTATAAATGTACATAATAAACAGTAAAGTAAAATTAATTTTTTTTCTCCTGAAATTCCTTTTCTAGTTTTTGAAAGGTTTTGGTTCTTGGAAAGAATACTTGATATTTTTGTGAACTGACTGTTCTATTCAATTATTTCTTTCTATTAATGTATTTAATTAATGGATCCGGGAACTAACTTGTCTATCCATATATTTCACTGAGACACTTGAAGATTCCATTGTGTGTTATAATCTGAATCAGCAGTTTTAAATCTTTTAGGTTTTGGACCTCATTCGGCTCAAGGCAAGTAGTTAATGTTTCCCTTTAAAGTTGATTATTTTTTTTTTCTAAGTGATGACCTTGCTTTTACTTAGATTGAAAATCTGCTAATTTGGTAGTCAAAGGTAGACATTAAGTCGTTACATTATTATGAATGAATTCTAATTATTAATCTTTCTATGTTCCAGAAAACAATGTATGGTGCTAATGTAATCATCTTTGAAGGAATCTTAGGGTTCTACAACAAAGAAGTATTAAAGGTTAGAGAACCTTTTAAACTGTCTAAATTTTATGATATTGCTCCTAAAAATAGTCTTCCACCTTTTATAGAAAATAGCTTAACCCATTGATTTGCACTGACGTGTCGGCGTGCCACGGATTGTTTCACTCGTGGCGCTATCTGTTGGAATCAATCAGAACTACCATGAAATTATCCTTGACGCGCCGGCGCATCAGTGCAAGTCAGTAGCAGGAAAAAAATGGTAAGTCAATGGGTTAAGTTAAACCTCCAAAAACCTTTACTTTTTTTATTTATTTATTTTTTTTTTTTCACTTGTTTCATCATAGAGGGTGTCTTTCTTGACAGAATTTTCATAGCGAGTGTCTTTTTCGACAGAATTTTCATAATGGGTGTCTTTTTCGACAGAATTTTCTTCATCTTTCACCTCCTAAATCGGTAGCTTCTTGTTATCTTCTTTTCTCTCTGTTCCTTGTTTTATTTCAATCTAGTCATTTGCTTTGGAATACAAAGCGTTTTGAGCCACATTAGCTATGTTTATGCGAGACTTATAAACCTAGGTTGGGCTTAACTTGAGTTGAGATGCCCCCATAATCAGTTAGGTACCCCTCTAATTTGGGTTTAGGCTGGACAAACTCTAGTTGGGATTTCTCGCTCAACTGCTGTGAAACTCTGACTATGAATCGCTAAAATTTTAAGATGAAACAGGCGTTAAATATAGTGGTACTGTAATATAAACATTGAAGTGGAAGAAATATTTGACAAAAAGCTTGTTCGTAATGTTCTTCTTCTTACTTTTAATTTACTTTCAGTGTTTATTACTAAAAAAGAAATGAGACAAAGGAGGAATTGAGAGCGAGTAAAATACAAAATACCAAAGCACTACAGCCGATGCCCTCCTGTCGGTTGTAGGAAGTATTTTCTTGCGTAGGATCTACTGCATGTAGCGGAGTCCACCATGCTTTTTCTCATCCTTGCACCCTGTCTTTCCCCCAAACTCGTTGAATGCTTTGACTCCATGCGATCAATTTGCCGAGTGACTTTTTACATTGGAGTTGAGTGCCCATCAACTAACATGCTATTGGATGATGAGTGCATCTATAATCCACTGACATCCTTGCTTGACCAAACGGTTTGAACAGGTATGAAGGAGCCTCGCAGAAGTGTGTCGTTCGCAGTGAAAGATCCACACAAGAGCGAAGACTGCAGCTGGGGGACGGACGGATTCTATCCATCTATCTGTCTATCTATCTTATTTCACACATCAAATCATTCTTTCTTATAATTTCTGTTGATTGTTTCATAATTCTCTTGAATTACTGTGCAGAATCTTGATCTGAAAGTTTTTGTTGATACGGATGCTGATATTCGATTGGCGCGTCGTCTTCAAAGAGACATCATTTCAAGAGGTCGTGACTTAGATGGAGTACTTAAGCAGTATTGCACAATGGTGAAGCCAGCCTTTACCCACTATATTGCTCCTGCGATGGCCCACGCAGATATCATTGTTCCTCGGGGTGGCGACAACGAAGTTGCCATTGAATTAATTGTTCAGCATGTTCACACTCAGCTACAATTGGTTAGTATGTATTATTTCAAATCTTATTTTCCCTCCAGTATTATTTTTCTAAAATTTTAAGGGTCAGAATATACAGTTTGAGTCATTTGCTTTGAAACACCAGCATAATGAACAGTAGTCTGGGCGGATGGACTTTACTACTTCTACTAAAATTTCAAGGGTCTTAACAAGATGTTTTGTGAGCTTGAAGCAAAATGCGACCTTGAAGTCACCTAGTTTGGTGTTGGCATGTGAAGCTCCCCTCAAGTCACTACCTGGGGCTTTAAAGGGCCTATAGGGCTTGTAGATTCTGTAGATAGGCTGGATTAGTCTCTACCACTTCTTTGTGGTCACACTTCTCTGGAATATTTGAAATGTTTTGTAGATTTGTTATGGATTGTTACTGATTCTCAACAAGAATGCCAAATTGTTTCAATAGTTGTTTTTAGTTTTTACTCTTATTGCTGTTTTATTATGGTATTTATGACTTGATTGTTCCTATGTTTCATTTTTTCATCTTGTCAAAAGTTTGACCAAGCCTATCTGCGACGCGTTTGACACAATGGTCTTTAACTTACTTGCACAAAATTTTCAATTCTTGTTTCATGCTATCAAACGTTGCCGTCTATACTCAAAAGTCTTAAAACTCTGTCTTATTGTAAGTTTTCGCATCAAAAATATGTTTCAATTTTCTACTCTGACAAAACTTGAAACTTGTTTTTGGTGATGATTGTGTCACGATTATTGCTCAGCACCAAAAAATTACCGAAGTCAATATAGCGCAATGCTACTTTCAGGTTTGGCATGTTTGAAATATTGAATTCCCAGGCTGAAATTTTTTCAACCCTAATTAGTGTGATAAGACCTCTAATGTCTGCCAAGTTCTTTGTGTTTGTTGCTTATTAGATGTTTTTCCTCCTCGTCCATTAGTCACTTCTACATCTTATGTTTATGACTGATGATAATTGTTTTTCCTTTTTTAGAGGGGTTTTAAAATCAGAGAACAGCTAGCTCTCGCTTACAATGGACAACCTTTACCAACCTCATTGCACAAGTTACCTGAAACGCCTCAAATTAAAGGGCTTCATACTTTTATAAGGAATAAAGACACTACTAGAGACGAATTTATATTTTACTCCAAAAGGCTCATACGATTGGTCATCGAGTATGCCTTATCATTGCTACCGTTTGAGGTGAGAATTATGCAGCATTTTATACTTTCTATGTATCTATTCCGCCCAAAGTAAGTATCATCGCTTTTTGTCATTCAATCCGTTGCGATAACATAAGGACTTTGCTCATTCCTTATGGCAATAGGTGTTTGATAACTTTTAACTGAGGATTGCTAATTTTGCCTTGTGAACGTTGATGAAACTGAAATGTATTGTATATAAGTGTCTCCTGAGAAAAAGCTCTCATGGGCTAAAATAATTTTGATCATAGCTTTTCATGATTCTTACATCTCAAGTTGGGTCTCTTTTTTAAGTGTTGAATGCTCTCGTATACGCAGACAGTTCTACCCAGACGGCTCATTGTCTTGGCTAAGCCTCTTGGCTCTGTATACATTGGTAAATCTGCTTCCTCTCACCCGCCCTCTAATCTTCACTTGTTTACCACTCCGTCTCTTTTTCCTTAGTTCTTTCAAGCCTCACTTAGACTTGTCTCTCAACTCACCACCTACCAAGGGAGATTGTAGAGATTTAGATAACGTTGAATTGTAAAGCAAAAGAGAGTGTTATTGTCGGAGTTCATCAGTTAAGAGACGGGTCAAAATGAGACATGAAAGCACAAGATTAAAACAGATGGCGTGATAAATGAGTGAATAGATTGGTAGGCAGGCAATAGGAAGCAGTTAAATCTATGCGCTCAGAGCCTAGAGACTTGGTTGACTCAATGAGCCGTCCAAATAGAACATTCCATGTATCCGAGAGTAATGCGCACTGAGACACTAGTACCAACTTCAGCCATAAATATTCAGCCTCCAGCTTTACATGGTTGATCATTGCTTTTGGTAATGTCATTTCGGGAGGGGCAAACAATAAATTTCTACCCCTTCTTCCCCAACCTACGTCATAAAATACATGGTCTCCAGAATCTAAGGGCCAACGTCCCATGCTTCCATCTTGGTTCTATTAACCTTTGTGAGCCAAAGCTGTTTGACCAATGTATGGTACCAGTGAATGGGGGGGGGGGGGTGTCAGAAAATACCCCTAACAGTTTTTCACCGTAGAGGCTTAGTTGCTTTTTGCTGTTGTAAAATTTAAGTAATTGAGTACATCTGACTGTATATTTCATGTATCACCAATTTTTGGATATTGATGGCTATTTTTTGAAAAAATAATGATTCTAAAAAATATTATGTGTGACACTCAAGTCATGAGCGTTGCAACTTTTTGTCTGACTGCGCCAGAAGAAGGAGTGGAACGGCAAACTTGTTTTGTCAGACGACATCCAACGCAGGAGTGCAAAGGGTTAAACAAAGCTTCTGTAAGAAATCAAGATTGAAACATCAATCCCTGAATCAAGCTATCTGCCTCCCTTTTTCCGTGTTTTAATTACTTTGTTTTATTTTCATGCAGGAGCTCACAATTGAGACACCCCAAGGGCAAAGTTATCGAGGAAAGCGTTGTGCTAGTGATAAAATTTGTGGTGTATCTATTTTAAGAGCTGGTGAAACAATGGAGCAAGCTGTTAGAGATGTTTGTAAAGATATTCGAATAGGCAAAATTCTAATTCAAACAAATCGAGATACTGGAGAACCAGAGGTAAAGTTTTATGCCATTTCATAACTATTGGAAGTCATTTCTAGAATGACCCGTAATATTTTCTTTCAAATTTTTTTTGAAGTGAAATTAACACTCAAGTGGTCAAAGCCATTTATAAACGTCCAAATGGATTTTGCCATTGGCGGTCATAGCCGTTTATAAACGTCTTCCACGTTTGCACGCGTATTAAATATAGCGGACGTTAAAAACCGGCAACATAATTGGTATGCGGGTTGCATAAGAGTATGTAGTGTCCAAAAATCCGCCAGGGGGAAGCACGTCTCTACGGTCTACTGCACTACTGCGGTCAATCTTAGTGCGTTTGGCCTCTCTATTGTTTGTTCTTCGTATTTGAGGTTACTCAAGTTACTGTTTGTTTTGATTGTGTTGTGATCATGGTGAAACGAAGTAAAGAAGACTAAGTACGGCAATTTCTAGACGTTATCTAGACGTTGTTTCTGAAGTTGTCATCATTAAAACTTTACTTCTTTTCCATTTTTCAGATTTGATTTCAACTTGTCATATGGGAGAAACCCTTGTACCTAGTTTTTCGGAAAACAAAAAAGGGGGGATTTTGAGGGGGGTGGGGGTCCATTAATTCTTGAGTGTAAAATTTTACTAAAATATGGACTCTAAGACTACAGATTGGGCGACAGAAGGATTCTATCTATGTATCTAAAATTTTACTAAAATATGCATCTGAAAGAAGAAAGCAAGAGCTTTCAGAATATGTTGGTATAAAATTTTTATTTCATGTCTATTAGGGTGTCCCTTATTTTGGAAATATTTGAATTTCAACTGTCTAACCCCCCAAAGTTGTTCCATTTGGTTTGAAAACACCCATCAAAAAGTTTGAGCTCGATCGGACAATTTTAAATGGTGCCGCATCTAGCTTAAAGTTGCGAAGCGGGACTTTCAAATTTTGAATTATCGCGGTTTCCCGCCTTTTTGGAGGGGCGTTTCACCCCCGCGCTTATAACCTAAGGCGTCGAAATTTGTGTGAGTAAAACACTGGCAGCTATATTTTCAGCTAATATAATTGAATTTAGCTTTGCACTTTAAAATGAGCATTGCATTTTTTTGTCTGACATGGTAAATTTAATTGCAGGGTTTTTTGTTTTTTTCCAGTTGTTTTATTTAAGGTTACCAAAGGATATAAAAGACTACAAAGTTATTCTCATGGATGCAACTGTGGCGACTGGAGCTGCTGCTATGATGGCAATCAGAGTGTTATTAGATCATGATGTTCCTGAAGAAAATATTTTAGTTGTATCGCTTCTTATGGCAGAATCAGGTATTGTTACAGATTCTTAAAGCATCATTAGATACAGTGAGGCCTTGCAAGCTTTTTTGACCTTTGACCCATCAAATTTGAGCCAAAAACCATGGAAATAATATGGTGGCCCAGAAAATCTCTGGATGCCGCTCATGAACTCATTAAAAGCATTTAAACGAGCAACTGCGCACAACCAATTTTGAAAATCGTTGCAAACGTATCTGAGGTATTAGTACAAGATTGAAAAAATATAACTTTGAGATCGATTAACTTAAGATATATCGATTAGGCAAGAAAAACCCATCACATCAAAGCTCTTCATTTTAGACGCCCTTTTTTATATCTTTGCCCAACTACTAACCCCCCACACCCCCCTAAAATTGACCCAAACCACCGCTGAAATCAATTTTCAAGGAAATCGATCGGTTTGCATTTGCACCGCTTCTGAAGTATATGAGAAATTTGATTTTTAGGGAGGAACTTGGGGGGCTATTTCTCTGGGACAGTGCGAGACCTACAGCTAATATTTTCACCCCAATATTAGGCCATCATGAGGTATCATTTGAGGCATGTTTCCAAAAGATCTGTGAGTACTCTAAAAGGGGCAAAACTTGCCGTTGATCTTTAGGAGAGCTACCACAGCACTGAGAGTTGATCTATAGATGGGAAACTCCATGAAAACTGCAAGTCAGTAGTTTTCTTTGCCATTAAAGTCACTTTGAATGTTTTTATTGAATGATCGAGTGGATTCCAAAGATTTCCAGTGCTTCTATTGGTTTTCTTTTTTCTATTTTGCTGAGGCTTAAACCCCGGGGGGGTTAAGTACAGTGTTTGTCAATATAAGCTCTGACTAAGCTATTTTCACTTGAATCAGTTTTGTGTCATTTTAAGCCTCTAAAACTTTATTTTCAGCCAAGTTAGCTCATAACAAATTACCGCTCATAATGAGCAAAATTGGTCCCCCCTTCAAACCAGTTACAAGCGGTCTCAACTGTAAAACTTCAAATCTATCAATTCCGTTCGAATCCCTAGAGCTCTTATTGACTTTGATTAATTGCTTGGGCTATTCTCAATTCTTCTCTTGGCGCTTCCAATGCTCAACAAATAAATAAATAGCCCAATTTAAGAAAGTGAACAAAGATGTTCCATCTTTGGAAACGTCTCAGAATGCAAGAATTAGACCAAACCTGTTTTTTTAAATCAAAACGCTAAATAAACCATGCTAAACCAAGACTTACCTGTTCCATCGGGTTCCACGCAGAAAAAGAACTAGTCAAATGTGAAATGAATGGAAGGATGGGCATATAAAATCTGCTTACTAACGTATGAAAATAAGTTAACACTTTTTTCAGTTTGTTTGAATCAGACATTGACTCCCTTCATTATACTGAGCTCATGTTTTCATCCTCTGTTTCAGGTGTACATACAATTGCTTATGCATTTCCACAAGTTAGAATTGTTACATCAGCAATCGATCCAGAAATCAACGAGAAGTTTTATGTCCTGCCAGGGATAGGAAACTTTGGAGATCGATACTTTGGTACGGAACCAGCAGATGTTGCGGAATCATCCTAATGAATCTACCTGGTCTTTTTTCTATTTGCAGTATTGCTGTGAGTGTCTCAGTGCATCTCCAGATTTTGTTTCATCAAACTTCCAGGACAAGTACCAAGTGTTCGTTTTTAGGATTAAAAATGTACCCTTTTAGCTCTGTGATAATTTGAAGAATGGAATGGATCGTTATAAAAAATGCCTTATGATGACAAATGAAATATTCGGGTCTTGTTGGAAAATGCATTAGTTTTGTTCATGAAAGATTTTCATTTTTTGTTTACGAAGATAAGCGAAATCGAGGATTATTATCCACTCCCTACGATGAAAAATCAGCTCTGTAGTCAGTGCAAATAATTAGTTGTGCAACTGTAGATATCCATTTCTGTATTTTTTATTGGCTCTCATGAGGAATCAGGCATATTTTATAAACTTTATGTTAAGTCTATTTCCTATTGTGGCCATTCAAGTCAAGAGGCTCAGTGTGAACCAACCATCGTAAAACCTTCGACGATTTAGATGTTTTTCTTCTATTTCTTAGACAGTGGGGTGTAGGGTTGCAATTTTGCCTCCAGTCATCTTTTTAGGACTATTTGTGTTACATTAACACTTCGCTGGTCAACTACATAGATCTATGTTGCATCGAAAATTGCGGTAAATGGTGATCTACGTTCCCCGTTACCTGTGGCTCCCCATTCATTTATGACATCACTTTGCGATGTCTGTGCTATCTGTGTGTGAAGTCAGAAAGCTTTAGTTTAAGAATCATCCATCAGACCAGATAATCATTGTTCAAGAAATCACAATAAATCAAAGTTTTGATTTCTTACATCAACACGGTCGATTACTCTGGATTTTAGGTTATCCACCGTTGACCTATAGAGTGACTGTAATTATTAGCTTGTAATCCTACCGATGGAAGAATATTTTATGGAGTGAAAAGTTAAGCTGGTTCTGGTGAGGAATCTAGTGATGACTTTGACTTTATCCCTACTGCACTTACCAACTATAGCACAAGCACTACTTTTTGTCAAAAAGTCAATTTTGGGGGTTTGAAAGCAGGGTCAAAACATATAAATAAAATTCTCATTTTTTCTTTGAAGTTGGAAGTAGAAATATGGGATTTACCAAGTTTGAACATTTCCTCTCAATTTTTAGTATGATGTAGAAAATGTTAAAATCTTGAAAAATCGTAAACCACAGGGGGTCAGTTTTGTTGAATAAACAGCTGACCAGCCAAGTGTTAATCAATTTTTTTTGAACCCACTTTTGTCAGTTATTTTGTTTTTGGCTAAGCTTTTTTTGTACAACAATGAACTGTTTTAGAAGATTTTTTCCTCCTGTTGTATTCTTCTAGTTTGCATTATTCCTCAAGTACTTGATTCTTTTATACTAGTCCTACAATTTTTTTTTTTTGTGATTGTATGTTTGTTAAGAACTTTTTCGTCCCCGGTGAATGATTTGAGAATTTGGGGGAGTTATTTTTTTTTAACTATCAGAAGGTAATTATTCAAGATCATTTTTATATTTTTTTTGCTGAATCTTGCCTATGAGTCCATCTATTTGCTAGTAAACTGTTTCAATTGTAGAGAATTCAAATCATCTGAGCTAGTGAATTAGGAGACCTTACTCCAGTGACACGGACAGATTCAAGAATGAAGGAAATTAACTTTTGGTGAAAGAATGCATGAGGTCTATGAAACTAAATTTAAATCAAAGCCCCCAAAAGCCTTGCATTTGGACTCCGCAACAGAGCCGGAGTAGCGCCTATTAACAGGGAAAATGCTCAGGGAAGCCATGTTTTGCGAGAAATTAATTGTTTTTTTTCTCTTTTTTTTCGCTGTTGATCAGGCTACGTAGCAATGCTTTGTTGATTGTGTAAATCTCAAAAACCTTGGAGGGTCCTCCCCCCTTCCTTTTAAGGGGGACGGAATCAGCTGTCCCTCAAATCTTCTACGAGGAGAGGCAAAATTCCTAAAGCCATCCCAGCTTGATTAAATCTACTATTTATTTGCATGTATCAGTTGATTTTTACCCTCTTTACTTTTTACGTGGCTGGAAAGAATTATTGTGAACAAATGGTAAAACAAGTCATGTTAACTATGCAGCCATCCTCAGATTGTTTTGTGCATGCAAAATTCTTTGCTATGAGGGAGGTATTAGGGTGTTGTTTTTAAGGAGCGCGCAACATTTTCTGTATTTTGACGTTTTTTTTTTCTTTTAAGGTTATTGCACGTCTAAAATTCCAAACTCCTGGATTCTGCACCCTTTTTTATGTAATTTAGATGACTACTATGAAATAAGGTAAAAGAGACTTAAGAACGTTTGCTTAAACTCTGAAAGTTGCACTTTTTTATGTGATTCTCCCATAGTATTTGCATTTTTCCTATCATGAAGTTTTTCTCTTAGCAGTTTATTGCACACTGAAAACTTCAGGATTCTAGAGTCATGTACACATTTTGTGTATTTTCTGGCAAAATTTACAAACTCTGTGTATTTAAGTCATTTTTTGAGTATTTTGATTGATTGATACTATCAGTTGCTTTTTGTATTTTCCTTGTTTCTCTTTTCATCTACATCATTGAATCTTATCTAAATTTAAGAGTATTTTCATTATTTCTGTAACCGGTCAAATTTATAAAATTTGAACAGTCCCTGTGCATCCTAGGTACATCCTATGAGAAATGACTTGCTGCTCAGTCGAAATTCTGATTAACCCCTATGAAAAATGTATGAATCCTTTGTTAGACTTGGTACTTAATTGTATTTTACTTCATGTGTTCTGTCACATTTCGGTGAAATGAATTTATTTAGTGCACCTGTTAAAAGTTTTTCTTTAATTACTGTTCCACTAGCAAAAGATTTTTTTCATCACTTTTACGTGACCATTTTCTTCTATTTTCTCCCGTGTTACGATTTTAGTCCTTCCAAATGATTTTCAACACAAAATTTTACCATGTCAAAACTAAAAATGATGTTCTTCAAATACTAAATTAAGTATATCTCTTCCGTGAAATTGTATCGTTGATATGTATTTATTTTCGTCCTCAATAAAAAGTGGTTATTGTAAACTACGAAGGTTTTTGTCGATTAATTTACTATCGAACTTAAATTATGTTTGAAGTCTAATTTAGTTGAATTTTTGAGTATCAAGTTTGGGTTTCCTATACTTCCTTTTAATTATGTAGAATTTAATGTGCTGAAGACCAGTCTCAGTTGATAATTGGTAAAGCTTAGACAATTTTTCTGTTATTTTTTCAAAATTTATATGTTATTTATTACTGATTTTGAGGATATTTTTCGCTGCACTTTTTGCGTTTCTCAACGTAAACATCAACTAGCTCTTTTTTTGCGGCAACTTACGGATCTTTTTTATGTTAAGAGTTGTTTTAGAGGATTGCATAGTTAGTTTGCTTTGAATTTTTGGAACCAGGGGGTCATGACTGGTACTCTTATGAGAATTAGAACGCCATACAACTGTTTTAAAAATTTCTTGGCCACAAAATTTGCCAAGCTTTTGTAATGGGAGACCTGTTATATTGCAGTAGTTTAGTTGGTAGGAATGTCAATTAAAACGGGTTCCTAAAGTGCATACACAAGTCTTGAGCGAAGTTTGGGTGCCTGGTTTGCACCTATGTGCACTTGCACCAGTTCTGATTTTTATAGGTTAAGTGACTCCTCTCAAAATGAAGAGCTCGTTGATTTTTAGACCTTTGATCCCTGATTTAAGGGTATAGGATATCTAGGGGACCATACGATAACTCCAGCTAATATTTTCACCGAAGTATTAGGTCATCATAAAGTATCATTTGAAACATGTTTCAAAAAGATCTGTGAGTACTCAAAAAAGGGGCGAACTTTGCTGTTGCTCCTTTGTTCATGGCGCGTAGACCTGCCATTTGGATTTATTCTCATCCACGAGAGGAATCACAAATTTTGAAATAAGCTTCGATCCTCATTCGATGAAATTTTGTGAGCAAGCATTAAGCTTAGAATTTTCATGAACACTTCAGGGAATTTAAAAAAATAGGACTCTTAAATACTCCAAAAAGCAAGCCGTTTTTAGAAAAAAATACAAATTTGACACACGTTTAGCCAAAAATAGGGTTTAGCGCCCCCGAAAATTGTCAACGTTTTTGCCCCCTTTGACCTTCGATATTTCGAAAACGAAAAACGATATTGACCTTCGGTTTGCGCCAAAAAGTTTCTTTTTTTATGTTTTTTCAGATACTGAAATAAAAAAATAGGGCTCCCATAAGAAAAAAGGGGGTTACCCCCTCCCCCGCCCCTCCCAGGGGGGCGTCGAAAAAAATAACCCCCCCCAAAATGGGTCCCCCCTCAATATTATTGGACACGAGTTTGGCCGTTTTTCAAAATTCGCAGCCGTTTTCGAAAAAACCGCAGTGGAAACTTTTTTTCTTAACACCCTGTACAATATTCGAATGTTGAAAAGAAGAAAAAACATCTGTCAAGCAAACATTTATTTACTAATACTCTAAAAATGAAACATACAGTGAAGTTTATGAAAAGAAATTAATATTGTAAATATTCAAGCGGAATATGCCTTTAAATATTTCGAATGCAGCAAATTCTTTGGAAACTAAATGTTTTATTTGTATCATCTATGAAAATAATTATGATTACAAATAAGTTATGTTCTTAACACAACTTTATAAAATAAGTAATAAATTAAATTTGATCTCACTGAGTGGTGTGATTGTGTCGAATTTAGTGAAGTTTCAATCTTTCGCATCTGCTATGCCACCTTCAGTTATTGAAAACATTGCTTCACTCTCTGGCATATCTGGGCTGGAGGTAAGAAAATGACAGAGTTATCAGTTGCAAATTATTTATTGCTCATTTTTTCTTTCAGAAGAGAGGAAAATAACTTTGAGGAAACACTAATTTAAGTTGAGTCTCAAGTCTATCTCAAATCTTATACAAGCAAACTTGCTATTTGTTCTTCTTTGGATGATCTCCAAATCAATGTGTCCGTTTCAAACTTTTGCTACAGCAATTTTGATGGAGTAAAGTGATGCGGAAGTAGAGCTCGTTTCATGAAAGAAGACCGATGACAGATCATGCGGCTCGCTGCGCAAAAACGTGTTTGCGTTCTTGCACATGCGCTAAAACGCGAACTCGTCTCTGCGCAGTAAACAAACCCATCTGTCATCGGCCAACTTCCGTGAAACGACCTCTAACAATGTACACTCTTAACCCTTTGTATCCTGACATTACAAATTTGTACCACCAAATTAACATGGTTTTAAATGCATTTTTAAAATAAACTGTAGGGAATACTCTACAAACACTTTCTCACATCAAATTTTTGGGGGAGACCCCCAGACCCCCTTTAATATTCTGAGGGAGACCCCCAGACCTCCCTTTGATATTTTTATCCAAATCCAAAGATTCATTTTTGAAATATTTAAATTTTTCCCTTTTTTGACCCATTTTCCCTTTGATTTTAATGGAAATCATTTTTCATTTGTAACTAACCCAAAAATTAAAAAAAAAACAAAAAAACAAAAAAAGTCCCTCCGGGGAATGTTAAAATCAACATCTCTGCAAAATTTGGAAGAATATGGATCAATAGTTCAAAAGTTATGCTGGGTTTCACGTTTTATGGTTACAGACAGACGCCACAGAAAGTTTGTGCACCTCCAAGCCACATATGGTTAAATAATTTTGAAGCTTCATGGCATTCTTTAGGATAGTATAAGGCATGATGAAAGCCAATTATTTTGTAATTATCATGATTTACTTAGTCGTAGTGGGCCAAGTATCGAAACAAAAGACTTTGAAAATCGCCTGCGCCATTGCAATACTTTCTCTAATTCTAACTTTGTTAGTCGTGAGACAGTAAAAATCACCATGCACATCAAACTAAACTAGAAAAGTTCATTCTATTTATTGAAATTGATGAAGAATTTGTGAGAAGTGTTTGCAATTGTGTCGGATTTTAAGGGATAAAATTACTGAAATTCACTCCTAAACTTAAAAAAAGTGAACGGAAAGACGCTTTCTGATGCCATTGCTTGATACTGTTCAGGCATTTATCGGTTTTTGGTTTTTATACTATTTGCGCGGCCAATTTTGGTAAAAAAAAACTGATATTTTGTTTAAATGTTGTGTGATCCGTTGGTCTAACAATAGTATTTAGTCTTTTCAAACTTTGTCCAAAGAAATTCTGTTACATTTTAATAGCTGTACCTAGCTATTAAAGCTATTTATGCTAGCTAGCATTTTCTTGTTTCTTTGTGCTTGTTTCCTTGCGCTTCATTATTATTCATCAGGCCTTTTAAATTGATTTTGATCAGGATTAAACACTAACAGTGCTCATGACTTTGGAGGGCCCGTGAGAACGTTATGCTTGGAATGAGAAAAATAATTTGATCTACCTAAGTTTTAATCATAAATAAATTGGGCTTTGTTCATTCGGTATCATGAGAGATCCTTTTTTTCTTGAGAAAATTTCCCTCTTGAGTAAGGGAAAACATTCTTTAAAAATAAAAAATTGCAAGGAAGTTTCTCCAAACTTTTCCACCAGGATCTGTGTCCCCCCTGTCTATCATTAATGAAATTAGTTTAAAAGAGCAATAAACTGTCTTTCAATATTTCCTGTCTTGGGATTGAATCTAAAGCAACTATAAATTTACCTGTCATAAATTTTGGCTATGCGAACTTCCCCACGACCTTTTTTCAGTGCGATTCTTGTTGTTGATGCATGGGCAAGAATATTTCCTCCAATCGGTTTCTTCGGGTCTGCCTGAAATGAAATTTTTGCGTAAGATTGAGTTTTATCAATTTGATAAACTTAAAGGAACAAACCCTTCCTTGTCAATTTATTTAAGAAGATACCATGAAACGCTCTCCTTCATTCTCATTTCATTGATCTTTAAATGGCATTTTCCTAAATATGATTGTCTCATGAAAGATAGTTTGAAAATATTCACATTTTTTCTGCTAGTTGTCAGTTGGAGATAGTACAACAAAAAAAAAAACAAACAAAAAAACGATACAGAAAACAAAAGAGATTGATTGAAGGAATTACTTGATGTTGAAAAAAATTGGATTTTCCTGGCCATTAGGTACTCTCCTCCGCATCGCTATTTTGAGGAACCTAGTCCACATAAAATATTTTAAATTCTTGGAAGATATTAAGCATGCAAAAATAGAGCTGTAATGTTTGCCAAATTTTCAAAATACTCACTTGAAAAGAAAGTGCAGCACCGGGATCAGATGTCATTTGATTAGTTATAAACACAGCCACATTGTATTCTTCTGAAATTTTCTGAATCCGCGCCATAAATTGAGCAAGTTTTTGTTGCCTCTCTGCCAACTCTCCTCTTCCACTGTAATCTACTCGGAAAAGTGCCATGACAGAATCTACTATCTGCAAAAAAAAAAAAAATTCAAAGGAATTTTAATAAAATGCGATGGTCTAGTCCTGGATAGAAGTTGCGATAGAATGTAGGCTGGGTTATAATGATTCTCAGAAATACTTGATGAGTTAAACTCATTTTAAACATTGTTATTTCCAGTCTTGAGTTACCCTTGCTCTGGTTTGTCAGATGCCGTCAAACAAAACAAATTTGCCGCTCTACTCGTTAGTCGGATGTGGTGTCCAACAAAAAGTTTCCCAATGTTTTTACGGTACAAATATTTAAGTTTAAGCCTATACATATAAGCCTCTGCTGTGTAAAAAAAAATCGAATATCATTGAAAATCACTGAAAATTACTAAAATAATTTTAAGTTGAAGGTTAGGTAAATTTTAATCCTAGTGCAAAGGGTTTAAAATTTTGCTCTTTAAATCCCCTCCTCTTTCACCCAAAGTCATTTACAACCATCCATTTAACCTTCACAACTTTTACTTACCAGCAGTTTGTAGATGCCGCCCTCCTCTTGAAATTTTGCAGCAACTAAATCAAGCATCTCACACTGATGGTCGCTAGTGTAAACACGTGCATACAGAACATTCTCAAGAACTGCCTGTTGATCCAAATTAAAACGATCTGCAATGGCAGATAACCTGTCTGGGCGACTGTGAACCAACTAGTTGAGGAAATATATTGAAAGGAAACAGTGCTATACTAACCCTTTTTTCAGAACTTTCAAATTAGCCTCGGTAAAATTTACGGCAGCTTTTGACGCTAATTGGCTTTCACAGTCTAAAATTTGGCTACACCAAAATTTAGTCTTTTGATTTCAACCACTAGGAAAATTTTCCCCTCTCTTTATTTTTCTTTTCTTTTGTGGTTAGAAGGAGATTTTTTGCCCTCCTATTTGTCAGTAGAATTAATATTAAAGGGTGTGGTTGCATCAATGTTTTTTTTCCTTCAATGAAAATTGTCATCTACTCGAAGAGTGATATTTTTTTCTGAGAATTTTTAGATTCTTTGCTGGGAAAAATGTGTTACCAAGAAATTCCTTCTTTAAAACAAAAAACAAAGATTTTTAAGGAAATGAGAGACAGAGGCAAAAAAGCAGAAAGTTAAAGTGAAGAGGTCAAAAATTTAGGAGCTTATTAATTATATTCATCAATGAGAAATAATGTTTGATTATGTGTGAATCAAAGGATACAACGTATTTTCTGTATCTAGGAATATAACTTTTCCTCCTGTGTAAGATTCCGTTGGCATCTGAGCGGT
This sequence comes from Trialeurodes vaporariorum, assembly GCA_011764245.1. NCBI lineage: Eukaryota > Metazoa > Arthropoda > Insecta > Hemiptera > Aleyrodidae > Trialeurodes > Trialeurodes vaporariorum. Next base: position 23,993,485 of record VMOF01000388.1, on the reverse strand, counting down.
AATGCACAAGGTATGAGAAAGTTGCGTTTTTCCCGTGCGAAATTCACCAAACACCTCTGTGATTGACATTGACTCTACTCCACCTCCCATCAATTTGCTGAGGAAATCGAAGCATACATTTGTTCGAAACTAACAATTTTACAAAATGTTGACACAACAGTAGGTACCAATTATTATGAATGGGAAAAGAGAAAAGAAGAAACTAGAAATAATGACATATCAAGAAAAGTATGGGTAAAAAATAAGTAATGGAATTCAATTTTTGACAGTATCTAGCCAATCAATACTGTACTTCAGCCCTAAAATAGATATTTTCTGTAGGTATGTAGGCTCTTTGCTCTTCTCTTTAAGTAAGAATAAAAGAGGATCAACCCCATTTCTTTTTTTGGTTGATGTTTAACATTTGAAACTACTGGAAAATAAGGCACAGTAGACTGGGGTGGCCCGGCCAAGGGAAGAGAAGTGTGTACTTTGCGGAAGGGTTGAGGGAGCACTTTACCGATTTGATTTACTACCCTTAATATTTTCCAATGCACCCTCCCTATACAGTTAGACTGAAAACTATGTTTGACATTTTTTCAACCGTCAATGATCTACTCATTTAATTAAAAGCTGTTTTTCTTGAAAATATTTGAATAATCTGCTGTGTGCAGAAGAGGTAAAAAAAACATAACACGTTTGGATCTTTTAAAACAGAAAATGAACCGATAATATTTACTTTTAAGGGGTGGACAGAGGAGGTGATACTTGACCGGAGCAAAAGGATAATGTGCGATGCAAAACTATTGGCGGGGATTTTTTTCTCGACGGGCGCCACCATTGCTCGCTTGCTGGGGTGGTTGCGGAGAAAGGTAGAAGATTTAGATTTTTTACAGAGTTGATTTTTGTAAATATTTTTTACACGTAGGCTAATTGAAACTTCTTTTTAAAGATGTATAGAAGCAACAGCTTCCCTATAGAAATGGGTTAAATTTTTACTTACTCTAATTCAGCGCTTCCCGTGCTAACGCGGAAAACGCATTTTCGTTTATCGCTTACTTGCAGAGCGCTTATAAATCCAACCTCACTACATTTGGCACATGCCTCTTTCAATTTATCAACCTTTTGGTCAGATAGACCTTTGATACTGCATAGTTTTTTCCGTGTTGTCATCTGAAGACCCTTGACAGTGCAAATACCACAAGCCTTCAGTTTCTTAATGTCTGCCACATTCTGTTCAAAAAGGAAAGAAAAAGTAGAATTACTATGAACTCATAAATTAATTTGTTCAAAATTCAAACCTTGATTTCTCTGTCCATGATGAATTTTGTCTCAGGGAGAAAACTTCATAAACCTAAGCTATGAATTTCACCAGCCTCTCGAACAAAAAAGGCTTTCTGAGTTTGAACATTACTGTATTACTTACAATTAGTGCTCATAGTTCTCCTGAATGTTTCAGTCGAAGGGGAGTAAAAGGAGGAGGTTTACTCCACTCATCTATCCTCTTCTCTCATGCATGTTATGAATGAGAGATTATCTTGTCAATAAAGTACAATAGTTTTTTTAAGGGTACAAACTTCTGCTGAGGATTGAACAAAGACACTAGGCTAATTTTCTTAATCGGAACTCAACGGAACACTCCTGTTTATTTCCTGCAGTTAGTCAATGCGGTTTGAGTGTTCCATTGAAACGAAACGGTAAACTTAAACCACTCTGACAAGCCGGTCCACCAATTGCGGTTACCTGTATATAACGGAGATATAATCTTAAACCTGTTAATTCCGCTCAAATCTTGAGTTCTTTGACTTTTTGACTTGATTACGGCACAAGTTTTATTTCAGAAGTCGAATTTAAAGAGCTTCCTCAAAAAATAACACAGAAAATAAATAAATATTGCAGTTCAAAAAGGCAAACAAAGACGGACCGCAAGAATTTGAATCGGTTTTTTAACTTGGAACGCTAGAAAAACTACACTCAATCAAAAGAAACCAAGTGTACCTATAACTTGTTCCGTTTGGTCCATCGTGTTTCAGGCATTAAAAAAATTAGCCAATCATGAAATGATAAATTCATCGAAATTCATGATCAATGAATATGTAATTATGAGCTGGAAGGGGCTCCATATCATCTTCAAAGCTAACTATGAGTGAACACAAAGCAGCTAGCGGCAACAAGGACCCAGTACCAAATATAGGCCAGCTTGAAAATCTTTTACACCGTTTTCAGCTCACAGTAATTAGCTCAGTGAGTTAGACAACAAGCCTGTGTGTAGGGCCGCATCCCCGTCTACTTTGGATCAGGTAAAGGAATCTGAAGTAGATATAGTCGACGAATTAAAGAATATGTCAGTCAATTCCGTAGATTTTGGTTTCAGGTGGGCTCCCTGCGATACTTATCAAAATTAACTTAAACATTGCAATTGGCCTATCTGAGCCAAAACATAGGCCGACTGTAACTCTCTCGAATTTTGGAGAGGGCAATCGTAAAATCTCTCTTCAGCTACAAAAAGAAGAAAAAGAGTATTTTATAATTAGGTGCATACGTTTTGAGTAGATAACTGCGGTGTAGGTTCCTATTTAGTTATTCTTATATAGGAGAGTCTGTGACAACTGTGAGCAGCAATGAATCTATATATATCTTCTGCAGATGCATGAACCTTTGAAAAGTAATCGGTCCTCGAGAGGTTCCATTGACTCATTTAATAGTTGATACTTATTAGGTATGCATTGGTTTTAAATGGGAGAGAAATAATCAAACATTCATGAGCCACCCTCTGTGGGAAGCACATTTGTTAGCACCATGGTTATATCTCCTCCTCCATGGAACCTGTCCTAATAAATATGTTGACCCGTAACCTGCCTCTGTAAATAAGCATTCTTATAACCTTTGATTGTACCTCTAATACATTTAAATAAACTATGAAAGCGGCAATGTTGATTAAAAGCAATCATAGTACATCATTGATCTGTGATCACTTTTAGAGTTCCTAATTAGCAATTGACGTGATACTTTACAGAACGGTTTAAACTGCATGGATTAGAATAGACTTAATTCTCCTGACAGTGTATATTAGGGAGTGGGGTCGGTGGGGAGTGTAAGTGTAAGTTTTGAGTGTCTCCTCTCTGTCCCTCATGTCACTCAATGAGAGAAAATGAATTATGAATTCATCAAGATTGATTAAAACTTTCACTTTTCCAACAGAGTAGAATAATTGTAGATTTTTTGTCACTTACAATGCCGTGTTTTTGGAGGCAGTCAATGTCTTCGAAGAAGACTTCTATCTCTTCTTCACATTCTTCATTATTATTCTCATAGATTTGGCTTTGAATTCCTGTTTCGCCCATTCTAAAGTGCTGACAATCACCTGAAGCACTGATTGTTATGTTTTCTTCCGAAAATAAGACGTGTGGCTAAGTAACGAAAGACAACCACTTGGAAATGAAGAATCGGCCGGTCGAGGCAAAGAGGCAACGATAAGCAAATCAACTCGAGTCACGAAGTATCCTGTATCACGCAGGAAGCGGAAATGCTTCTCTGAAAATTCCACCTGTTAACTCAATTTAATACTACGTCGGTCAAGTTAAGGCCTTCTGCAGTTGTTGGGTTGATAGTTTTTTGTTTTTGTTTTTTTGTGTGATAATGATATCATATTCTTATACATGAATACATATCTCAGATGAACGCTTACTCGGAATTCTGAATTTTAGAATCAACAAAATTAAAAAATGAGTGTCTTCTTTTCTTTTTTTTTCAGAAAGCTGCACTTGATATCAGCAGTGATTATTGTTGATTTAAGACGTATCGCCAACCTAATGCGATTGACTCCCGAATCCCGTATATGTCCAAAAGTTTCCTGTTATTTATTGAACAGAAAACGTTTGAACAGAAAATTATTGAAATTTCCATGACAAAGTTAGTGTTCCTCTCTCTCGTGAGCGCGAGAAAGTTAAAATGCATGTTTTGATTTTTGAGAAAGTAGAGACCAAAACATTTGCTTCTGTTTTCGTTGCAAGCCTGGCATTACTGTGGTCGCGGTTTTCTGAACTGAAGTTTCCTCATTGTTATGAGTATGAGTCATCCTTTCTCTTCTGCTCTGTTCTGTTCTCTTATCTCTGTATCAATGCATCATACTTCTTCGTGATTTTCTCCATTCTTCGGTCAATCGTCCACCTCATTTATTTATGATTAAATCCAGTGTCCGTATCATTGATATCAACGTTTTAGAAGGGAAGGTTGCGACAGACATTCATCCTCGATATCTCACTTCAGCACTTTTCTTACTCAGTTTTATTCTGTGCCTCACGTGGTCCTGCAAACTCCACGTTTTCCTGAAGGTTACCATTTACCTTAGTCTAGTCCAGTCAACATGCGCAGTCAAGGCTCAAGACTATCAAGAGTGCCGTCCAATCTTCTCTTATTAGCATGATGGAAACTTATTAGCCTCTGATCGACGAAGAAGACTCCTACCATTTTTCACTCCCAGCAACTGGAAAGGTAATTAACATGTTTTCAGTTTCAGCCATCCTGCAATACCGGAGAAGACGGTATTGCATCCTGCTCAAAACCACTGTTCTTTCAGAGTTCCTCCTATTTGAAATCTTCCCTGGAGGTAGAGTTTGTTTCAGATAGCTTTGGTTCTAGCAATTCTTTCTTTAAATGCGCGGAAGGACGATATCAAGTCATCAATTACGCTTCAATGTTAATATTCACCAATTACAATAGTTAAGCGAGTCTATTTCGTGGTAAAAAGTTCAACTGATTCATGCAGTGAGCGGTGTCAACGGTTTCACGCATGTTAACAAAGAGCTGTCAGAACCGAAGTCATCTGAAACAACGTGTAGATAGATCAAGAATCGCATTCAAGGGAAGTAGATACTTTAATTTAACCAAAAAACATACCATTGCTATTACCTCTGTAAGTTGACAAGTCTGATTTCTATTGCAACATTTTATATATTTTTTTGAGAATCGTTGAGAAACCAAATGGTATTTCCTATTTGACAAGTAGCGTTGTTTAGGTCTGTAGTGCATCATCTGTGAGAGGATTGTTTGGATTGAGTTCTACTATGATGGTGAACACCTGTTCATGGATGTGGGTCGCTCTTAGCCCTTGCTCTGTGTCTGATCAAAATATGCGGAAGCATTCCCCAGTTTTCGACTTGTTTAATTAAAAGGGGTCAGAACGTATCTGACAAAATGGGTGTGAAGTGGTGAAAATTACCAAGTTTGTGAGGATGTTTCTTTGTTTCACTTCCACTTGCTTACTGATGACTCTGACTTTCAAACTTTTCTAACTATTCATTAGATGAAGGATTGTCTGAACAGCGAACCCTCATGTTTGAAGCAGAGGCACATTTTCATAACCGAATACCATGTAAATAATTCTAGGAAAGGAGAGTTTCACCTAGAATTTTAGAGTTCGAGCTCTAGGCGACAAATCCTTGTGATAAGCAAATATTTTTTGGAAGACTCTGCTCAGATCTTTTGAGAGATCGGTTCCCAGTTTTTGATGATATTTCAGCATGTTATTCTTTAGATTAAGCTGAACGGAAGTCGTCATGAGCTCTCTATCGCTGTATGTGCTCATTTATGAGTTAAGTTCAAAGTGTGATGATTCGGTACCTAGGTATTTGATTTGACTAAAGGTAGCTTGTAAACAAAGAGCTGTCAGAACCGGAGCTATCTGAAACGGCCTCTAACAGAAACGAAAGACACCGGGGAACTCGTTGTTTTCTTTGTCAACTCACATAAGTACCGAAATAGGTGACAAAACATTAGTCTCCTTTTCCCTCCCCCTACTTCCTTGCACAGTCCTGTCAACTTCACTCTTGCTGTATGTGAGTTACAGAGAGCACTGTATAGAGAAAAGACAGAAGAAATAGGGTAAGAGAATGAGAGAGTGAGATATGTTATGTATAGAATGAAGGACTCGATTTGAGTGTTAAGAGAGAGGGGGAGGGAAGAGGGAGATAAGAAAATGTTTTGCTCTTGTGTGTTTGTTGTGTGGGAAGAGGATGTAAACAAGCAAATTCCCAGCAAATTTTCCCAGCTATCTTCAACCTGCTGTAAATGACCTTGATGTCCTACTGCAGTCTAATCAAATACTGAATCATCTTGCTACCTATTTTAAACTTAATAATCCAAAAATGAGTATGTGCATGAAGTGATCATGGATCTGCCAGGACTTCGGTGTAGCGTAATCTAAATAATAATAATAACTTTCTAATATCTTATTAAGTCTAACTTGGAGCCTGGAGCTGGTCTCCCTTAAGGTGAGTTCAGGGGGGTGATCATGGAGGATCATATCGTAGTCTTAATTGGATGGAATTGATAGTGGAAGTGTTGAAGAAGAAGAAATAAAATACCACCATTTTTATTTTATCTTCTTCAAATTTGAACAGATTTTGATTATCTATCCGATCTGATTATGACCACAATATGATCCTCCAAGATCACTTTTAGGGTTCCGGGTCCTTTGTTGCTGGTGTTGAAAATGGGAGAAAGGATATGATTCTAAATTTGATGAGGCATTTGAAGCAGCGGAAGAGTTTTAAGGAGAGCAAGCTCTGGTCGTAAAATTTTTCCAAAGCACAACTGCCATCAGAGTGTGTTAACAAAGGACATTACCCAAAATGGGCCTTTTTACCCCTGAGAGCGAAATGTGTAATACTTTCAAGGTTGATAGAGAATTAAATCAGCGTTCCGAATCTGGCCTATTTTTTGATTTTGGACGAAGGGAAAGGGAGGGAGGGGGGTCCAAAGTTAGACACTTCAAACGCTTATAACTTTTGAACAAATAAAGATATGATGATGTACTTTGTGCGAAAAGATAGATCTTTTAAAGACCTTTCGATTGATGTGTATGATATTTGCCTCATTTTAATTTTTAATCGATTTATCGAAGTTTTTTTGATTTTTTTGAAATCGGGTTTTCAGTTTTTTTAACCATGGAAGTTTGGCAACGTACGAATCATCACAAATTGTTTCCATGGTAAAAGTAGACGCAATTTGCTTCAAAATGGTTCAAACCGCATGCTGGGGAAATGCTCTGAAGCGGAGTTATGAGGGCTCAAAGTGGGTGCTTTAGCGAAAAAGGCCGCCCCGAGGGGCGTACTACAGGTGATAGAAGTTGGCATAAGTTGTTCTACACGTCAAAATGACTTGAAATTTGGTACTTCCGGGTATTTTTTAACGCAGAATTCAAATTTTGCATCAGTTTTTCAAAATTCGAAAATCCAAGATGGCTGCCGACCAAATTGCAGAAAAAATTGGTCGGCAGCCATCTTGGATTTTCGAATTTTGAAAAACTGATGCAAAATTTGAATTCTGCGTTAAAAAATACCCGGAAGTACCAAATTTCAAGTAATTTTGACGGGTAGAACAATTTATGCCAACTTCTATCACCTGTAGTACGCCCCTCGGGGCGGCCTTTTTCGCTAAAGCACCCACTTTGAGCCCTCATAACTCCGCTTCAGAGCATTTCCCCAGCATGCGGTTTGAACCATTTTAAAGCAAATTGCGTCTACTTTTACCATGGAAACAATTTGTGATGATTCGTGCGTTGCCAAACTTCCATGGTTAAAAAAACTGAAAACCCGATTTCAAAAAAATCAAAAAAACTTCGATAAATCGATTAAAAATTAAAATGAGGCAAATATCATACACATCAATCGAAAGGTCTTTAAAAGATCTATCTTTTCGCACAAAGTACATCATCATATCATTATTTGTTCAAAAGTTATAAGCGTTTGAAGTGTCTAACTTTGGACCCCCCTCCCTCCCTTTCCCTTCGTCCAAAATCAAAAAATAGGCCAGATTCGGAACGCTGATTTAATTCTCTATCAACCCTGAAAGTATTTCACATTTCGCTCTCAGGGGTAAAAAGGCCCATTTTGGGTAATGTCCTTTCACTGTTTATTTTCAAATTTTTTTATGGGCTCCAAGTACATTTAAATATTGTATGTTTCTGTGGAAAAAAATTAATTATATGAATAACAAACTGTAATGGAACTATTTCCCCTCAACCAGAGTTTACACTATTAATCCTTACCCTTACTTAATAATGTGCTTCAAAGTTTGGTGGCCTGATCAAATTTGCAGTAAACTTGATCATATGATGAGTAGAAGGAAATCAGCGCACATGTCCTGTAAATCTACAGGCTGATTGCATACTTTCAACCGACAACACAAGAGATATTGGGCATTGATCGATACCATGGATTAATCGGTGTCATGCAATCTCATACACAAGACGCAAAATCATTTTTTCCGGAGAAGTCACCTAAAAAACTTGAAATAATCCTTCCATTTTCATGATCTATTCTACTCAAGAAGTTTTAATCCACTCAATCTTTTGGGATGAACCACAAAACCCAACTTCTGAAATGATGTCGTATTTGTTTTAAAGTTTATATTTTAAACTTCTATCACATGAAAGTTGAAAAGTAGAAGTACTTGTTCGGTTTTCATCGTCAAAGTAAATTTTGGTGAAAAATTCGATTTTGTGCAACCTTTTTTCCGTATCGTAAGTATCACATGTAGGTGGTCAAAACTAGGAACCTAGGGTGCGTGTCGCTAGCGCGGACAATCGACTAAGAACGACTCCTTTTGGGCACTTTGTGAGTTAACGCGAAGGAATCCCGCGCTTTCCAAACGTGCTGCACAATGTGCGTGGTACTGAAAGCGCCTTCAAATCGGACGATACCGTATGCATTACACTGAGAGACTTAAACAGGTGAGTACAGGGGTGGGCGAAAGTAAAGTAACGCAACCACCCCCTTTCCTAATTGTTATTTTGTGGATCAGTTTCCGCCATTCTTTTCTATGTCGAGGGGCCACTCTTTTGGGGGCAATTTAGGGTGTCCTCCACAATTTAGGCGGGAGAGGGGTAAGAAGGGGGGCTAAAAAAAACATTTCAAATATGAGCCCCTGTTATTATTGCATATTTGGAAAGCGCACAATTCTGACTCTAAGTATTTTGGCGTAAACGGAAGTTCGATATCTTTTTTCGTGTTCGATAAATCAATATTCAAAGTTCGATACCTATCCATTTTCAAAAATCCCTTGCTCCCGTTTAAATCGACCAAGTTTAATAAACTTTGGGCGCAAAATATTTTACTAAAGAAGCACGGTTAGGAAAAAAATACGACAGTTCCCAAAAATTTGCCCAAAATAAATTTTTGGGTCCTCAAAAATTATCGATTTTTCCATGATTTGGAATCACCAGTTTTTTCGAAAAACGTTCAAAATGAAGGAAAACGGACTGAAAATTGCACTGTTGGTCTTACTGAAGGCTTACACAATCTCTGAAGCCCTCAAGTTGTTATCTAAACCAGCAAACTGCACATTTAACGATTTAGAATATAATATCATTGAGGGCCCATTTGCAGACTTTTTTTTTTTTTTTTTTTTTTTTTTTGTGCTTTTGAGAGCTCAGGAGCCTACAGGTTGACCCAAGGTGCTATTTCCAGTTCGTTTTCCTTCATTTCCACCGTGCGTCTTTCGGAAAAACCAGTGATTTCAATTTTTTTTTTGAAAAATCGAAATTTTTTTGAAGGCCCCTAAATTGATTTTGGGCTTTTTGGTAACTGTTTTGTTTTTTCCTTAGAATGCCTGTCTAGTAGATCAAAGTTTCTTAGATGTGGTCGATTTAAAGGGAGCAATGTAATAACTTTGAAAATGGGTGGATATCGAGCTTTGAACTTCGATGTATCGATTACGAAAAAAATATCAATCTTTGGTTTGCGCCAAAATACTTAAAATTTTTCGTTCTCTCAGAATATGCAACGAAAAAATGTAGTCCGCATTTGAATTATTCGATTTAGCCCTACCTGACCCCCTCCCCCGCATTAGCGGGTACAGGGTGGGGGGCGAAGTCCGCATGATTAATGCCTATTTTCACTCCAAGATCTCGTAATTGCTTCCCAATATCATTAATCTGTTGCTCGTTATTACGGAAGATTATCCCTATCTGCCTAATTAACTTCATCTCTTTGAGAAACTGGTGCAGAGCACTGCCCACCATCCTTCTTTAAGCTAGCCAAAGTACTACCATCTACAACCATTAACTTTTCTTTCACCGAGATTACCAATGATCATAGAACTGTCATACTTTCGCTTTGATTCGCTCACGATTTTGTGTTACCTTATTTGCATCAAAGACCTTATTGTATCGACTTATCTCAACAGTTCTGGCCACGTAGTAGCTCGCGATACAGGGGTAACCTACCCATGGGCAGCCGGGGGATCGCCCTGGCGTTTCCAAGGTAATGGGTGGGGGGGGGGGGGGCTTCGAAATAAGCCTCCCCCCCCCCTTCGTCGTTCCTCAGTCTGCAGTGTAAGTGTAAGTTAGTAAATATCAGTTCTATTTATTACCGGGTCCATTCCATGTCATTCCGACACGTGATTTTTTTTCACAAACTCCGATTTTGCTGAACACTCTTTTTTCGTTGTATAGGTATTTACAACCAAACCTTCATTTGCCCGAAAGCTTTCTATCAGAACTAGGACAAAAAGTTATGTGGGTTTAAAGTTGACTGAAACTCTCCGACATTTGGATTTACCCCTTTTATCAAATACTCTCTTCTTAGTTTCAATAAAGCTCCTGACTTCAGCTTCAGCTCATTTGAATGCTTTTTGCATGCCATTGGAAAAAACAAAAATAATAAAAAAAAATTATAAGGAGGTACCCCCCCCCCCCCCCCCTGAAAAAAAACCATCAGGGCCATACCAAAGAGGAACCCTCTGCGATTTTGCCAACTAAGTCTCAGTTTGAAACACTCTGAAGAAGTATCCCCGAAATTATACAACGGACAGAAAATATTTAAGGTGATTCTATGGCAAACTCCCGGAGATTTTAATCCGATAGATTGCGTTACTTGTCGCTGGCTCTGGAAATAGCAATTTTTTGACGATTTTCGGCTGTTTTCTCTGAACAGACGAATAATAGACGAAAAATCGGATTCTCAGAACCTGCGTAATTTTTTGCTAGATTTTTTGAGCCATTAACGGGCCAAATTGGTTCAGTAACCAAGACGTATTTATGGGAGGAAAAAATCATTTGTAATTTGGAGTTGTATCAGTATAGATTGCAGGTTTCGGTTTCACCTGTAATCATTACTAATACAACTCCAAATTACAAATGATTTTTTCTTCCCATAAATACGTCTTTATCATAAGACGCATTATTTAGCAATAAAAGCATACAAGACGACTTACCTACTAATCAAAAGTTTTCTTGTTTCAAGAAAGGCTGTAGCCATTGTTGCTTTATACCAACTGATTCAGAAGAATTATGAATATTACTATGAGCTCAGGTTATACACGATTTTAAGGAGTATGGCTGAAACAGGCGATTCCAAAGTAACGGTACGCAAATTTGCACAAAATCTGAAAAAAAATATTCCGAATCTGCATCGTTTGGACTATATTAAATATGCGAAAGTGAGCGCGTTATATTTTGTTTTATCTTTTAAAAACGTCTCCAAAGATTCTGAATTATCTAAAAAACTGCAAATTTAAGCTTTCTTCAAAAGTAGCTATTTACAGCGAACAATTCCTCGTTAACAAGTAAACAAACACATTTTTTTTTAAAGAAATAACGCATTTAAAGTGGGGAAGTTCATATTTGTTGTCATTTCGCCTCTATTTTTCAAGATCTGACTCGTCCAAGGTAGCCTTTTTTGCCTTAGTTTAATATTAGTTTAATAATATTAGTTTTACATAAGTTTATTATTATATTAACAAACAATATATACTTATACTAATAATTCTTTTTGCTTCGCTTTGATCCGGTTGAAGGACCACTATGAGGTTTTTAGTAAATTAAACGACTATTTTCTAACTTCTTCGATGGCAAGTTTTGGTGTTTGATGGTCATCACGGTTCGGCACCTCAAGAGGCGGTGAACCGCGATGACCTTCAAACACCGACACTTGACATTTAAGAAATTTTGCAGTTGCAGTTTGCTTGACTATAATATTCATTGTGGTCCTTGAACGGGATCAAAATGAGCATATTTTGAGCGTGCAAACAGAATTAAAATACGACGTATTATAGTTACACAACAAAAATAATCAAAATCGCTGGCAAAGCAAAGTACGGCTATCCACAGAGAAGTATTCATATCCACATCAGGAGAGTTGCTAATTCACAAAAATGAAACATGCTCTCGCAATGTTCATAGTTAGTTATGTTATATTAAACCATAGTAGGAAATGGATGAGTAATCTATATAAGAGCAGAACCTGGGTGCGAACATTATTCCTTCTGGCATTGCTGAATTCCTCTTTTTTGCACTTTCTTCCCTTGTTTTCTTTTCTTGCCTTTTGGTGCCGCCTGACTTGTTGATGGCAGATCATCCGGGTCATCAGGATCTCCATCATCTAAATTTTCTGCCCGTTTCTGCTGTTGCTTTTTTGCATCTTTTAGATCAAATTTGTTGGTAATCCTCCGACGATTACTGAATCTAACCTCCCACAAGACTCTTGTTGTGATGAAGATATCAATGAATGCTTTGTTTTCGTCTCTATGGAGCATTTGTGCAGATCTAAATTGTGTTCCTCAAAAGACAACTTGATGATAACAGCTATTCCCGTACGATGAGGATATTTAGCAAAAATGTCAAAGAATAAATTTTCCATCTTTCTAAAGGTAGAGAAAGCCTCGTGAAAGGGAGCTGCAAGTTTGCCAAAGTCTGACCCCAATGCGTCGCTGTGGGCTTTGAAATACCCAAAAAGCTGATAATTCTCTGTCATCACTCTGTTGTCTCCTTCCAACAGAAGTTTACTTTGACAAACTGGACGCTTATGCTTCCTAATGAACTTTCTTGGTAAAAATCCGCAGCAATAGTACAACGCGTTTTCCTCCACAGAGTCGAATTCTTTCTCCAGGTCAAGTTCGGTTAATTCCGCTAATAGTTGGGTTACTTTATTCCTAGTCGGTTCCTCCACCCACGTCGAGACATCTGGAAGCCGATTTAAAGCAACTAGGGCTTTCTCTATTTCATCCTCACAATTTGACGATTTGCTGAATTTTGGGAGGGAGGAAATGCTCAAGTTTCTTAAACCAATCTCAACCTGTCTGGCGGTTGGATTGTCAGCAAGATAATCTAACACTTCCGTCCAAGTGGGATAAATAGAAGCATCTTTGCGAGATTCACCAAGCTTAGTGCGTATGTAAGGGGGCAATCTTTTACAGACGATAGTAACTAACAAAACACTGTAAGTACCTTCGGCATCGCCTAAAGATTTTAGAGCTTGCGTGGTTTTCGTGATTTTAAGGAGCAAATCTTTGATTCCTAGCGCATGAAACTTCAGGGAGCTCTAACAGGTTATTTAAATGGTAGAAAATATGCCGTTTTTCACTCTGATAAGTATCTGTTAGTAGTTGAAAAGCCACCTCTTATTTTCCGCGGTTATTGGCAGATTTTGAACCATGGAGGCTGGCTTTTCAGAAAGCAGACCGAAAAGATATTGCATCTTTTCCATTTTACTAAGGGGTTCATTTTCATGCACAGCTACCTTATAAACTGAGTAAAATCGTGACCATTCATTAATATCACCTGAAAAGCCAGGAGGCCCAAGGGGGGCAGCTTTATTTTAGACTTACGGAGGTTTCTGTTTTCTTTCCTCATTTACCTCCTTTTCTTTTGAGAACTTGTGATAATTCACATGAGCTGATTGTTCTACTAGGTTATCGCATGAACTTCGTTGTTTAGATACACCTAATTTATAAGTGGAACCCGCAGGGAGTGAAGCATGAAACGGTAAAATTTCATTTTGAATTAAATCAAAGTCATTTTGAAGTTTCATTAGTCTATCGTATATAGCTCGGAAGGTAGGGGCTGTAATAGCAGTTAAAGCAGCTGAGCCGGCAACAATTCTTTGAATGAGGCCATAAACGCGATCTCTTTTCAGGTTAAGACCATTGAATATTGCTGCTAAATCGTCGTCGGATTTCGACATCGTGACTGAAGATCAGGCACTTAATTGTAAAGAGAAAAAATTATGCAATGATTGGGGCAACAAGGACCGGAATTCAACACAACGCAAATAAAGACGCAAAATAATGCAAGCTAGACTAAGCACTGTATTGAAAAGCACTAGAAAGATCGCAAAAATATAGATTGATCGGTAATATCGATTTATCGAAAAGAGTCGATAGTATCGAAAAGATCGATTGGTCGAAAGTATCGAAAAGGTCGATAGATCGAGCGTATCGAAAATTAGATTTCGCAAAGACACAATATAATGACTTAAAGAGAATAAAGAATGGGGCTTGCTGACAGCAACACTTCATCTGCTGGTACCATTAGTTCGCCTGTATTTTTCTTGTTTATAAGTTGATAGTTTCGTCGAGTTGGAGTATTGATCACGGCTGTGATACAATGGATGCATTTAAAAGTTTCTGTGAGCCTTTTAACGACAAAACCTGCGATGTATGTCAAAATAATTTCTTGAAAAACAGTTAGCTCACTAGGGTTGAATCCATAAGTGCGAGACATCCATACGTGTGATCTGTCTCTTCGCGAGTTACCGATAGAAATGTCTCAAACTCATCCAGATCGTCATTTTCTTCTAAATCATTTGGTCCTGAAGTCAGGTTGATTACTCTCTCAGGTGCTCTGGTGCTGCACGTCAGTATGGAAATATTTTCGAGTGGAACACAGTTTCCTCTTGAGTTAGCTTGAGTTAACTGAAGATTTACGAGCAACTTTTTGTAGGCAGCGATGAACTGGCGCACCGTTGGATTATTATGCCAACCACCCATCATTTGAATAAGACCGAAAAACATTTATATATGATCTTGACAAAGTCGATGCGTTGGCAGGAAAGGTAAAGAGTTTTCTGCACACAACATTGCGTAAAGAGCCAACAAGCTGGTAAAACTTACCTTTTTCAAGCGAGCGGTGAATATAAAAATGACCGGCGATTTCAAAACTGCGCTTGAGTAAACTAATTTGTAAAAAAAAAATTAAAAACACGGGAGAGAAAATCACTGCACTTCACTGCATAGCATTTTGAAAGTAATTCACACATCAGAATGGGGAAAAAATTCGTTACGAATGCGATTTATTTTTCCGTAAGCTGAAAGGACTTCCGTCAGATAGTCTCAATCAGAAAAGCCTTTACTTTTGTTATAAAATGAATGATCTATCGGAGCTAGAATTTTTCCCATAAATGCAATGAGAAAAAAACCAACCGGAATTTCTTGTTACTCCAACGCTATCTTGAGTCGATCCAAGCGCCCTAACTATTACAACGATTGGTCTTCTTATTTAAATAAGAGGAAAACAACTATGATCTTTTTCTTGTAGTTTTAACTGCCCATTTTTTCTCAGTGTGCCTGAGATGATATCACTGTGCTTGTAAATATGACTTCATGAGTGTATAAAGTATACAATATGTATGATTTGCACTAATTTCTCCGAACAACCAACATTTCAAAAAATTAAGGGCGTAAATGAGTCCACGGATCCTGGATCATATGCACCAGTCTGACGAAAGAGTTGGTGCGTGCAGAGTTCATGTACTGAAAACACCCTACACTGTCACCATTAAAATTCGCGATTACACTGGTAGAGCCTTGCTCATTTACAGATTACGCTTTTCACATCCTACAGTAAACAGCTCTGCACACAAATCAATGCAAATCAGTTAACTTTAGCATGCCCAGGTGTATCTACATAGCTTGAGGAAGCTTAAAATGTCAAAAGGGTGAACTTAGAATGAGTCAGTTCTTCGTGAAGTTTCAAATCATACTCTGAATTGAAACACTAGCGCAAGACCATTTTGAGTAACGTGTTCCAACAAGTAGTAGTGCGTGCTTCCAAACAGCATCAAAACGCATTGATGAGAGGTTGCTTGTTGCAAAGTTTCAAAACTTGTTGTTCATCAACTACTCACCAATTTGATTCGGAAACAGGCAACGCTACTTGTTAGAACCCGATACTCAAAATGGTCATGATGTAGATGAATGACGAGTTGAACTTAATGGTTCATCATCTAGATTCCAATCAGGAGTAAGATGAGTCAGGTTATCCATAATGAACTTTGTTTGTACACCATATGTCTGAATGCAAATTGAGAGAGAACTTGGTCTTATGAAAGATGGCATGGAAGCAGTGGACTGTATTACATTGAGTGTCAACTGTGCAATGATTACAGTCAGAATTCTAGCCCACAGATTTTTACCCCAACTCAATAGACGAGACCTCTAACCGACAGACTTACTGTGCAAAGCATACTTCGAGTTAAAATCATGAAGCAAATTATTAATACTGGAGAAGGTAATCCATTCACAGAAGTGTTAAACATTGTGATTCAAGCAAACAAACTGTAGGAACCGCATGATCTCACAGGTGCTCAGGATGTAAGAC
The DNA here is from genome assembly GCA_011764245.1 of Trialeurodes vaporariorum. Classification (NCBI taxonomy): domain Eukaryota; kingdom Metazoa; phylum Arthropoda; class Insecta; order Hemiptera; family Aleyrodidae; genus Trialeurodes; species Trialeurodes vaporariorum. Next base: position 23,977,128 of record VMOF01000388.1, on the reverse strand, counting down.
AAGAAATGCCAGAGTGTCTCATAGAAGATAGGTTGAGGACAATCGTCAATCACCCAATTTCTCTCCCTATCTATTTTGTTCTAAGAGCTCATGCATGGATGCAACAGGTGCCTGCAATGATGGCACAACACATGGGTAGGTAACTAAACAATGTAGTGGAGAAAAGTAAAGTGGGTAAGTATACTTAGCTAACGCACTTTCAAAATTGTGGACGTGCTCTTCATTGCAGCACGCTGCCGATAATATTTGATATAATTGCTCTTCAAGAGGCATGATGCAGATGCTTAGGAATAAAAACGAACACACCACTATATATTGATGACACTTACTTAACAAATGAGAAGAAAACAGCACCTAAAAACTGGACCTCCGACAACAACCAATGCGGTTCTCATCCACAGCATCATCCACTCATCTCACCCACGCCAAAGAGTTAACGAAGTTCTACGTTCCTAAGATAGAGGTTATGTTGTAACAACCCCAACGCACGGCCACCAAAAGAGCTTCTTACATTCTATTTTTTATGCTGTGAATATAGTAAAGTTCATCTTGAATTGCATGAATATTTTGGTAAAGCTTAGGCAAACAATAACTTAGTTTCAGTTTGAATTCAAAACCGCAATCTTTGATTAGTCTGTGGGTATGATTTCGCCGTATCTATTCTCTCATTTTTCAATATGAATAGAAATATAGTTGGTAAAACTTACCTTTTTCAAGCGAGCGGTGAATATGAAAATTACCTCGGCGATTTTGAAACTGCGCTTCAGTAAATTAATTTTTAAAAAAGAAATTAAAAAAAACCGGAGAGAAAATCACACTGCACCTCACTGAAATTAATTCACACGCATCAGAATGGAAAAAAAACCGTTACGAATGCGATTTAATTTTCCGTGAGCTGAAAGGACTTTCGTCAGATAGTCTCAATCAGAAAAGCCATTAGTCTCAAGAAGCAATTCCCGTCTCTTCATTTACTTTTGTTATAAAATGAATGATCTATCGGAGCTAGAATTTTTCCCATAAATGCAATAAGAAAAAAACCAACCGGAATTTCTTGTTACTCCAACGCTATCTTGAGTCGATTCACGCGCCCTAACTATTACAACGATAGGTCTTCTTATTTAAATAAGAGGAAAACAACTATGATATTTTTCTTGTAGTTTTAACAGCCCATTTTTTCTCAGTGTACGATGCGTAACGTCCATATTGTCGCCGTAGCTGCTCCTTTAGCTTGACAAATTATACAGTTAATTGTGGAGAATTTCCTAAGGTAAAAAAAAAGGAAAGCGCTCACAAAAAAGAGCCCAAAGCACAAGAGGAAATCTCACTCTACAGTCTGACAACGTGATGCCCCATTGGAAGAAAGTACGATACAAAGAACGCAATAAAAGCCAATCAGGAAGAGTATGAGCAACAAGTCTGCTGGCGGAAGCCACGTGTTTCGTCAGATTGATTTGCTTCGTTACTCAACTGATTGCCTAGTATTGGACTCATCTGTGTTAACTAGCACCGACATTTTCATATAAAACAACTTTTTAAGGCGTCACTTTCCATCAGTCATACCTACACTGAAAAATAATGCTCCCATATTTAGGGAAGAATGCCTGTCTTGAGCTTTCATTCTTATGTACTCGAGGAATCCAGAGGATAGAGAAGTCTCTAAAACATCTTTGTAAGTGAGATTATAAAATGTAATCATGAGGAAGATTACATTTCAGCTCGGCCTACTAATCTCAACAAAGCTCGTGCCCGCAGTACTGCTAGAATTAAAAAAAAAAAAAAAAAAAAAAAATTACTCGAAGGTCTGTCATCACAGAACTTTATACCCAATCCTAGCAAACAGGATTATGAAGAGCGGACGGCCAGTGCAATAATCACTTGTCATCCTTTCAATCCTACGATCGCGACTCTCGATACGATGATATCTCCTCACAGCGCGGGAAAAACAACGAGAAAACTTTTCTCTCTCCTCTGAACTTGGGACCCTTCGAGGAAAGGAGTTTCTGTAGCCTGCTGAATAGTGAAAGGAGGGAAGGTGAGAGGAGGGGACTCTTTCTCGCTAGAGATTTAATTACAATATTTAAATGTATATTCCGCGACAGAGGAGAAGGCACGAAAGGTAAATTAGATGACAGTTAACTCCTCCGTTCCATGTAATAACATTATTCGGTCCTGTTATTCGATATCTCGTGCCTCGTGGACGCAGAACTCTAGGGGTGTGGGGGACAGGGGACGGAGGGTACACTTTTTGCCGTGGCATTTGCCAACCTACCAGTTGAAGGGGACAGAATTTAAGGGGGGAGCAGTAGGAGGAAAAAGCACGAGGGGGGCTTCCTTCCGCATCGGTGCCCACGCTGTCAACACGTTTTCCGCACCGCACTGTGTGTCAGTGCTTGACTGCTTGCTTGTCGGCGCGGCGCGGCGTTCTTCGCGATGCGGCGCGCGGCTCAACGGCGATGATGGGTAGTGAAGGGAGGAGAAGAGGGGGACCGATTGGATCCCGACCCCCGATCTTCCAGTCAAAGCCTTGCCTTTGCGCTGGCCGCTATCTGTTCCCCTTGGAGCCACGCGAGGAGTTTGGGGAGGGGAGGGATACGCCAGTTGCTTTATGTGCGGTTCGTTTGCCGGCCACTTGGGAGAGAGGCTCCGCTTCCACGATCCGATCGGTCGCGGTGACACTGGTTGACAGGTTGCCGATACATCAAGCACCCCACCCCCATTTCTTTGCCCTTCGAAGGAAGAGGGCAAGAAGGGCGTCTCGTCCATTCCTATCTCACTCTTTCTCGGTTCTTCTTGAGAATCATTAGATTTCACTATTATAGTTTCCAGTTACCGAGTTACTACCTTCCAACCCCCCCTCCCCCCCCCCCCCCCCACCTTTCGACCACTGCTCTTCAGTTTTTTCACCTGTGTTATTTTGAATTCTATTTCATAAAGCTGAAGGGTCCTAGGACCGGGAAAGAGAAGAAAGTCAATTTTTTTTATCATGCATTTTAAACTTTTTTGGTTTGAGTCTGATGCCATGAGTGGCTTTTGGGAGTCAAAGTTGAGGGGGGGGGGTTGAATGTGATGACATTAGTTTTTGTCATCAAGTGTGGGAGTAGGTACAGGTACACTGATATCTTGCTTTTCTCAACCTTGATAATTATTTGTTGAAGGTATCTCGTTCTTTGTGCGTGTCCGCAGCGTCTTTGAGTTGTAAATTCATGCTTTACTCTTAATTGAACTTGCCTAACCTCGAAACTTACTTGAGAAATCTCAATCCGTTTGGGTTCAAAGCGTACTTTTGAATTTGAAAGTGAGTCTAGAGCACTTTTCAAGTTCAAGTCAAGTCAAGCCAAGCCAAGTCAAGCCAAGTACACTCAAGTAAAGTCTCTGAATGGGCCTGTCGCACACTTTAGCTACATCGATGTGGAGGGTCAATTCTACTGTAAATTCGCTTAAAAATCACATTGGAAGCATCAAACAGTCTTAAAATCCACTCATAAACCCGAGAAAGGCATTTTAAGGAAATCCTAAGATGGCGGGCGAAGGGGCGAGCCAGCCTTGCATGCATCCACCACGAACAGCAAAGATGGCCGACGACGGCATTCGACAAAGTAGGTACTTGCTCGGCGTTTCTGTTTCAAGATTCCTGTTGCTATGTAAACAAAGTATTGTATTTCAGAAGGATGTTATCTTTTAACTGAGTGTTTTTAAGACGTTCTTTAGTTTTTCGAAGCACAGTCTGGAAAACTTTTGGCTCTCTCTTTAATTCATTGGGCCCATGGTACTCTAAAAATTCTTCATCGGCCACCTCAACTGCTCGTTTCAGTTCTTCTGAAGGTATCCGCAAGTGACCTTTGGACAAGCATTCAATCCAACTCTCCTTCTTTCCATCTTCAGTCTCTTCTTTCTTAGAAGAAGAGCACTGTGCGCTGGAACATATGGAACACCGAAGGTGTTCGGTTCCAGTAACCAAAGTTTTCGGTTGTGAGTACCGAACTCCAGTTAGGAGTACCGAAGTGGTTCAGTAGGAACGAAATGTGAGTTATAGTATTAGTCACACTTACCGAAACCTTCGGTACTCCTAACTGAAGTTTGGTACTCCCAACCGAAAACTTTGGTTACTGGAAACGAACATCTCCGTGTTCCATGTGAGCAAAAATTCAGTTCGTATAACCAAATTTTTTTTCTCCGTGTAGGAGTCAATAAGAGAATAAAACATTTTCTAATGAAGCAGCGCTTTGACACTGATTGTCCATTGATTACGTATCCCTCTGTTATAAAATGATTTCTCAGATTTTTTAGTATGTGTGGAACATCATAAAAAAGAACACTTTTTGATCTAGCTCATGATAGAAAAATGGCTTATCTAGTGTTATCTCTAGGTCTGAGCATAACTTTCGATTGTCCCCACCGCAATCACAAACTGTCGCCACTACCCTCAGTCCAATGGATCTCAGGGACTTTATCACTGTGAACAGGAGCTCCGGATCCATTTTCCTGTCGAAGTCATAAAAAATAACCTGTTTCCAAGGGCTCATAAACCCTCGGATTTGAATGTCTTGCACCTTCTTATGAGGTCCTATAACCCGTTCCTCCTTCTTGTCAAATACAACGGTCTGGCTGATTTGCATTTTATCGAATGAAAGGACACATAGATTTTCCTTCTCAGTCATCGTCGCAACCTTCTTGGCCATGAGCTGAAGCACTCCTGATAACAAACCGGGAGAAAGATCTAATTTCCGCGCCCATCTCTTTAAGACACTGGGACTTGGCAATGGTATATTCATGGTGTTCCTCAAATATTTATAACTTTTAATGCCTGTAGCCCTCAACGATATTGCAGAGCGAATATCTTCTGGACTCCAAACTATTCGCTTGGAGGGTTGGGGTGACATCATCTTTCTCACAACACCGGGTGAAAAATATGTCGATAAAATCTGGACGCACCTCTCATCTGAACATTTTTTTTTCATCTCGCCGCTTAGTAGTTTAACTTCCGCTTTCAATTTTCTAATCTCTTCTCTTTGCCTTGCATTTTCCTCAAATAAACTGTATTTTAACGGCTCTGGTGTTACAGGGCGAAGAACGTAATTTAAAATTACATAGTTATCACAAACTACGAGAAAGTCAATTTTACCGGATAAAAACACGCAGAATGACAGAAAATGTAACTACTACGAGGAAGTAAGACGTTTGTTTACATTCTAACCAACATTATAAATTGCTGTCGTCGGCCATCTTTTGATGTTCGTGGTGCATGCATGCAGGGTTGATTCGCCCCTTCGCCCGCCATCTTAGGCTTTCCTTAAAATGTCTTTTGCGGGTTTATGAGTAGATTTTATGACTGTTTGATGCTTCCAATGTGATTTTCACGCGATTTTACACTATTATTGACCCCCCATATCGCTGTAGCAAAAGTGTGCAACAGACCCATTGTCCCCTCGATTATTCTTGTGGTCGAAATTATGACTTACCTGCGCAGCTTCTGAATACGCTGTCCGGGGCCGGGCATAACTTTTACCGACTCAATTTCCTTGCCTCGATTTGATAGAGCTGCGCCAGCAGTCCACCATCTTCCCATTGACTGGTCTATGTAATTTAACCATGGTTAAAATACTACTCACAAGTCTGCCGAAGTTGACTACTTTTGCAAGTTACATGGTATTGAAAAGTGAGTAACGTCAGCCGATTCACGAAGCTAGTTCACCCAATCAGTGATCTTGAAAATTTCATCTAAATAAGCACTACTAAAACGTTTTAAGGTTCCAAATAAACGAATATTTCTATGAAATACGAGGGTCATTTGTAAAGTAGGGATACATTCTAGTCGTGTGCACCCATCCCCCCCTTCTACTATTGAAACTGGCGGTTTTAAAAGCTCAAAAAGCTTAAAGATGTAAGTCATGTAAGTTAAAATGGCATTAATCAAACCTCAAAAATGAGATGGCACGAGAGGAGCAGAGGAGAAAAATAAGAAATACTAATAAAATGGGTACTTACGTTTTCAGAGGAGGCGGCTCTTCGGAATCGCTGCTGCCGCTACTTCTATAGTCCGCCAATTTTCTTTTATTGAAGCACAGGAATTCTTGGTTGATGTGTCTCTAGGTGAGACCTCATTTATGCTCAGTTTGTTGTCCTCTTTTTGATCAATATGTCGCTCGATAGGGGTATTTCCTATAATAAATACTAGCAAAATACTAGTAAATAAGAAATACTAGTAAAATAGGTACTTACGTTTTCAAAGGAGGCGGCTCTTCGGAATCGCTGCTGCCGCTACTTCTATAGTCCGCCAATTTTCTTTTATTGAAGCACAGGAATTCTTGGTTGATGTGTCTCTAGGTGAGACCTCATTTATGCTCAGTTTGTTGTCCTCTTTTTGATCAATATGTCGCTCGATAGGGGTATTTCCTATAATAAATACTAGTAAAATACTAGTAAATAAGAAATACTAGTAAATTAGGTACTTACGTTTTCAAAGGAGGCGGCTCTTCGGAATCGCTGCTGCCGCTACTTCTATAGTCCGCCAATTTTCTTTTATTGAAGCACAGGAATTCTTGGTTGTGATGTGTCTCTAGGTGAGACCTCATTTATGCTCAGTTTGTTGTCCTCTTTTTGATCAATATGTCGCTCGATAGGGGTATTTCCTATAATAAATACTAGTAAAATACTAGTAAATAAGAAATACTAGTAAAATAGGTACTTACGTTTTCAAAGGAGGCGGCTCTTCGGAATCGCTGCTGCCGCTACTTCTATAGTCCGCCAATTTTCTTTTATTGAAGCACAGGAATTCTTGGTTGATGTGTCTCTAGGTGAGACCTCATTTATGCTCAGTTTGTTGTCCTCTTTTTGATCAATATGTCGCTCGATAGGGGTATTTCCTATAATAAATACTAGTAAAATACTAGTAAATAAGAAATACTAGTAAATTAGGTACTTACGTTTTCAAAGGAGGCGGCTCTTCGGAATCGCTGCTGCCGCTACTTCTATAGTCCGCCAATTTTCTTTTATTGAAGCACAGGAATTCTTGGTTGATGTGTCTCTAGGTGAGACCTCATTTATGCTCAGTTTGTTGTCCTCTTTTTGATCAATATGTCGCTCGATAGGGGTATTTCCTATAATAAATACTAGTAAAATACTAGTAAATAAGAAATACTAGTAAAATAGGTACTTAAGTTTTCAAAGGAGGCTGCTCTTCGGAATTGCTGCTGCCGCTACTTCTGTAGTCCGCCAATTTTCTTTTATTGAAGCACAGGAATTCTTGGTTGTGATGTGTCTCTAGGTGAGACCTCATTCATGCTCAGTTTGTTGTCCCCTTTTTGACCAATATGTCGCTCGATAGGGGTATTTCCCCGAAATCTGTCAGAAAGCCTGCCTCCGCTTGGGAGGGGGGAGGGCTAAAACGCCACAAATGTTTGGGGGCTCTAAAACCAAGTTTTGACTTTATGACAGTTGTATTTTTTTCTGAAAAAGTTTTGCATTTTGAAGTATTTTAAACTTGAGGTTCTTCTAAACTCCGACTTCTCAAAGAGGAGCAATGATTTTTGAAAATGAGTCGAAATAGAACTTTGACCTTCGATGTATCGAAAACGATAAACGAGGTTGATCTTCAGTTGGCGCCACAGTGCTCAGTTTTGCACGCCCTTTCCAACGATGCATTGAAAGGTATTGGGGTCATGATTTTAAAATTTTAATTTGGGGGCCAAAACCCCTAATTTCTCTTTGGGAAGGAGGAAGGGAGGGAGGTGGGTCAGAAAAAAAGGGCTCACGTGAAAGTTCACCCGCGGAAACCTTATGTTAAGTTTCGACAGAATTAAAAAAAATCGAACCGTTCTCGAGATACAGGAGGGTGGCCAGGACTTCTGAAACATGCTGTATAGGGTATTCCAGACTACCCACATCAGCCGTTTTTCTCACAAACGGCTGGATGATGAGTTTTGACACAGAAAAGTGGTGGGCAGTTGACCTCAAATTTTTCATTCGAAGTTCTTTAGGAGGTATTTGGGGAGATTCAAACACATTCTTCAAGTTTTCTCGATGAAAAATTCAAGGAAAGTGGAAAAAAGTTCATATCCTTAAAGTAGCGGCAATCGTCAACATTTTTGCTCGTACATTTTCCCCCGAAAATCCAAAATGTTTTTAGGGCTTTTTGGAAATATTTTGAATCGGTCCTTGTGACCATTCTGTTGAGAATTCTTCTAAAATATGGGCGGATTCTAAAAGAACATATAAAGATATTTCAATTTATGTGCTACTTGTTACCTTGAAGTGAAAAAATATGGTTCTTTTTCACTTTAAGGTAACAAGTGGCACATTAATCGAAAGGTGTTCTGTTCTTTAGGAATCCGTGAAGATTTTTAAGAAACTATCAACAGTATGGTCGCAAGGGCTAATTCAAAATTTTTCCAAAAAGCCGCCAAAGCTCCAAAAACTGGGGATTTCTGGAGAAAAAGTATAGGAGTAAAAATGTAGGCAATTACTTCCATTCTCGGGTTTTTTACTTTTTCTTTAATGCTCATTGGAGACTTTTTCGAGAAAACTCGAATAATGTGTTTGAATCCTCGCGAATACGCTTTAAAGGGATGGCGGGCGGCCGGCCGTTGCGCGTTTGGGGCGTTTGGAATTATCAAAAATGAAAAATTCGTGGTCAGTTGGCTATTTGACTCTTTTGTTTCAAAAATTTTCACCCTGCCGTTTGCGAAAAAAAAAACGCCTGATGTGGGTGGTTTAGGACACCCTGTATAGAATGTTTCCCTACTTTATGTAAGAGACTCGTAGGTTGCTTTCAACAAATTTTTAAACGATAATGAGCCATTTTACGAATCGTGGAAGTCACGAAGCCGGGTAGAAGCCGAAAATGGTGGAATGACTTTCAAGTCTTTAACTTCAAAAGCTGTTTAACTTCAACGACTCATTTTATTTACGATGCGTTACTGTTACACTTTTTGTAAGTAACGTCTTTAACAGACATTTTAATTTGTTTGGCTGCTTTAAACTCTAATGGCGCCGTTAGGTAGTTGCCATTTTCTCGGCGTCAGCGAAAAATAGAATTGCGAGCAAATGGTACTCGATTACTCATTTCTCATTATACTTTTCATTCTTTTCCAACGTAATCGACGAGGATTTTAGCGGCAATCAGGCGTACCGATTTCATTAAAACTCACTCGTACGTGTTAAGATGTTACAAATTTTTATTTTTTTCAAATAATATTAGGTTCATTGAAATTGGCACGCCTGATTACTGGTGAAACCGTAATCAATTTTTACTATAAATCGAAAACGACGATTTTCCCAACTCTGCTAGTTAATCACACACGCTACATTTAAACGCACCTATACCTGTTTCAATCTGCGTTACTTCCGTTGTGCGCAGTCCTTAAAGAAAGTCAAAAGCGGCGCCTAATGATGGGGCTGTTGCACACTTTTGTTATAAGCGATTTAATAGTCGATTCTGGTGTAAAAACCTTCAAAAATAACGATGGCAGCACCAAAAATTTCCGAAATCCACTCCTTAACATATTAAACTCTTTTATTTGCGCGGGCGTGATGGTGGCTGAGGGCAGTCATAATGGGAGATTCCCATCTAACAATACTGTAACTCCAACAAGAAGTGACCAGTAAGAGACGACTTTCATTTGACACCGGTGTCGCACTAGATGTCACGGTATCATTCATCGGATATGGACCATTACTCTGATGACTAATTACTCTGTGAATCATCCTTGTCAGCATAGAGAGAGTAACGAAATTAAGTTAGGAATCTCCCATTATTACTACCGTAAGTCACCATTACGCCCTCGCTAACAAAAGCGTCTATTGAGTTTAGGAGTGGACTTCCGAAGTTTTTCTTGCTGCCATCGTTAGTTTTTGAGGTTTTTACACCAGGATCGACTATAAAATCGCTTATAGCAAAAGTGTGCAACAGCCCCATTTGCGACATCAATTTCTCCTCCCTATGTACGAATCTATGAAAAATAAAATCCATCCTTTTAGTCGCAGTCGGTTCAATGAAACTTCCCAATAACTGATGCTTTTGCATAGGATTCAAGATATGCCATTGGTACATAGCTTTTTCTCCGTAAATGGAGGAGAGTTAACAATTGTTCCTGGATATGGCAGATATGTGCTAAAATTCAGTTCTGAAATGGGTTTACCCATCAAAGATCTAGTAAAAGCAGGAGTCTTCCGAACCAATAATGATTTACAACAAACAAATTAAACGTTTTTATAACTTTAATTTTTATCGTCACTTACAATATTTGCATTATTACTAAATATTTTTACACGAATTTTGAAAAATATACATTCTTACAAGTTCTTTTTTTTTGTTTGTTTTAGAATATATTTACACAGTTTCTTTGCTTCTCATTCAGCGTTGTTGTCTTTATAATTATATTTATGTTCTCAAACTTTTTTTAATCTTCCTTCATCATATTTTATGTACAGATCTATAGACATTGCTTTACTGTTTTCTCGGTAACAGTCCGCATTTTACAATCATGCATTCATTCTGTTTTTCTGTGAGAATATTTACAAATGTATCTTAATATACTTAGAGTGGAATACATTATCTCTCTAAGATTGATTGCACAGAGCTTTTTTAATTTTAATTATTGGTGTAATTTTCCAAGGATAATTTCGGAAACATTTTGTTTTTCTCATTTTTATTAAAATGTTTGCTGTTGAATCCAAAAATTGCTTTCAATCCGTCCCGAGCCAAAAATATCCTCCGCCCTTCTTCATTAATCCTTTAACTACCAGGTTATGAAGACAAATCAAATCTCATTTGGTCAAATTAAGTGGGTAGATAAATATTCCTACACAGCGGTGCTGATTTTGCATATACACTGGATTGAAGGCGCTCTCATAATCATTATTGTTTTAAATTTTAACAGTTTGGAGTCGCAACTGCTGTGAGTACAATTGAAATTTTGCCAGGCAGACCTAATTGCAGAAACGAGTATACTCGGGCGTGGTACTGAAAGGGTTAACAACAGTGCCGGTCACAAAAATTAAACTATTTCGGCGCACGATTTTTCTGTTCCTCGTTCATCGTGTTCGCCGTTTTAAGTTCTTGTTAGTCCTCGCTTATTATTTCATTTTTTTCCCCTTTTAAACTTCAAAGAACAGAGAGCCGGCATTCGCGAGCCAGTTTGTTATGTAAACTCAAGGTTGGCGGATCTTTCTACGAGGAAACCTTAAAGTGCGAAGAGGGGGGAAAAAACTAATGAAAATTCCTTTGATTTTTAACTCGGTATCATAAAGGCGGTGGGTTACGCAGGATCTTCATCAGTATCGGGTAGATTTAAGAAATGGTGTAGCTAGGCTTTTGCGCTCGATCGAAATGTTTAGAAATGTAGTAGATTCGACCGATTTATCGCTCGGAACTTCGAAAAATGTCGATCGATCGAAAAATGTCTAACTTCTTACCGTATTATTGGTCATAGAATCAAAATTTGAGTAAGTTGACCAAATTTCGATCAATTAAAACTTCGAACTGTCAATATTTTTGAGAAATTTTGGTTCGATTAATTGTTGTTTCGGTCAATCGCACAGGCTTATACTGTCAATATTTTTGAGAAACTTTGGTTCGATTAATCGTTGTTTCGGTCGATCGCACAGGCTTATAGTATGCATAAATCAGAGTCATTATCTTTAACCCAATATACAGGGTTATTCAAAAGTAACGCCCACCTGGCTAGTTGCCACCTCCCTTAACTTTTTTTCTAAATGAGATAAAAGGATGCGATTTGGATTATTCTTAATTATATAGGAGGCGCTATCTGATACGGCTATTTTCGATGACCACCAACCCCCGAGGTGAGGGAGAAGGTCATCAAAAATAGCCCCATAAGAATGGTCTAAAGCGCATCTTTTTATCGTAATAATTAGATAAAAATTTAAGGGGGGTGGGCGTTACTTTTGAATAACCCTATACCTACCCGATAGCAGTTTCTAACCAGCCATTTAACTTCCGTTGTAAGGAAAGAAAGAGCGGATTGAGCATCGCAGAAAATTATTTTCTTTTTATCTGAGTCTGCATTGCGATTTCCACATTTCTAGGAAATAAGTCAAAATTTAGACACTTGCGAAACAACCCTTCGCAATTTTTTTACTGTCAAAAGCTTTTTTGAAGTATAAAGTGGATGTGAGAAGTACAAAACTATGCTTAGATAAACAGGGTGTTGTATCAAGCGACTAAGTTCTAACATTTCAGTACGATCCGTCCTAGAATGATAATGCTGTACAGCACTACCGTCTCAATCAATATCATAATCAACGTATGAGGTCTCATCCATCTAATAGGTTGGCTTTACTAATCGTCCTCTAAGAATGCACAGTGAAGCGGCAACTATCTTCGTTTAAATCTAATTTTCAGCTGTGATACTTTTTTTTTAATGCTTTTCGGGAGTAATTTCCTACATGAGTGCTATTGAAATTCCTCGGAAACAATTTTTAACCACGAAAAATTGTAGGATGTCGTTGTGCTGGTATCATGGCGTTTGTTATTGAAAATTTTAACTGCTCTCATATAGGTCTTAAAAAGTCAAAATATCTTCTTGCTTTGTTGAAAACGAAAGTGATGTCGGAGCTGAAAATTTGGTTTAGACCAAGATATAGCTATTGCTTTACTTTTCACTTTAACAATATGTAGTGTAAGCAAATCCAAAGTAATCCTAACATTTCAATATTCAAACTTCCAATTGTTGTTCAGGGTATTGATACACATTATAAAGAGACGGTATTGTGTGCTTGCAAGCAAACAGAAGCGAAACTAAGATGATTTTTCCCATCTTTAATCCGTCTGCAACTACATCTTATTTGATCCATGGTGGCTCTATTCGTCCGTGAAGTGCGTGCTTGCATACTTTAGCTTGCAAGCTAAGTAAGCAAGTTGACAAGAGCTATAAGCGATAAGATTACACAAGTGCGCTTTCCTGATCAGTTTTTTTCGTTTCATTGCTAGGTGTCACACTCTGTAAAATCGTTGACGGAATTTCCGCACGGATTTTCTTACCGCAGACTTATTGTTAGTTGGCAAATGCCGAGGATGGTTGCATTCGCGGTTATTAATTGTCATTTTTGGGTTCGCTACTGTTTGCTTAGCAGTATTATTCTGTACGGTTACATTTCATGAATCATTTTCTATCAAATTAATATAAAAAATGTTGCCAGGCCAAGCGCGTGCCTCTGTTTTATCTTAAATTGATTTTAGTACTTGTGTCGTTCTCCTTTTATTATTTTGATAATTTTCTATGTTTTACATGGTCTTCACAATGCTCAAACCAGAGGCGAAGTGTGCGATTTGGCAACGTTCCTTTTTTCCCCATTTAAACACATTAGAAAGGTCGACATGTCTGGTCATCGCCGATGACTGAAGTATTTGACTTTTTTGGTGACTTTAAATGGAGAAAATACATTGTTGCCAAATTTCACGCTTCGCCACTGGCTCAGACCTTTAGACATTTATCGAAAAAACATCACAACATTGGACGAATATTTTAATTTAGAGTCCATGGACCAATACGGATTGGTATTAATTCATAAATAGCTATTATTTTTTAAAACTATATGAAGTGAGAGTATACGCTATATTGAAAGAAATTTTCAGCAACTTTACTAATTTTTTTCTTTTTTTCTTTTTTTCTTATTAATTGACATACAGTGGTTAGCCAGTCGCTTCTTATAAAGCTGCCATTGCCTTTGATTTCGGATGGAATGGGAGTGAGAGACAGGATCCTAGTTCCACCAGAGTCACTGGAATCTAGACCAATACTGTGACGTCATATCCGTCGTTTGGCCTGGTATTGCTATTGGCACCGAAACACCGGGTGAGATTAGACCTGAAAAAATAAAATAAAAGTCAATTTAATATTAATGATTTTATTTGCGCTGCAACTTCGATGATGATTTTCAGTCATCTCATGACATTTCGCACAGCCTAAGCCAGTATAATTCGTCTTTCTCTTTCCTCTTTTAATCACATGCCGTCAGAAAAAAATAATGATGGGGACAGAAGTCACGCGTCTCTCCATCCTTTTCTAACTCATTAGTTGGAGCAGGCAGGGATAGAAAGACGGATTCCTGGCAACAGGTATGACATTTCTGAGAGAAATTTCTGACAATTTTCAGTGTATGCATCGTCATTTTCACAGGTTTTTATGCAAGAATAAACTCTTCAATCCCCTGTAGCAAAATTTTGCAAGAGCCCCATTCCAGAACGTCTCCACTTTCTGTTTGAAGGAAAGAGATTTGAACGCGCGTGTATAAACGATTAACACTGTTAAAATGGCTACCGTCCTTTTTTTTTTTTTTTTTAGGATAACCGTACAAATCAATCTGAGGTGATATCAACAAGCACAGTGCACCAATCGTGTTATTCTTGTATCATTTCTTTCAGGATTTTATGAGTGAAACTCCTTCGTAGGAAAAATTAGTAACTGACCCCGATTTGGCTATCACTATTAAAGGGTATGCAGTATGCATTACAGTCGACTTTTTTATTCTCTTGAAGGTACATCTTTGTAAATTAATATGAATCCAAGGAATTCCGAAATCAAGCTCTTACAAGTTTAGCACAATTTTGATTCTCACTTTTTCAAACGTTTGAAGCGCTCAAGTTGAAACTCTGATCAGTGTTTTAGTCGAATTTTTGAAAAAAAGCTCTCGAAAATACCATGCTTACATACGACCAGAAACTGTATCTGTCCAAATGAAGTAAAATAATAAGTATGTGTGTACAGACTTGTTAAAAGTTCATCCGGCATATTTTTTAGATAATTTATTCTTGAAAACTCGACGATTAAACGCTTTCAATAAAGTGTCTTCAGCGAATTTTATAATGTATTCAAATCTATATCGCAACCTCACCATCTTCGTTATACCAAAGAAAACTCAATCATCCCGAGCAGGAAAACACCGCGAAATTCTAAAGAACACTCTTTGTCTCTCTTATCTATGCCGGAAAATGTATTTATTTAATATTTTAAATTTTCTGCACTTGATGGCTGCTCCGTAACATCGAAGATCAGTTGGTCATCGCTTACTCTAGCATAAAATTGGTTTCACGTTTTCCGTGATGGAGCGCTCGCATTTTCCGCCTGGATTGCGCGTCAACTTAATTATCGGACAGGAAAATCCGCGTTCAAATAGCTTGCAAAGTTCATTGAAATTTAATGACTTTGAAGAAATCTGGAAGCGTATTCCTCGGCTTGTGGTATCGCCTCTCAAGACGATTAGAAGCAATGGCTGGATTGATTATTTCGGAAAGAGAAAATGTGCATTATTATTACTAGAAAGTGCATGTATGAATTATTTTTTATTACCCTAAGTTTCATTACGGTAAAACACTGCTCATTCTAAACAATACTCTCCGATGCATATCTATTCATCATTTGATCGAACCTGGCTCTTGCAAGCTTTGGTCATTAGTGGATCTAAGAATAATTTGTTTTTTACCCTCTGTGCCTGGTTGAACGCTTATAATCGAAGGAGATAGAGAGTACGGGCACACGTCGATTATTGTGTGCCTCCACCTGTAACCGTTTCTAACATGTGTGACGTATCAAGTAAAATATGAGAGAGAAAGACGAATCCCTGGGTTCGCCAGTGCTTTGACTAGACGTCCTTTCTCATTATCAGATGGACTTTAGCGGTAGTCTGTACCGATTTCAGTGAAACCAGCGTGTTAATACGAAACAAATCGTCGTTTATTCGGTTTATCAAAATCATTTGGTTAATTGAAATCGTTACGCCTGATAGCAGTGATTATTGCTAAAATCCACCATGATTACTCTCGAAAATTTTTCGATCATGTAAGGAATTGAAAACAGCGATTTTCTCAACTCTGGATACCAAAAGAAAGAAGTGAGTTTAACTCCTTACATGGTTAAAAGTAAGGACAATACTTAAAAACTGTTAGTTTCACTATTTGAAACAGTCCAGTTAACACAGCATGGCGGTAATTTAACTATTTTAAATGTTGAACTAACAGTTTTTAAGCGTTTTTCGTGCTTTTTTGTATGTAGTAAAATTCACTGCTTTTCTCAATGTAAGTAGTAGTAGTAATAATTTCTTGGTACTGATGATGGAGATTCTGCATGAATTACCACTCTAGCTGCTGATGGTTACTGATGGTTACTTTATGAATCTACTTTGTCAGCGCAAAGAATAGAAAGTGATAGTTTAGGAAGGATCTCTTCCATGGTGAAGTCAACGAATTAAATAATGTAAGTCAACTCCTTTGATTTTGATGACTAGCCTGCTAGAGTTGGAACTTGTAATATTATTTAGTTGCTTGTCGGTTGCTTACCTGTGGTGGACGATACGTTCGTTGAATATTGATGCGAATGCCCGTTGATGGGCTGATAATGTGTTGGACTATATGATGTGTGCTTTGGTGGTGCGTAGGGGCCAAGGGACAAAGGTTCGTACCCTCGCGTCATACACGAATACGAATCCCTTTGCTGAAGACACGACGTTGGACTTGGTGGCACTTGGTGTCCACCACCAGATATGTTGAAACTACCAGACATGCCGGTCATCGGGCTGTAACGAGGGCAAAAAAGGATCGTGTTAAAATCGCAGTTAAGTTGTGAAAAATTAGGCCGATTTGGAAGTCATGGTTTTTTGTCACGGCTGACGCAAGAGGAAGGATCTCTCATGTCATAAAATGATCTTGAGAATCTCCTGTAATTTAACTCACACTTGAAAGCGAATTTGGGAAGTTGCTTTTTTTAAACAATGGGGCAGTTCGGGTTTAAATTCGTTTTTTACATGGAAATATCGAAATCTTGTAAATTTGAGAACATAAAATGCCTATAGAGATTTCTAAGAAAGTTCCCATTGTTCTCGTAGATGAGATTCATGGCACCAAAAACAGTTAAAGATTACACGCATTAGTACTCAACGGCACGTTTTTAAACTTTGCACGTGAGTACCCACAACAACGGCCGCTCTTACGAACAAAACGCAAATGGCAGGCGCACTGGTTTCTCGCTTAACTCTCAAGATACTAGTGCATTTTCTTATACGAAAGATACTCTCACAAAATGATCTTGAGATCTCCTTGTCAACTAGCTCACATTGAAGCGAAAGTTGCACTTTAATATGGGGCAGTTCAAGGTTTGAAATTGTTTATTTTTGGAATATTGAACTAGTCCATTAGCTAAAACAAAGTATTTTCTAGAATGTTCTATATCATAAACATGAATATTACGAGGGTCGCCCAGATTTTTAAATAAGTTTCCAAAACGGCTATTTGTTCTTCTCAGAAACCCTATTGTCAATGACTGCGTCACAGCATAAAAAATAACTGCGCAAACCCAGCGTTGAAACGCACGCACTTTCAGCTTTCTAACGAGCTTTAGTTTTTGAAATTTGGCCCACGCGTTGCGGAGATATCGTGGATTTTCCCCACCCGTCTCTCCTTCAAACGTGCCCACCTTTTCACGAGCTACAGAAGACTGCAAGATTTCGGCAGGCGATGCGCTTATCTCCGGATTATACATCTCAATGACACCTGAGTGCATGTTGTTTACTGAATAGACTACTCTTCTACTGATAAAATGATCCAATTTGTATGGATCTTCAAACTTTCGGTCAGTACTGAAAAAGCAATCATTATGAATTGAAGCTGGATTAACAGCTTGCGTCAAAACCTGGTTCAGGAGTATGGGGAAAGAATTTTACGACGGCTGTATACAGAAATTGTTGCACCGATATGAGAAATTCAAGAATCTAGTTGGTGACTAAGTCAAAAAATGAGGTGAGCTGCCTCACAACAATGTTACAGCTTGATTAAATAAAATAATAGCTCCATTTTACTTTTTCAAAGTCTTAAACTCATGTTTTCTGTGAAGCTCCGCAGCGCGTAAAAAGGTGGGAACGTTTGAAGGAGAGGCGGGTGTGGAAAATCCACAATATCTCCGCAACACATAAGCCAAATTTGAAAAACTGTAGCTTGTTAAAAAGCTGAGAGTACGTACGTTGCAACGCTGGGTTTGTTTTTTTCCCAACATTAATAGTTTCGGAGAAAAAGACTTAAATGGGGCAAAATGGCGGCTGGGTGGCCGACCCACTACAATAAACGTACCTAGAATTAGGTACTTTAATAGGTAAACTTACTTTAAAATCCACCGCGTATATATATCGTATATACATTTTTTTTTTTCAAATTATTTTTGTAGCTTGAAATCGCAAATTTCATGCGTTAAGGTCAAGTCTCTAGTAAGCAAAACAACGTGAGCCTGCTTCTAGTACTCGGAAGTGCTTGTGTCAGTGGCGTAGCCAAAGGGGGGGGGGTGTCCAGGGGGTTTGGACCCTGCCTTTGACACCAGAATTTGCCCTAATAAAATGCAAT
The DNA here is from genome assembly GCA_011764245.1 of Trialeurodes vaporariorum. Classification (NCBI taxonomy): domain Eukaryota; kingdom Metazoa; phylum Arthropoda; class Insecta; order Hemiptera; family Aleyrodidae; genus Trialeurodes; species Trialeurodes vaporariorum. The sequence continues at coordinate 23,958,785 of VMOF01000388.1, read as the reverse complement.
TTTTTGCGTTTTCAGACAACTTTTACCAAATTAGTATCTTCGGCCCCCCCTTGAAAATTTTCGGACCCCGGACACCCCCCTCCCTTCCCCCTAGAAAAATTCCCGGCGGCCCACTGGCTTGTGTACATTTTTTTGAATCCTATTAAGTTTTTTGATAAGTAATTTAAAGGAGTAGAGAAAATGAAAATCCGTTGTATATGCTCCTTTTTTATCACAGATTACACGCTGTTGATAAGTCAGAAAAGTTTAATGCGCTTGGATTTAAGTTTAGACTTTGAAAGCTCTAGACGTTCAGCAACGTCGTGCTTTGCGATACCCTTGACACTTGTTCAATCTAAGGAAAACTCTGACCCGCAGTTATTTCCGCAGCTTTTTTAATAACTTTTTCCCTTCCTCGCGGAATTTTCCGATTGCTTAGACTCATAGAGACAGGAACATAATTGAATTTTAAGGATTGATGTACCCATTTTTACATCGTATTTTTTCTCTTTCTTCGTTTATCTCTCTAATGTTTCCTCGCGCGATCATGGAATTTTAAGTGAATGGATATTTTATGCGCTCGTTTTACTTGTTATTTATTGCTTAACTTCCTCTCAGCTGTTAATTTTTCCGCGTTATTCATGGCGCGAAAAGCTTTCAAGATGATTTGGAAAGGGGTCAAATTATCCTCACAATGGCGTTGGAAAACAGAGAAAACGATTTTCTGATTTTTTTTTTTCTCCTCGTCTGAGGCATCCGTCTTTGATCCTTTTCCAGAAACCATTGAGTGCAGAAAAAATGATCCATCACCAATAGTCAAATGTTGAGAAATTGTTCGACAGGCGGGCTTTTTATTTTTTTTCTGTGTACAAGGTTAACATCCCAGCTGTCGGCACCTCTAGAATTTCCTCTATGAGTCAGCACCCTGTATTTTTCCAGAAAAAGAAACATGATGGCGCCAACATTGCTGTTCTGTTTATTTTCTTTTTAGAAACCAGTCTGCGTAATGTGTGAAAAAAACACCCAGAACTGTAATGTTTCATCCATACTATTATGTTTTCAGGACAGAATACAGGGTGCTGCCTACTGGTGCAAATTCTGGGGGTGCCAGCAGATGGGGTGTTTGCCGTACCTTTATTATTTAGAATAGTGGACGGTAATTAATTCTAATTTTTACCTTGTGAATCGGGGTAAAGAATCATTTGAACCATTTGCGGACCTGCTCAGTTTTGCTATACCATGAGTACCGTTGAACCACCGCTCAGTGGCGCGGATCTAGGACTTTGTCTTTCTCTCATTTAATCGCGTGTTTTAGAAAAGAACAGCTTAGGGGAAATCTAGTAACTTTCGCCCCCGCCTCTATCCTTTTCCAACACATGTGTTCGAATGGGCAGAAAAAGGAGAAGAAAATTTCCCAGATCTAATTGTGCGAGCCACCTTCTGAATTCAACGGCTCAACCGCAAAGTGAAGACCATGTTTATTGTCGGTCGAAGATTTTTTTTTTTCTGTGAAGTTCTATTTTGTATGATCACTCAAACTACGGTTCAATTTAGATTTATGACTCAAAGTAGGTTCAATTTAAATTGATCATTCAAACTGGAGCCGAGATTTATGATGGCGTCAGTGATGTCAATATTTTCGATAGCTTTTGCTATTTCTTGAAAATTGAACTTTCAATTGAAATTTTAAGTTTTCGATGAAAAAGGCGCCACTTTTACGATGATTCTGAGATTATAATATGGCTTTTACATACTTTTTTTTGGGGATTTCTGCATTTTCCGCTGTCACTTAAAGTCGTTTGGTGTCTTGTTTAGTCATCACGCTCCAGATTGGGGTGCCCATAAACGACATCAGACGACTTTTGGTGACTGCGAAAAAATACGGAAATCTCCTATGAAATAGCTGTAAAAAGGATGTTTATTACCGCAAAAATCGTCACTACGCAGCGTCATTACAATGGATTTTTCAAATTTCAAGCAAAAATGATCAGTTTCACTGATGCCATAACGAATTACGGCTTTAGGTTAAATTTAGATAGGTCTCTAAAACGGATTTTACGTTCTGCAGACATTTGCGCTACCTAAGACTTTGAGCGCTACTATTAGCTGAACAAGATAAAAGGTCTCAAAAGCTTCATTAAAAGTGCAGAATTGCAACCGTACGCTCTGGAAAGCAATAACTAAGCCCTCTGAAAGCTACTTCCATTCACTTTTCCTCTTTAGAAGTGAATTTTTCCCAGAAACTTAGTGTTTTGATGAATTTGAGGTTATGTTCTAGGAAAGCTAGATTCAAGAGGAATTAATGAAAATTCGCTCCAAAAGCTATCAAATTCGATGTTAGCGATCAAAATAGAGGCAAACTAACAAAATTTTCAAAGATTTTTGAGAGAAAATTTTTAAAGTTTATGTTTGTTTTGGTAGCGCAAATGTCTGTAGAACCACTCACATCTAAAACTAGGGTCAGTTTAGATAAATCATTCTAAGTTTCGTAGAACCAGTTGTCTGATCGACTGATTTTCAAATAGTATCTTATTCTTACCTATACGAGTCAGGCATTGAGATAGGTGTTGATATTGCCGGATACATGTTAGGCGTGTTGGTCGAGAAATTTCCAAGCCTTGAAGGGGAGGCTGGAGCTGGTGGCTGCTCGTTATTTGGTATTGTTGTATGCTGGTCCGCTACTCTCCGTTGAGTCCGTAACTTCTCCTCCCGTCTCCATTTAGCCCTTCGATTCGAAAACCATACCTGATCATGCAAAACAACCGTTTCAAACAATTAAGTAATGATCGGATTTCTGTCATAGTTAGTCGAACTATCGTTTTAAATAATTTTTAATTAATTAATGTTTCACATTTTTCTGCAAGGAACATTGTGATCTTCGTATTCAAAGCTCTGCATTACCTTTTTGAACCGCTAACTATTTATAGAAACCAAAGTAAACCACGAAACTGACAAGGGAAGGCTCAGAAGTCGCCGCCTCCGATTTTGAAAACAATTGCACGAAAATGTAGCTAATGTAAAACTATTAGACTCGTGTTTCTCACTTTTTGCCAATGGGCCTTCCTAAAGCGTCAGGAATTTTGTGAAATTTGTCAAAATTCACGTAAATATTCGGAACGCTCTCCGCTCGGGTAATTACGTGAATTTCGGCAACTTTCAAAAATTCCTGACGCTTCAGGAAGGCCCATTGGCAAAAAGTGAGAAACACGGGTCTAATAGTTTTACTTTAGCTATATTTTCGTGCAATTGTTTTCAAAATCGGAGGCGGCGACTTCTGAGCCCCCCCCCCCCTCCCTTGTGAATTTCAATGGAGGAACGAAAAAACTGTTTTAAAGCCATAGGGTTGTTATAAAAATTTAGGAAAGTATTTTCTGTATTTTGTAAGATAAAAAATGGAAAAAAACTTTGTTGTTGAAATTTTTAGAGTAACATATTTGGCTTCAGAACAGTTCTCTTGTTCCTTCTGTAAAATTCTGTATTGTGTTGTATTTTTTTTTTTTTTTTTTTTTTTTTTTGGTTTTTGCAATTAGCGGCTTATATTCATACCGGAGTTGGGAAAATGAGGCTCGATTTCGAAAGTTGAACAGCCGTTAACTTTTTGTAGTCGAAATCTGACTGTTTTCAAACTCCAATTTATGTGTAATCTACGCTTATTTTTTATAAATCAATTATTAATTCTGGTCAATCTGAATTTTTTTTCCTCCTTGACATTTTTATTAGAAATAATTCAATTCATATTCCTTTCATTCGCGGCGGCACCTTTCATACCATAAAATTTTGTATGTGCCTCCTAATTTAATTGGAAACAGAAATGTAGAACAACAAAATGTCGAGTGATTTGTCTAAATACAATTATGAGAAAATTGTGCTTTGTATTTAAAGAAAGGAAGACAATTTTTTATTCTATTTTTGTCATAAGAATAGTTTTTATTCGTGCGCAAGAATGGGTCGAAAACAGAGTAAACGGCGATTACTCCATAATTTTATTCTTACCTGTATTCTAGCTTCTGGTAACCCTATTTTCACAGCTAATCTTTCCCTCGCGAAAACGTCTGGATAATGCGTTCTTTCAAACTCTGGAAAGAAAAAAGAAGAATAATCAATGCGCTGAAAATCTAACATCTGCAATATAAAAATTATCATGCATGTATCAACGTATACTTTCTTAGAGCCGTTTCAGTTAATCTTTCCATAGTTTCTTCTTTCGGAAGATGCCAGAGGTCGGCAATTTCTGCTTTCGTTTGATGAATTCCTAGGACAATTGTTTTTGTTGGTGCAACAAAAATTGGAAGTAATTGGAGAGATATACCCGCACGACCCACGTTCCTGTTCCAAGAGAATGGTTGTAAAGAAGAAGATACAGGCGATTTCGATGTTTGATTGTTTCTACTGACCTTACTTTTTAAATTTTAATATTTAAATACGTTCACAAATACCTCTAAATTCCTAGAATTTAAAGGAGCTGAAATTTGTGAGTAACAAATCTTCGATTGTAAAAAGGAAAGCTGTGCCACTACTGTTCCTTATCTTGCACTGAAGAAACAAGACACGAGGACATGCTCGCCCGTGTTTCCTATTTTCCACGGTGCTGAAAGAAGCCATGTGTGCGTTTATTCTTTTGCTGTCTTTTCGCTGTGGAAGCGGCATCATTCAAAATTATTGACTTTTATTTTTGGTATTTTTCTCCTTCTTTTTTCCTTTTTGGTTTTATCGCTTGGAAAGATTTTCTCCTTCCCTTTCGTCGACCCTCGAGCAGCTTCCACACACATCTACTTTTTCCTTTGTTGTGTATCTTTTAGTAAATTGTGGATGACATTTTTTGAGAATTCCCAGTATCTTATGCCCCCTCTTCTATAGCGCCTCAGCTCGGCCCTAATGGGTCTCAAAAGTACAAATAGTTGTCTCTCGTCTCTTTATCGCTGTGTCCTTGCCGCATCATCGTTTTGGGTGAAGAAAGTCATTTTTCACCGCAATAAAATCGCACGATGTTTTCTCTTCGTGCATGCCCCCCCCCCCCCCCTTTACGTCTGTTTCATTTCAATATACTCAACCAGTAGTTTTCGGAACGCGAAACATTATTGTTTCGTGAAGACAACGTGTATCGTGTATAAAGAAATCCAAAATTCTACTTGCTTCTTGAAAATAAAGCTGAATCGATAAAACCAACATTAAAGTCTGCGGTTATAGCTACTTGAATGATGTATTTGTCTAACCGCTAACACCGTTCGGCGCCGAATTGAAGCAGCTTTTTCCTCAATTATTATAACTTGAGTATCTTCGCGCTACTTTGTGATACCGCATATGTATCGCTTATTAAAACGGTTGGCTTTCCTCTAGACCAGAGCTGCCTTTTCGGATATTTTTAGGGGTAAGTTTTTCATTCACTGATGATTCCACTGGTTGACAAACGATTATACCCACAGTTCAGTTCAGCTACAATTGACGAATCATCCCCCAAAATACTCTGATCTGACTACTTTTCGGCCATCTGCAGTACCTGCACCGATGGAAAACACCGTTGACTTTAATCTGTCGGGCTTTTGATGTTCACCGACGATTCCATCGTTTATAAAGAGATTACAAATCAGAGTATTTACGTGCATTACGCAGTCATACTGCTGAACTGGGCTGAGTAGTGAGTAATATTTTTGTCAATCAGTGGAACCATCGGTGAACCAGTAAATTCCTCCTAAGGTTTGAAAAACGGCTGCCGGCTCTCTGCACTCGGCGCGGCAGTTCCGCAGTCCTGCTACAAGCGCCTTCAAAATATGTCTTATGCAACTCAGCACATCTTGAAAGCAGGAATAGTTATCTCAAAATGTATTCCTGAACGACGGACGCATACTGGCGTCGATTGCGTTTGTAAATGCACCTAATTGCTCCTCAATCTATATTCGAGGTTTGAAGAGAAAATTCTAACCTATCAAACTGATTGTAAAACTTATGGACTTCAAGGTATAATTACCCTTACAAGCAGAGTTAGAGATATGAAAGGTGAAAGGTGAACTTTAACGCGATTTCAGGCCAGTTTCTAACATTAATTGGTGTCTGTTTGAACATTTTGCTTGTTAAAAAGTAGTTCCGTGTCTGTTTTGAAGCTCCCTACAATTTGGATTAGTATAAATGCAAACATTATTTGTTCTACAAAAGTGATACGGGACTAACCTGGTGTAAAGCCTATTGAAAATAACGTTGGAGACATTATTAAGTTTTAAATTGACTCAAACTCAAAACACGCGTTCAAACAATATTGCACTATTTGTGCACTAATGCTTGTTATAGATTTTGTTTCAGAAGTGCAGGCGCAGCTCACCGATAATCTTTGGCGAATTTTTAATTTTCGTTCCTTTAAATCTTAACAAAACTTGCCTGCGACTGTTGTCATTTCTTTCCAAGCGCTCTTCAATAACGAGCCAACGCTCAAACTCATTTGCATTTTGTAATATGAGGAAGGACAATTCCATAGGTTATCGGACCTCCACTCGTGAGCGGGTGTAGGAATTTGTCTTTTTCTCTCCTTCCATTTAAACACAAGTTTTAGAAAAGGATAGCAAAGGGGACTATCACGTGACTGTAGCCCACCCCATGTATTCTCCGACTTTTTCTAACGTACGCTTTCAAACAAAAACGAGAGAGAAAGGCAAATTCCTGTGTTCGCTCATTCCCCTTCTCTGTGATTGAAATACCTACTTTTCCCATCGCATCAAAAGCATCAATTAGACGTGACTCTCCCATTGTGACTCTCTGCGCAACAATATCTTGGAATGATGTTTGAACGCAATGGGACTGTTGCGTACTTTTGCTACACAGCAATATGGAACATTGATTCTGACGTAAACTTCGGCGAAAAGAATAAATAACGATGCGCACATTAAAAGTGCATCGTTATTCTTACCGAATTTTACGTTAGAATTAATGTGTCACACGGAAAAAAAAGATTAGTGAAATTAACCATACGATAGCTGATTTTGGCACCTGCTAGATGTTATGGTAAACTTGACCAGAAGTATGGTAAATTTACCGATACTTTGAGTAAATTCGACATGCAATCAGGTAACATCACCTAGTACCTAGTCAAAACATAGTATACTTTTGGTTAACATTGCCATAACATCTAGCAGGTGCCCAAATCAGCTATCGTTTGGTTAATTTCACCGGAGTTTTTTTTCCGTGCATATTGCTGTAGCAAAAGTACGCAACAGACCCATTATTGATTCTGTGAGTCAATTTTGGAACTTTTTGCGATGCCCCCAATAATTTTCAAGTGATTTAACACCAAAATTCACACTCCGTATTTTTGTGGAAAAAGTTTGCACACGGAAAAAAAAGATTAGTGGAAGTAACCATACGGATATCTGATTTTGGCACCTGCTAGATGTTATGGTAAACTTGACCAGAAGTATGGTACATTTACCGATACTTTAAGTAAATTCGACATGCAATCAGGTGACATCACCTAGTACCTAGTCAAAACATAGTATACTTCTGGTTAACATTACTATAACATCTAGCAGGTGCCAAAATCAGGCATCCGTATGGTTATTTTCACCGTAGTTTTTTTTCCGTGCAATCGACACCTATCTTTTCGACACCGCTTTTAGTAACTATAAAACTTTTGTAATACTAACCTTTTTCTAAACTGTCTATTTGGTCGTTTGTAAAGGAAGTGCGATTCCTCTGAAGCTTCCTCTTGAGCCGGAGTCTAGCCTGATCATCTTCTGGTCCAACGCTGGAGCCTGGATTCGAATTGTCGCCTCCGGAAGTGCATGTTTCATCAGACGCAATCCCATCCAAATCGGCAGCTGTAATCAACCGAAAGAATGTTCGTTTTAAAGTAAGTAAATTTGCAACCATAATCTCTCTTTGTCCGCTTGGGCACAAAACTATCTCAAAGCCACAGTCTATCAAGTCACAAGATAGTCACAAACTTTATCAAAAAGTCTTCCTGTGAAGACTCTGACTTACTTATGCAATACAGCAGGAAGTCATTGTGTAAGATTAAAATACCTGTCTCCAATAATCAAAGATCGATATGATGCAAGCGATTTGTGCTTTTCAAATTTCGGTAGTTGAAGCTTTAATTTTTGATATTTTTGCAACCTTTTTGGCTACTGTTTTCTTTAAACTATAATCTCGAGGGCTGAATGGTCGGATTTTTTTTGTTTTGTTTTTTTTTTTGTTTTTTGTTGAAAGTGTCGTTTCTTTTGCAGATAATTGTAATTAATCGAACGGTGGCGCATACTCAGCGCCATCTTTCTGCGATTCTGGAATTACAACGATGAGATTCACGAGGTTGTCGAAACTAGATTCGAAAAGTTTTTGGCCGAAGTGGATGAAAGCTTGAATTAGAATAAACCTTGTCTTTCCGTTCTGAAGGTTTTTTTGTTTTTTACTGGACGGTCAATGTCAATTATTGTCATGTTAATAGTCGTTGATGGTAGTACAGTCTAATTCTCTCGTTCTCTGAATGCAGTCGCTTATTAATTTTGTTGAAAAATCCATGGAAGTTTGATGATTGTATAAACAGTTTCCTGTCGGTTAGGAAGAAGCTGGCCGTAACGAAAACACACAATTGTGATTTTTCACTAAATTTTATGATGCAATTCCTGTATTTTCCCCTCCCTCCTCTTTAAACTAGCGACCTTCAATGGTGCGTGGTTTAACTTTTTGACGTTTCGTAACTCATGTAACCCCTCATCTTATCACCAACAATACTTTCCGCGCTTTCGTTCAACGCTGCACAGGCTATATGGTGTTATAACGCGAACTGCGCAGACATGCAAGAAACTTGCACGTTTATGAGGGTTGTCAGTTTGAAAATTTAGTGAAGGCGGGGAAATTGAAACAGAACAGAGGGATGCCAATGAAGGAAGGGGGCATGGAGGATGAGATACGGGTGGGAGGGGAGGGGGGGGGGGGGGGGGCTGAAAAGATCGGAGAAGCCTCGGGTGCGCTCATCCAGAAACTGCCCGATAAGAAGTCTTCCTTTTTATTTGTCAGAATATCGTAGCGTACAAGGAAGGATGAAGGTGGTGGAGGGGAGGGGGGTGGGAAGAGGGGTCGGGAGAGAGAGAGAAAGGGGGGGGGGTTGGAAAATTACGATGAATTAATGGTGAGAGAGATGGGAGAGGAAAGGGAGCCGACTGCGATTCGCTCTCCCGCAAGTTTTCACCGCCACCCATCAAAATTGTGTGAGCCAATAATTTTGTTCGGATTGCCGCGCTCAAGCCATACCAACCACCGAGATATTAAAACAGAAATTTCTCCTCTAACTTTTCCCTGCGGAGAGGTAAATTTCACAAACTTTTTATCACACGCACGTACTTACATATTGGATTTATCTAACAGGCCGCGGTGAGGGTTTTCCTCGCCAGATTTCTCGGCTGTTATGTTTTTCTTGGTCTCTTGTTCTTCCCGCATTGTTTCGCTTGATGATTTTGCAAAATTGCGCTACTACTCCTCAACGATTGTAAGAAAAATTCGATTTTCCTTTATGAATAGCCATAGTTTCACACAATTCCCCGTTCAGTCTTTCGACGGATTTTGAGAGGTCAGTGTGAGTGCGAGGACGGGCGTCGGGCCAGCCTATAATTTGACTTCGTCTTCTTTCTCTGAGCTTATTTATTATTTTTGTGTTTTCTTCTGCCTTGCTAAAATGCTAACCATTTTAACTAGTCCATGTCACAAAGGAAAACCTCCGCTCGCTCGCTCAAATTAAGTGGATAGTTAAATATTCCTACTCAGTGGTGTTGATTTTGCCTATCCATCTAATTGAAGGCGCTCCCCGAAATATTATTAGCAAGTGTCAACAACCATAAGTCTTAGCTTCTGTCAACGAAAAATTGTAATGTTGTGAAGCAGATTCTTTGTATAGTAACGAAAACAAACATGTTTATTCGGGCGAGGTATTGAAAAGGTTGGTTAGCTAAGGCGATGAACTTGCCGGCAGACCATCCAACTTAAAAGTCATCTGCATCCACACGGAAAAAGAAGACTGGTAGAATTTTCCATCTGCGTAGCTGATTTTGGAGTCTGCTGGCAAGTATGGTAAATTTTTCTAGATCATGGTAAAATGTACCAACGTGTTACCTTAATTCACCACAACGTTCGTTGCATTTATCATATACTGGGGTGAAATTCACCGTACTTGCTAGCAGACGCCAAAATCACCTATGCAGATTGTAACTTCTACCAGTCTTATTTTTCCGTGCAACCAAACTTAGAGGTTCCCAAAGGAATCCTATTTTCTTTATTGATATCTTTTAGAGAGTATTGGCGAAAATATATTGACAACTTCTGCAACTAAAATTTGGCCCCCCCTCGGGCCATTTCATTCTATACACGCGAAACGGCACACACCGGGGGATGTCATTCGGTTCGAGAGGGGGGGGGGGGTCGGATGGTGGTTAGCGAGGGCCTTAGAATTTTAGTCTTACAATTATTGCGTGCTTTAAGAGGGGAAAAGTTCAAAATTTACTTTCATTCCCTCATTCTGATCCCCCAGCAACATTTTCGCCCCTCCGAGCAAAGCCAGAAATGGCGCCCTTGCCGCGCGGGCAATCCTGTCTGAAGCCGTAAATAGTGTGTCGGTTCTCAATGACCAGCTCAAGAGGTGGCCCGTGGAACGCAAAATAAAGACGCAAACCTATTTAAAGGCGACGCAAGTTCAACCTTACGAATCGATTAGTAAATCGATAGTTGCCATTATGAAATAAAGTGACCGTACGACAGATGTAAAGACTCTCCAGCGAACAAAAGAGCTAAGAGCCGTCAACGCGCGCTCATATGGATACACTAGTGGTCCGCGCAATACGCACCGAACACAGATACAGATATATCGCACGCTCGAAACATATAAAAGTGCGAGAGTGAAAATAAATCATTTTCGGATGAGTGACTTGCAGGACCATTGATTCGGAAACGCTACCTACCTATGGGCTCACGTGAGCGAGCGGGGCGCAGGGTGTGATGGGAAGGGGGGAGGGGGAGAATTGGGGTCCAGGAGAATGGTGAGTGTTACCGGCTGACTGTAGCCGCTGGAGTCCGACTCTTGGTTGCGGCTATATCGGAACTGTGTAATTTATTTTATTTTTTTCTCTCCTTCCTTTTATTTTTATTTTTTGATTTTCACTGGCTACTTAAGAAGCTGGAAATGATTGAGCACGCGATGAAGAACTTGACTCTTAAGTCTCCGTCAGGGGAGCGCCGCGCCAGCGCTTGTGCTTCGATTTTGAGAGGGGGCCGGGGGGGAGGTTGTTAATGATTAGGAGATTCACCGGGAACGTTTCGCTTGGACTCTCGGCTCTTTACAGACTTCGGTTTCAGTTGTGAGGACTGAGGAGTTAAAATTCTTGTTGAAACGTTTGTATATCTATACCCTTCTCTCTGTACGGTCACAAAAGGCTTGTAGTAACTTCTACCACTTTTTGTTTTAAATACATTTTATTGAATTCCAGGAGTTCCAATAGCATTGGACTGGTACCGGAAGAAACAGCCTTAAAAGTCTTGGTTTATTAGATCTGTACAACTTACAAAATACTGGACCCTCATTTTACCATTCCAATGAGATCGGAATTTCGGGAATAATCCAAAAAATTGTAGTGCACTGTACTAAAATCTAGAGCTGTAGTTAGCTATTTTTCTTTCTTTCTCTCTCTGCTCATTCAAATGGGTGTGTATAGGGAGGATCTGAAGTCACGTGACAGCCCCTCCCTCCCTCCATCATTCCATTCCAACTCATGCGTTCGAATGGGCAAACAAAAAAGAGAACGGCTAATTCTTGTCCATGACACTGATAAAAACCTTAATCTCCGTTTACAAGCTCTCAATTCGGTAGATCAACGGTTGAACTCTGTATGCAATAAAAATAGGGAATGTATCTTTGGCTGTAGAGTTGTCCACTTAGTAAATAGTGCATCTACTTTATCCGGGTATAATTCTTCGAAATCTTTATTAAACTGTATGAAAATAAGGAAATAAAGTACGTAGGCTGTCCCAAAACAACTGTCAGTTGGCCTGTATTTTGGAAACTATTAAACATATCGAAATGCGGTTTGTGTGAGATTATAGCTCATACTATTAGCTTTCCAACGAGCCCTAGTTTAGCAAATTTGGTTAAAAATTCGCGGAGTTAAAGCAATTTTTCGGGGGTGTGTAAGAAATAACCCTACGAGATTTTTGAGCTCAAAATAACTTTATTTCTCAACTTAACAATTTCATCCTAGAGATTTGTTGGTACTTTTACAATCGAGGATAGCATACCTTTACAGTAATAGGTGATAAGTGAGGACTATAATCACTCCTCATCTGAAGATTCAGCATCCAGATCTTTTACGAAGTATAGTCGCCATTGACGTCGATGCATCGTTGAATGCACTCGGGCCATTTCTCGACGAAGGTCTTCCGAAATTCCTCGTTAGGCAGTCTCAGGAAAAATCCGTGCACAGTGTTTTGAATTTCTTCGCGGGTGTTGAATCGCTCACCTCGTAATAATTTCTTCAAACAGGGAAAGAACCAAAAGCCGCATGGAGCGAGGTCAGGGGCCGAAAAATGTCGGTCCGAAAAAGTACAGGACAAAGTTGCATGGTGAGGCCGTAAACTATCTACTAGCATGCTTGAATCCTCACCATCCACCAATGTAGTTGCCCGTAAAAGGACCAACATTTTTCGGCCCCAGGACTGTACAGTGTACGGGGGGTGGGAGATGGCGGCAATGGCCTTGCGCTATAATATTGGATCCATTTTGTATACTAACCGAGTTATAGCTTCCGTTTCCAAATGCTGTTTTATGACGTCAGTCATTGTTAAAATTGTATATCCCGTTGCTTTGAATCTCGCATTCACCGATGCACCCCGCGTCATTGGTGTTCAAATTATTGACGGCTCTGCTTTCCGTACCTGGAGTTCACGACTAAATTTTTATGACAATTGGTCAGCTCTCAGTTAACCCTTTATGGACCAAGCCCGGCGAGTCTACTCCTTTTTCTCCTCTAGTCTATTTCATATTGATTCAGTCTTCATTCCGGATAAATTCGATTAGCTATGAAAACACTTAGGAGATACGGCGCCTTCAATGCGTCGTATATGCAACTTCAACTCCCCCGAGTACGAACAGTTAACTACCTTCTCTATATTTAAACGGAAGATGGGCATCTTTTTAACTAACCTGGTCCTTAGAGGGTTAATATGGAACGAGATTCGTGGATCGCGGAAGATCTTTCCCGCAATTTTGCTACAGCAGTATGAAATATTGATTTTATCGTAAAATTCCGCGAAATCAGCCAACTCTCCATGTCTGTCGTGTTCAGTTTTTCTCTAAACTGATTGCATTTCTCTCAAAATTTGCTCCTTAAAAAAACTGTTTGATGAAGTATCATCATAAATAAACCCGTGAAAATAGTCAAAATAGTTTCGAGCTCATAACTCCTCATACAGGTGCAATTTTTTATTTCGTTTAAGGTTTTAGAGTGAACAGTTCTCTTTCTGATAGCCCCGGAAAATATTAGAATTAATCAACAAGGTAGAATTTTCTCCAGAGTTTCTGTTTATCTCGAGTCACGAACATCTCACGGAGAATGGTCAAAATAATTTCGTTGGTCCTGATGAAAGTAACGGAGGATGTATTCCCGCCTTTTCTCTTACTAGTGAGGTATATTTTGAATTTAAGGTGGCCCTGGCGTATTCGTGGGCAGAAATACAGAAAGCTCCGTTAAAATTAATGTTATCATACAAAATTGCAGGTCAGTGCAAATGATACATTTAATTTTGCTTTAACGCTTGCTTCACGGAGCATTCATGCTGACAAAACAAGGTACTGATACAAAAATGGTTGTTATAGTTTTTTTTTTTTTTTTTTTTTTTTTTTTTTTTATCATTCTATGCTTTTATGTATGCAGTATCCCTCATAATTTAAACAGTAGTGTTTTGATCCCGAAAAAAAAGAGGGAAGAGGAACGGCAAAGTTATCAACAACAACAACAAATGTGACCCGATAAAGATGTGTGAAAATGCATAAATCCAACCGCAAAACAAGCCGCGCTCATCCGAACGAAACAAAATGAGGCAGAGAAGGGGAAAATGAGCGAAGGGGGACTGGGGAGGTTCGCAAAGGGATGGATAGTCGAGGAGAGAAAAAGGGAAAAAAATCGAGGCTGATGATAAACGAGTGTCATAGTGATGGCTTTGAAAACGCGCTGCCGCACAGAGTAACGAAACCAATGGATTTGTGGATATCAAAATGGAGCCTTAAAATTGAGTCAAGCTTGATCAGAATGATGGATAAAATTAATCGACAGTGCATTTGAAAAGAAGGATAAGACAGTGCCTGTTCGTAAAGCGTATATTTTACATCTGTAGCGCAAAAATAACTTTCCTATCTCTCTCTTTCCACCACTGAAACACGTTTGTTAGACAAGGATATAGACTGGGGGATAAAATCTTCTATTTCTATATTTATTCTATACTTACACTTACACATTCAAATGGAAAATAAAATAGATGGAAGATCCTGGCTGCGTCAATGCTTTTCATTCGAAGCCTTGCTCAAAAGTGCTCTCTCAAAACTCCACAACAGACCCCCATTAACTCTTTCAATACCACGCTCGAATGTATTCGTAATCGCAACTCCATCTGCGACACACAATGCTAATTATTTCTGATTTACAGTAAAATCTATCCCAAATTTTTTCATTTTTAAAATAATGTCTCGCCTTGTGCCATCAATTTGATGAAAAGGTAAAATTATTGGCTTCGTGGAGTAAAAATGTTCATTTTTTAACTACCCCTTAAAGATCGAGCGATAGCGTTGATTTCGTTTAGTAACCTGGTAGTTAGAGGGTTGAAATTTAAAGGCTTTTGAAGAATAGCTCGTCATTTTTATTTTGGAATGGTTTCGCAATTTGTTGATGCAAAGTTGACTCTTGACTGTCTGCAAAGGAGCTTGGGAAATGTACCAATCCTGTGTCAATGTATCATTTTCTTACTTTGGGTTTTCTGCGCTTTGAGATGAAATACTAGGTGAGTTTTACATTCTGTAGATACCCCGAAAACTCTCAAATACTTAGGAATGTTCCAGGTAAGGTTTACAGCTAAAATAAATTCCTTCGAATCTCCCCATCAAATATTTGGTGTTATCCGAAGTAGATGCGTATTTACGAATTTGTCTTTCTTACTGTGGAAATAAACTTGAGGTACAACTGAAGCAGCCTTTGATAATAGCTTCGCCGAGCAAAAATTCTAGCCCGGCGAAAGTTGCAGTTGTTGCAGTAACAGCTTTTCTTCTTGCTTATGCTCCACCAAAGTAGTGCTTCGGTACAGGCGCACCTTGCTCCGGTAGAGCTAGAACTGTTGCTTTACGAAGCTATTTGAAAAGTTTTCTACGGTTGTACCTAAACTTCTTTTTTTCCATGCTCATTTCGCGCATCCAAACGATGTGGCAGTGAAGGATGGAGAAGTGGGTTATCACGTGACGTCAGCCCCAATCTGTGTCCTTTTCTTAACTCGTGCGTTTAAATGAAAGTGAGAAATAGTTACTCCTTTATACGCATCTTGCGACCATTGTTGTAACAGTTACAGCGCCTCGCAATAATAATTATCAGTGGTACTTACAATATGCATACCCTACTAAAACATATTACCATCGGTCTCCCCCCCCCCCCCCCCCTCCCGGTTAGCTCGACATCCCAACGGTCCATCTTTTTGCATGCTATATCGTAACTCGCGAAAAAGCAAGCGAGGCAAGCCAAAAGCTCTCGCGTGAAGCTTACTTAAATACACCACCAGGACAATAATTAATGTCACCTTTATTTACACCTATTATATCAGATTCTCCGATACACTCACTCTCGCTCTTACACTGGGTTACCCGTGGTGGAGAGGGGGGGGGGGTAATGTACTCGAGAGGTGTCACCGAAGTTCCGCCGATGCCTCCTCCGTATGACATGCTATTTATAGATATAGGGACGGAAACGAGGGTAAGGGGAGGGGGCAGAACTTTCAATGTACCCGCTCAACCGGAAATGGAGATTGCCGTACCACACTGCACCCCCCTCGGTAGCCAGGGTGAGTGAGTGAGTGGGCTGAGGGGGTGGAACGAGGTAAAGGGCTGAAGTCACCTTATCTACAAAGCTTATCGCTTTTCCCGCGTCTCTCTTCTTTTGCTCATTTGTGGGATCGAGAAGTGTGTGTGTGTGTGTGTTTGGGTGTGTGCGCCCGCGCGCCTGTGTGTGAGGGGGTAGGAGGATCCAGAAGTTGTACCTAAATATATCGCACATGTTTTCTTTTATCAATTTATCATTGTGCGAGGCATCAATGAGGTGTGGTCGTATGCGATACCCACGGAGGAGATTTTGTGATCGTGACTTCGTGGTTTGGGTTTGTTATGCGTGCGGTTTTGAATACATGGTTAATTCCTATACTGACCTTGCGTAGACAGACTTTTTTCGGATTTTCACGCTTTTAAGTCACGGTGTTTCCCTCTAGTATAACCAATAATAAATAATCGGAGGTATTAAAGTGAAAAGTCTACTTTTTTCAGCTTCTCTGGGATGTACTATCGCACTGATTTCATTTCTATTGTCTTCTTTTTATAAGGCCCACTCCTCATAATTATTACACCTCCGTGTTTTCTAATTTTCGGTTCAGGAGTTAGGGTTAAGCTGATTCCGAACTTTCAGACGACCACAACAAGAGATAGTGGGGAACAATTTTACTCCCGTTCATTTAAACGGCGCCGCTTGTGTATGCAAACCAGACTTGGAGTCATTCGGTCTGAAATGAATGGCTCCAAGTCTTGTTTACATAGATACGTGACGCCGTTGAAATCTAAGACGGGATTAATCGATCCGTGCAGAAAATTAAAGTTGCGCAATTCAGATCAGGAGCTCAGTTAATTAAAGCATTTCCGTCAATTTTGCTCAAATATAAATCTCAGCTATAAATTAAAATTTACTTCAAAATATGTGAGAAATATTGAGAAAAATATCGGTGGTTTTGTGAAAGTTTCGTGTCTTAACCCTTTAAATGTCACCCCCAAAAATACTCGTTTCTGTGACTAGATATGCCTCACTTAATTTCTCCTTTATATGCACGGTAATTATATGGTGACTCCAAACATTTGTTAATGTGCGAAAAAGAACGTATCCTCGCGCGCCTTTAATAAACTATGTTTGCAAGATCGGAAATATTATCATCGGTTGCTTGATAATCAACATTTTTTTTAACTCGCTTGTCTAAAAATGCTTGTCTGCCTTCATGGTCCTCTCATACACACTGCAATTCTGCGGGCCGATCATTTACTTCATCGTAAAACCGATCGTTAAGACTGTATGTGTATGAGTGATTCGATTGGTCGAAAATTGTAAAACTTAGCCGTTGCTATGGTAACCATCGTTAAAGTTCCCATTTTTTAAAGGTTATTCATGAGTAACAAAGTAACCATTAAAAATCGGGAACTATGACGATGGTTACCATAGCAACGGCTAAGTTTTACAATTTTCGACCAAAAGAATCACTCATACACAGTCTTAACGATCGATTTATCGATGAAGTAAATGATCGGCCCGCCGCACACTGGACGAAAACGTCCTTGTGCCCGGACATGGCTGGTTTCGCGCTCCTATCTTTGTTTTTTCGAGTTGTTTTGGCTATTTTTCTTTAAAACCGACATACTTTTAACTTATTTTCATTTTTATTTTTTTTTTTATTTATTTATTTATTTATTTTATTTTTTTTTTATTTTTTTTAATTTTTTTTATTTTTTTCAATTTTTTGTGTGTGTTTCCCACTGGAATCACCCTATATAATGTGTTTTCCGACTGTAGAAACAGTCGCATTTTTATTTTCAGTAATGTATTTCGTGTCCGACCCTCACCCATTGACTCGCTCCAATGTGCGCCGCGTCGTGCTATTACACGATTATTTCTCGTATCCGCAGTTTTCCGCAGCTAAAAATCATTGAGGTGGTTTTTCCAAGTTGTAATAAACACTACTAGCTCAAAGTTCACATTAAATACGATTAAATAGCCTGTTGAAACTGTATTTTAATTTTTTTAAACCTTCAAATGTTAAATTTGTACAAAAACCATCACTTCATACATCTATATTTGCATGATTTTAAAAAACTATCGGTCGAAAATTATCTCCATGCAATGGTGAAAATGACTATTGTATCGGCGTTTGTTGAAAAAAAGATTAACACATCTTTTTAAGGCGATATAAAACACGAAATTTCAGCGTCAAAATTTCAAACCGCACCAAGAACCCGTTATTCGACAATGTTGAGGTAAAGTGCTGGCTCGAGGAAAAAAAAACAATGTCAGAAAAGTTACATTTGGGTTCTAAAGTACTACTTTTGGTCAAAAAGTTGAGGTTTTCTGCAGATTGACTTGACCCCCCATGTCCGAGCATAAGGGCCTTTTCGTCCAGTGTGCGCCGGGGGGTAAGATGCGATAAAAGCGTGATCGGGAAAACAGAAACCAATCTTTCAAGATGAAAATAGTCATGAACGCTTCAAAAGAGGCGGAACTTTAGGTTTCCGAGGAAATAGAGTTGTAACTCTTGACGCCATTTTACAGTGCAAATCTTTATTTTTCTACAGTTCAAGGCAATTATTGCCACGTTGAAGCGAACGAATACTGGGATAGAGTATTCTTAAGAGGATTTATTTTGCTGAAAATATCATCAAGAGCGTGTTCTTGTTTTTTAAGGCTAAGTATTTGCATTCAAAGGGAAAACTGGTACAGATAATTTGCAGGTATCGATACAAAAATTGAAAAATGAATTTTGATGAAATAGTAGAAAGTCGCTACCTATTTAATTCAGCGCACGAAACTGATATTATATGACAAGCAACCCCATATTTTAATAATTTGTAGGCCTGCGATTTTCTTTTGCACATTTGGCATCATTGTCTGAAAGGAGAACAAAATATATTAAATTTAAGGAATTTCTTGTGTCGGCCACAACAAACGGGCTTCAAATTGCGTTTTTCCCCTTCACTATTGCCCCACCTTACTGCCTTTTCAGAGCAGCCAACCCACGGAGGCAAACTTGAAACAATTTTATTAAAACTTTTAACCCTTGTTGTTATGCCTATTTGCATATCATCTGATACTGTGTTTTCTCCGCCCCTGAAAACGTTCCGTTTTATGTTTTTTGTTCTTTTCCTCTTGTTTCCCAAACTCGTCTATTTCTTTTATCAGTTTTCAAAAGGGGCGGGTTTTTGAGGGGGATTTTATCATCATACTTTCCATCCCCTCGACGTTTCTTGTTCCGACGCTTATATTTCTATCCTGATTTTTGTATGTTTTTTCATTCATTTATTTTATCTATCTCGACTTGTATCTTGCTCATACCTTGGCCTTTCTGAGAATTTGCTCGTAGATATCAACTGGGATGGAGTGCAGAAGACCCCTTAGGTGTGTAAAATATAAAGAATTATTGCTTCATTCAATGAATTGTCTCTGCGATTGGATCTCTTTTTTGGGATTTCACGAGGTCTAAAGGGCACTCCTGTATAAAAAGGGTCGGCCATACAAAAAGTTGTCATAGTAATTTACATACTTTGGATTGAAAATAACTGTTAGACCCAAAGAGGCAACTTTTCGTGTATTTCTGTAGCAATGGGTCTGTTGCAAACTTTTACTGCAGCATTTTAAAGGATCGTTACCGGTGTAAAGTCGCAAAAAAGTCACAGCATCGAAATGTCTCAAAATCCACTCGTATACACAAACCCACATAAAATGAAAAGCTTAAGATGAAAGCTTAAGATGGCGGACGAATGCAGGAATCAGTCCTGCATGTGTGAACCACGAGCACCAAAATATGATTTTTACGCCTTAACGACATAGTGTGTCCGGCTGTTATGAACGTAAAACCTGGTTTTCTCATCATAAGATACCTCTTTCTCGCGAGATTTTCCATGTATTTTGACCCGCTGATTTCAAATTCGGCCGTAGTTTTCACTCTTAACTCATACTTTTTCCAAATTTTCGAATTTTTTGCTAAGAAGACGTAATTTCGAATTTACGTAACATCTTGGCCAGTTTAATGAAAACTGTTAGCATTTTTGAAATCAGCGTCTCAAACTACATAGGATTGCGATGAGGAAATGAAATTGTAGGCGTAGAATTATTCTAAAACACTAAAAATTAGTAAAATTAACACCGATGGATGGTGAATGTCGCGGACACATTATGTCGTTTTTGATGCTTACTTCCAAAAGATGGCCGATGACGGCAATTTATACTGTTGGTTAGAATGTAAACCAACGTCTCTCTTTCTCCTAATGCCTGCATTTTGTATCATTCTGTGTTTTGCCCTGGTAAATTTGATACTTTCTTAATGATTGTTTGTGATTATTGTGTCCCCCCCACCCCCGCGTCCTTGTTATACGTAGTTCATGACCGCTCTTTGAGACCTAGGTCCTACGTCAAGGTACTTATATTTAACAGGTATGTTCGACTCTCTTTCCGCGTATTTTTCAGTGGCGCGCAGTTCAAAATCATCAGCCAAGATGGCCGACAAAAGAAGAAACAAACCGACTCTCACTCGGGTGACTCCGAGAGTGTCATTCGAGTGAGGTCGGCGACTCGGAGTCGCCCGAGTGAGAGTCAGTTTGTTTTCTTCTTTTGTCGGCCATCTTGGCTGATGATTTTGAACTGCGCGCCACTGAGGATGACGCAGGAGGCGAGTCGAGCATACCTGTTAAATATTAGTCAATGAGCTATAACTTTAGAGTGGCAGCGGGCTGGTCCACCTTGTGTCACACAGGGTAGAAGGAATCCCGGGAAAAAGCGGAATTTGGACGGCAGATTTCAAGGTTTGAGGTTAAATTTTGAAGGCCGTTTCCGGCGATGCCCGAGTTTGTTTACAAAACGACCGGAAACAACCTACAAAACTTAACCTCAAAATCGATTTTTACGGCAAGATGGCGGCGCCCTAGGTGACAACAATGAACCAGCGGAACGTTCCTTGATGTGCCACTCTAAAGTTATAGCTCATTGATATAAGTACCTAGGTCCCTGGTCGCGTTTCCACATTAGCTACGATTCAGATTCACATATGTGGTTCACGAATAGAATCTCTAATAAGGCCTCAGTGACATCACACCGACCGGATCCACAGCCTTTCCTCGGATCAGGATCGTCATTCACCAGTCACTCTGTTCCATGCTCTCATGCCATACAGCGTACCCAGATAGCCCCTGTATCATATACCGATCCTTGTTTCATATTCCGCTCTCTCTGCTTGCCGTTCGGAGCGTATAGTCGCTCGCTCTTGCCTCGCCTCTCTCACTCACTCACTCGCTCGCTACAGCTCGCTCGCGTTTCGCCGTTTGAAAAAGATTCATTTGAGTGTTAATAATTCGCTTTAAGGTGGCAACTGAGAGTAAACAGCTGACAAGTTATTACCCCTTCCATCCCCTTTTCGACGCCCTCCTCCTCGGAAAACTCGTTGTTCGATAATTAGCGAAATCAGATGCGAAAAACCCTTAGAAAGATTTTTAGTCCTCCTTGTTTCTTTCGTACGACGCGTTTTAAGCGAGAAAATCGCTGCACAGTGGGGAAAAAGTCAGCGCTTTTACCATAGCGGCCGGCCCGTAGAAGCAGTGGAGAGGCGGGTTGCATACTAACTGCCGTTTTTCATGGTAAAAGCGCTGACTTTTCCGCACTGTGCAGCGATTATCTCGTTTAAAAACGCGTCGTATCAAAAGAAACAAGGGGGCCGAAAATCTTTCAAAGGGGTTTTCGCATCTGATTTCGCTAATTATTCTTCAAATTTTAACCCGTACAAAAAATTCGTGCCGTTAAAGGTACAAGATTGCGTGAAAAGTACAGTTAGACTCAATTCCTGAATTTTTCGAGGTCATTAATGGATTCTACACGAAAAATTTTCCCCAGGACACCAAGGTTTAAGACATTTGGTTCAAAAAGTGGTCGCTATTCCAAAAAAACCGAAAATTTTTTATAACTTTGGGGGGCTGTAGCTAAAAAGGGGGGGCATTTTCGGACCATGTTTATAGAAAAAAGGTCTTATTTTGACCTGTGGAATCCGCCCCTGAAATATCCGGGAACAGTTTTTCAACACCCTGTATATTTTGACTAGGTACTAGGTGATGTTACCTGATTGCATGTCGAGTTTACTCAAAGTATCGGTAAATGTACCATACTTCTGGTCAAGTTTACCATAACATCTAGCAGGTGCCAAAATCAGATATCCATATGGTTATTTACACTAATCTTTTTTTCCGTGCACTGAATTTTAGACTTTTTCAGTGTGATTTTTGTTGGTCATTGCGTAAGATTGGATCACTATTTTATTTGCTCACAGCAAAAGTTTGCAAGAGTCCCATTATGCTTGAGAATCGAACGTCCATTGAACGTCGAGCAAAAGTTTGCAGCAGACCGATTGTTGGCACAGCCCTGAATTTCTACATTGAAACTGAGGACAACTTTTCCTGAAAACAGGTATTCTCGTTTTCAAAGGAACTTTATCCAGCGACTTGCGTGTCTTTGTACGGAAAAAAACTCGTTGTTCGTCAAAGGACCATCACATTGTTATGAGTTCTCAAAGTAACTTGGTAGAACCCACACTTTACTGATATTCAAAAATTAATTCTATAGGCTTTAATAAGAGTATTTCAGCAAATTTTTGCTTTCACTTTACTGAGGATAACACTGTAAAATGTACCTTGACATTTGACTGGGAAATCCAAAATATGACGCGTAATTTTTTCCCTCCCAACTCTTAAAATTGAAGGAAATTTTATTTTAAAGGGCCCCTCATCTGTTGCGTATCGGAATTGTTCACGTCACCAAACGCAGATCTAAAACCCCTTCCACCGACCACCCCCGCGTCCTTGTCATACGTAGTTCATGACCGCTCTCTGAGACCTAGGTCCTACGTCAAGGTAATTATATTTAACAGGTATGTTCGACTCTCTTCCCGCGTCATCTTCAGTGGCGCGCAGTTCAAAATCATCAGCCAAGATGGCCGACAAAAGAAGAAACAAACCGACTTCTCACTCGGGCGTCTCCGAGAGTGTCATTCGAGTGAGGTCGGCGACTCGGAGTCGCCCGAGTGAGAGTCAGTTCGTTTTCTAATTTCTTCTTTTGTCGGCCATCTTGGCTGATGATTTTGAACTGCGCGCCACTGAAGATGACGCGGGAAGAGAGTCGAGCATACTAGAGCCAATATATGTAGAGAGTTAAGATAAGTGAAATCATGGGCGCCGCCATTGGATACGATTTTGCACATTTGTTTATATTCTGAGGCCGTTGTTGTGTTTTGCATTGGTTTTGCTCCACTGCAAAGATTACAGTTCCGCTAAGTTTGAAACGATATAATCTTTCCCTGCTTTTGTTGATCGACATGTATTAACGCTTTTAAAGATTCTTTTGAGATTTACAGACATTATTGTGGTGCATCATGATTAAAATCAACAGATTCATCGCAAATTAACTTTTTTATCTGTAAAAGACCGTTGGTAAACAAAAGAAAAGTGCAAGATCGCATCCAATGGCGGCGTCCGTAGAGCCTAAAATTCATCGACCAATCAGAAGTTGACTACCCTCTTGTCTTAACTCTCTACATATAGGGACTCGAGAGCATACCTGTTAAATATAAGTACCTTGGTCCTTGGTCGCGTTTCCACATTAGCTAGGATTCAGATTCACATATGTGGTTCACGAATAGAATCTCTAATAAGGCCTCAGTGACATCACACCGACCGGATCCACAGCCTTTCCTCGGATCAGGATCGTCATTCACCAGTCACTCTGTTCCATGCTCTCATGCCATACAGCGTACCCAGATAGCCCTTGTATCATATACCGATCCTTGTTTCATTTTCCTCTCTCTCTGCTTGCCGTTCGGAGCGTATAGTCGCTCGCTCTTGCCTCGCCTCACTCACTCACTCACTCGCTCGCTATAGCTCGCTCGCGTTTCGCCGTTTGAAAAAGATTCATTTGAGTGTTAATAATTCGCTTTAAGGTGGCAACTGAGAGTAGAACAGCTGACAAGTTATTAAGCCCCTTCCATCCCCCCCTTTTCGACGCCCCCTCCCCTCCCCCCCGCGATTGCACTCCTCTGATGTGCATCACCACCCTTCGACGAGACCGCGCGTATCCAACCCCCTTCCCCCCTCTAGGACTGCCGCAAGGGCGCGGGGGAACGGGGAACTTGGAGAAAATACATTTTTATGCAAGCTCTGTTCCTCTTAAAACGACCGTATCCCCCATGCAAGTTCCTACCCTGTTTTTCCCCTGGTTCTTGTTTGTTTGTTTTAAGACGCTGAGTGTTTATTAAAGGCGTTTTTACGTGCGGAATGTATGCTCTCTGACGCCATGGTTTCCTGAAATTCTAATCTTAACAGTGGCGGATCTCAGACTTCAACAACTAACACCCCCCTCCCCCAATCCTCTATAAATGTACTGTTCCAACAGAAAATAACTCAAAATAATTTTTATGACATCTCAAATTTCACAGCCCCCTGCTCTGCACCCATGTAAAGGTTCTAGACCCACCGCTTAATCCATGATATGAATTTTGCAAAATATAGATGGTATGAGTGGAGTGTATCAGATTGCCGATTTAAAGTCTTAGGTGTGTGTCTTGTCTGTAAGTGTGAAATGGTATTATACTTACAGTAAGGAACTCAGAGAATGTCGAAAGACTCCTGTATTTTTACGTGGATAATATGTTGCCCAGAATATAAAATTGGAGCACGTGTAGTAGTGGGTACCTGGTAGTCGGGTACCCGGTACCAGGGTCAACACATCAGCTGATTGCTGTGGTCTTTGTCCGTTCTCGATTTTGTAGTGCGGGCAACATACCCACGATAAACTTCAGGAGTCATCTGATATTTTTTTTTGTATTCTTGGTCGTATACGTCCTCTTCATTATGATATCATATCATAGATTTGGTTATTCTGATTTGAGTAGAATAGTACTGCCGCAAATTGGAGTCTTGCTCCTCTCCAACTTGGTTCGGGACTGACTTTATTCGTGAAATTGATGGTACACGCGAAGGTCTTAAGTTATTTTTAATCCATTCAGTCACGCACTTTTAAAACGCGATTTTTTTTTTAATTTCAAATACATGCGGATTTATAGCGATTACTTTTGATCTAAATTCATGCCCATTTTTATAATTGTCTACCCCTTTTTTAGAGCCCATGTTAAAGAATGCCTTCTATATATACAGCTCATGCGGTGAACGAATAGGTTAAATTCTTTTGATCATCGACTGAGCTGCGATACTAAGTTCGAACGCTTAAGGGAAAGAAGAATAACCGCAGAACATATGAGTGCAGTTCGATAGAATTTCACGGGAAGAGAAAAAGCCTAATAAATATGTTATCATTTCCTACCCACATTAAGCATTCTCGCGTACCAATTTTGACGTTAATTTTTTATTGATCGAAAGAATCCTGTCACTGAAATTGTATGTTTCAAGCTTTTCTAGGGAAAATTCAATTTACATATTTTAATTAGATTGATACCGCGGAGTGCCGTACTAAAGTCAGTATTTACTCTAAATTTTGTCTGCAACGCGTTATTTAAATGAAGCATTATTAGTTATTAGTAGTAGGTCATTTCTGCTGAATATCGGAAACTTGGCATCTCCGTAATAATTTATTTATGGCTTTTTTTTTTAGAAGAACCAACAATTTTTATTATCCTAATTGGCTGAGAATAATTCATGTCGTAATATTTACCAGTCATCTTTTCAATGAGTGCGAATCAAAGCAGAAAATTTTATTTTAACTTTATTAAAAAGGAGGCTTTTGCCGGTACTAATTACAACTTTAATTCTCAACCAATTTTGACTGTTGTTGGCTCAATGAATTCGCATTAAAAATTACGGAGATATCGACTCTCAGATATTTAGCATAGTTATTAATTTATTTCATCGAAGTTCCCCGATAAATAAATAAAAAAAAAAAAAAATGAATTGAAAAGCGGTGAGAGTTTTGCCGGTAGTCAAACCAAAATCCTATCGTCTCTTTAAACGGAATACCGAGAACTCCTTATTTTATGAGAAATAAAAGATGAGTCTTATAATTCCTTTTCCCCTAACAATCTCTTTTTCTCAAACTATTTCTTATATCCGTATTTTTTTTTTTACTTCCCGTGCATGGCCTCTAAACGCTTCCTTAATTTTTGGAAAAAAACGGCTTGTAGCATTTTGAGATTGCAGGCTCCAAAAACATTATGGAAGAAGGATATTGAATAAAATGTGCTGTTACCATAAACCGTTTAACTTTGATCCTTTCGTTCTCACCCTGTCCCTCCAAAAATCAGCTTGACAACGTTAGGACGATCGAATAATAAAAAATATGAATCGAAAAAGTAGAAAAAGCAAAGTGACCCTCATTGGGTGAAAAAAGGGGCCAGTAAAATGCATTCACAGATTCACTGACGTAAAGAGGGATGGGGGAAGCGCGGGCTATTAGGGGATGACACCCCTCCTCCTTTTTTCACAGATTAAAAAATTAATGAAGAGGCGCCGAAAGGACTCAAAATGACGGTGAAAAACGCCAGTGAGAGGGGGTAAGTGATGTCGGGAGAGATGGAGGGAGATAGAGAGAATTCCCGGTGGACCAATAGGAGGGGATTGTAAACCGTGGGGTTAAAAGGCCCTGAAAATATCGCAGATTATGACAATGATAATGTGTCATTCGATTATGTATTTTTCCTCCTCTCCCCCTTCTCTTTACCACGTTAGATTAGATTAATGACAACGTTTGACCTGTAACCCGTGCCTCACCGTAATGGCAAGCGGGGGGGGGGGGGTATTTTGTGACGGCTTGTCGGGGTATCCGCCCCGCCGCCGCGCCGGCCGCATCGCTCCCCGCTCTATACCAGCCGAATCCCTTAAACTAACAGATGGTTTTGCATGTTTTAATTCTGCCCTGCGAGCCTTTGATTTGATTGCTGGTCCTCCATCGTCGCGACGGTTGAGCGGACACGGATAGACCATTGGTCCTAAATGGACTCATGGTCTGTTGTCAGTTGTCTGGTTCGTTAAACGGTTTACTTTCTATTTTTTTTTCTGTTTTTTTTTTTTTTTTTTTTTTTTTTTTTTTTTTTTTTTTTTTTTGCCACGAAGCTGCTGCCTCCTATTTTCCCCATTGAAACTTCAGCTTTGATTTATTAATTTATTCCGCTCACTATAAAACCTCTAAGTAGTATACTTACGCGTAATAAGTGTGGTTGGGAGCTAGTCTCATTAGTAATTCCACCGCTCCACTCGCTTTGCTGAAGCCGAAAAATGTCATTGAAATTGCATCATAAAAAGTCTACAGCTACCAAATTACTGAATATTCCTGTTAAAAGTGTTTTTTTTTTCTGCAAGCTTTATCAAAAAATGGACAGTAAATTTCATGAATATTGGAACCATCTACAGATTATTAAGATTCAAAACAGGAGGAATATAGCCTGGCAGATTGACCAGATTGACCACTGTCATTGCGTTATGGCATAGTGACCTTTTGACTTCTCAAAAGCAGTGTAATTTCAATGTATCATTTTTACAGTTCGTTTTTGTTGAATTTGCTACCATACATTTCTTTTAAGGAAATATTCATTCGTTTGGTAGCTTTCATCAGCGGAAGTCCTGTTACCGTGGGGCGTGGAGCTATACCGACAAGTATACTAACGCGTAACATGTGTGGTTGACTAGATAGGAGTCATTCTTATGATGTGTTTTATACGATGAAGTAAAATGAAGTCTCTCTCATTATAATTTAATTTTTTTCTACCAACTTAATTCGAAATCGCTGAATCGACTGGAAGAGTCGTATTGGCGCTCGAGAGAGAGATTAATAAACTGGAATGATCGGTATAGTCGTGTATGAGCGAATACAGAGAGGATCCTCCGTGTTCGAGACTTGCTTTTTGAAGAGGTCAGCGATCACGGATTAAACGCTCCGAGGTGGCGGATTCGGATTAAACCGCATTATTAGTGGCATAGAAACAATTGAATCAAATACAGGATCGGAACAGAGAAGCAACCGCCTGTACTTGGATTCCTCGCCTCCTACCTCAGAGACCGCCACCGCGCAACGGCCGAGAGTGCAAGGGTGGAAGAGTGTCATTTGCAACCCTGTATCAAAAGCCTCGGTGGCCCGTTTCAACCCCCCCCCCCACCCCTTCCTCCTTCATCTGTCTTTCACCCCTTTCCATCATTACACCTGAGGCACCATCGCGTCGGCCCCCCTTAAGGTCCCGTTACCCCCCTCCACCCCCTCCTCCGACAGTTATAATTGTTGCGATGTCAAAAACAAAATCGCCCAACTCCCCTCCTCCGAACCGCATTACCGAGCTCATGTCAAAACAAGGCCTTCAGGGGCTCCGCTTTCATGGAATTCCTCAAAGCGGCGTCCCTTTGAAAGCGCGATCCGTTTTCAATGTTCCTGGTGTTTCCGCACGTTCCTCTGTTGGAAACGGATACACTGCGCCTCCCACAAACCCCGACCGTGCTGTGGCAATACTGCGGAATTTTTCGCGTCCGCCTAAATACCGCTTTGTTCCGCCTATGAGTGTAGGCTCATCCGCCCCCACCCCGCGAGGCTCGATTAATTTATTTCAATTACCCGGCAAAATTGTAGAGAGGGAGGCGGGATTTGAAAGGGGAGGGGGTTGTCAGAGATTTGCTTTTGTAAACCAAAATATACCCTCTCTCTCTATCTCCCTGGATTCAGCTACCGCCAGTTTTTTTGTTTTTTGTTTTTTTTTTTTTTTTTTGTTTATGTAATCAAATGTTTTACTTCAAACGCGAATACACGCCGATAGATTATTCCAAGCCTCCCTTGGTTTTAATGTCCTCTGCATATTCATGTGCTTTGCTGTTCGCGAAAAGTGCGTTTACTCTAACAAAACTGCAACGAATTAGTCAAGTTCCATAGACAATCCTCGGTTAAGCGTTGCGTTGGCGCGAGTTTCTGCATGCACAGGGTCCATGAACAATAATTGCCATAGCTGACCGACGAAAATGCGGAAATGGCCTACGAGCACTATCCAGATGTTGTGACTCTTTCGGGCGTCGAACGCCTTCCTTCGGAGTCGACGTAATACGCCGTACTAAATAGGAACGTACCATAGTGGTGCAAATCGTCGAACTCGATCACATGATCGATTAATTTTCAGAAGTTTTTGAGTTTAATTTTCGTAGTAATCATACGTGCTGATCTTAATTAACCTATGATGTGAATATTTGATGAACAAAAATTTGTTTCAACAGAACACATCGGTTTCATTGAAATTGGTAAGTACGCCTGATTACCGCTATGAAGTCTACCTCGGTTAATTTTGAAAAGTAAAAAAAAAAAAATCAGGAAACGATTCAAGCTTGTCGCAGAAAAGATAGAATTTGACACTTCTATGGCTTTCATGAAAACACCAGCTTCCATCCTCAGATAGGGCAACCTGTAAGGAGCTGATGTTTTTGTTTTCATTCGAACCTGCAGTTGTCAAGTCAAATCATTCTTTGGACAGCCTGTACCATTTAAGCCCTAGCCACACCTAAGCGAACGCGGGTTCGCGTTCGCTTTGGCGTGTCATACCTTGCGACGCGACGCTACGTAAGCCTCCTCGAAACATCTTCACGCTTTTGCCCATGTATATTGTGTAATCCAGTTTATGTTGTTTTTTTCCAAAAACGTGAACGTTTTATAGTGAGAGCTATTAGAAACCTCTCCTTATTTTTTCTGATATTTATAATGTCATTGATTCCTCAATAAAAATAAGTGGGGCGTCACTTTATTTGTTTATTGAGATAGCTATTATGGTGCTGAGTAGTGGTGGCTCGTGAAATGCGATATATCCATGTCTACTCCATTTAAAACTGTAGAAAAGTATCGATAGCCAGAGGGTGTAATTGAACCCCCGAGAAATCGATACTTTTCTATAGTTTTAAGTGGAGTGGACATCGATTATATCGCATTTCACGAGCCGCCACTGGTTTTGAGTTATTATAGAAAAAAAAAAAAAAAAAATGGTTTTCTTAGAGCCTAAACGATGCATGGACATTCATCGGTCAATGTCAACCCATTACATCAATGGAAGTCACCTATCAATGACGAAACACCTTGAATCCCTTGCGAAAAGCCAAAAAGTTCGCGAGCGTTCGCGTTCGCTCTGTTGTGGCCACTTGCATTGAAATACATGGCGCGGATTTTTTTTTAGTAGCTTTCGCGTTCGCTTAGGTGTGGCACGGGCTTAACCTGACTGCGAAGTGCTTATCGTGTTATTTTCGTCGTCCGATGCCAAAACAGAAACGTCAAAATTGGCGCAATCAAAGTCCAGTTAGGCGAGTAACTAGTGTATGAGAACTGATGAAAACAAGATTTGGCTTCTGCAAACATTATCTTGTGTATTTTTTTTTTTTTTTTATACCAAAGTAGCTACTGATTACTATGTGTATATTGTGTAAGTGACGTTGTCACGCCAATGTGACGACTACCCTAGCATTTCCGATGATATTATAGATCTAATTACTTAAGATTACATTTAATCAGAGTAGATCTGCAGGCTGATTCTCCCTATTTGGACGGGACGAGACGAGATAGCAAGAAACGATGAATCCCATTGGTTTAAACCGCGTCACGTGACAGATTTGAAGTCATTAAAGCGCGGTCGGCACAAGCTCCGAGTCATGATTTTGAAATTCATGACTCGGAGCTTGCGCCAATGCCGCTCCAATGACTTCAAATCTGTCACGTGACGCCGTTTAAACCAATGGGATTCATCGTTTCTTGCTATCTCGTCTCGTCTCGACCAAATAGGGAGAATCAGCCTGCTGAAGAATCTAAATGTAAGTAAGAACTTAATAAGTAAATAATAAAAACATTAACCCGTAAAATGTCCACAGTTCGAGTAAGTGTACGGGGGATTTGTGAGAAAATGGTTTAAAATTATATTGAATATCCTACAAATACCCTTCATTAAAGTTTTCAGTAAACAATTTTTTTTTCTTTTTTTAAATGACAAAATAGAATAAAACAGTGAGAACGTAGACATGCAAAGAATCTTTCAATCTAAACTCACCCTTTTTAATTGGTAAATCAGTAATATCAGAACTATAACCGGTCGCAGTTGGACTAAAGCTGCTAGGTTGCAATGAAAACGAATTGCCTCCAGTGCCGGGAGGATTATACCTGCACAAAAATAGAGAAACAACTTATAATCTAAGATGGATTGGAATGGGTTTGTTGCATACTTTTGCGCTACAGCGTTACGGACGGTTGATTGAGAGGCAAAATCGTGTGGAAATCACAATGAGAGAATCAAATAGTCTCAAAATCCACTCATAAACCTGCAAAAGTCGTTTTAGGAAAGTCTAAGATGGCGGTCGAATGGGCGAATCAATCCTGATTCAAACAACAGCTGTACTAATGAAATTATCTCATAATGGAGCACTTTACACAAATCGTCGGAATTTCAACGAAGACATCGATGCTACTTTTTCTTGCGATAGTACAAATTCTTATTTCTTTTTTAGAATCCATCAAAGCCAATACGTCTTATAAATTTCATTGTTATAAGGTGTCGAAGTTTCCCTTAAGTGCTTTTGTGCAAAAATTAAATAAAAAATGCTTTACTTTGGAACAGCAGCTAGCCCTCTGACGCCATTTTATACGCTTTTTGTTGTGCAGAAACAGTGTCTGTCTCGGGTTTTTTCTTCTTTTTTTTTCTTATAAACTGAATTGATTCTAACTTGATTCCGAAAAAATCGCCGTAAAAATGCAGCTGTTGAAATTAGAACTCCGTCGTTTCAGCAATAGAAACTAAATTGTAGTTAATCCAAACATACTTTTTACAGAAGCTGACATCTTCCACAGTCGCTTATTCCACGATATTAGGACTTCGGCGCGGGCGGACCCTGAAGTAGATTATCTCGAAACTTTTTTTTAATGAGAAAGAGCGCTTAAATAAAGGAAACAAAACTCACCAAGGACTAGGTCTGGGCCAGGCCGTCGTTTGCCCGTTGAGAAGCCTGAGTTTGTCGTAAACGGAATCGTTCGCTGGTGAAATCGAGCACGGGCTTTGCTCTTTTTGGGCCGCTAAATTTCGGAGCACTCGATTTATTGATGACACCTGAAATTGTAAATGACAATTTGTTTAATTATTTGAATAATTTCGTTTTGTTGAATGTATCAATTATTCTCATAAAAATATAATCAGTGAAAGCGTAACTTTAATTGAACGGCACTTGGGGAAAGTCAACCAACCTTTTCGCGTTTAGGTACGGGATTGTACTGTTATCAGAATTCCTATGTGTGTAATAATCATAGTTCTTGAAAATTTTGGGGAAATTCTGATACCGTGACCATATCCTGTTAGGAACACAAAATTTTTCAGTAAAAGCACTAGACTATCCGCGGTATATTATTAGAAATTGGGAATTGTTTTTTTCTGAGTAAGTACCTAAGTACTTACGAAACCCATCGGAGACCGTCCAATTAATTGACTCTTTCGCGTTTGTTCAAAAGGCCTTCGTACAGGCTCAAACGATTTTGATAAAACTGCAGGAATGCCAACCTTTCACTTCCCAAATTCAAACATAAACTTGACCAAATCGTCTCTAAAACGGATTTTCTTGGTTTTGTTGACTGAAATTGGTGAGCTGATGACACATCATCTATCGTCAAATAACTCTGCAGTTTGACGAACGCATCATCAACTGAACATGTAATGGTTAGCTCACCTGCCGCATGCCGTTTGTAATGGATATTGGCTCATCGATTGCTCGTTTGATGATACCTGTTTGACCGTGTACGAAGCGCTAATTAGCATAAAAACATTAATCGATGACGCCTGTATAATTTGGCATCATCAGATGTTCTTCATTAACGCGGTAGCATCGACTGCTCTAACTCACCATCAAGGTGCCTTCAATTGATGGTATAGGCCAAAACGAGTGCGTCTAAGTAGTTATAGTTATCTACCGTCTTAGAATTGGAGTAACGTAGTTCGAACTGAAGACATAGGCCTCCGTTTACGATCGAACGGTAATGGATGAAAGTCAGGAACTCCCTTGAATATTCCGGGAAATTATTCAATAATACTGGTAGCCTTGTTTTCAAAGGCAACCCATTCTTTGTGCAACGCAACGGTTTAATTAGAAAATTCAACAACTTTACTAGTCTTTATTAAATTTTCTAATTTGAACAATACGAACGGGGAGGGGGGATAAATGAGTCAAGAATACTGTTTCGTTGTATCAAAAGAGGTTTATAAACTCCGCAATTTAACTCCGAAAGAAGACCGACAGTTGAAGCCGAACACGTGTAGTTGTAATAGTTCAACAATCTCGAAGTTCAAGATCAGGCGATTTGGTTGTTGAGACCTCAGACCTCAAGTAGCTTTACAAGTGCGATCGTACCTACATACGTCTGCGAAGTGCCACTGGATTGCCGATTGTCGTCGAAACAGCTTTTCTATCCACTTTCGTCTCGTATTGAAGGTAGAACGCATGAAAAGATTTATCTGAAGGAAGGAAAGGGTGAATAAATAATATAAATAATATAAGCGCCTCTCGAGTCAATATCAGAATAAAATGTAATTTTGCACAGTCTAATAAAATCAAAGTGTCTAACGAATAAATTATTTTAAACCCCCTGTTTGTTTGTGTGGATCAATTCATACATATACTTAAAAGTCTAACATTGACTTTGATACGTGTTGTAATTTTTTCGTCCCTGTAACCGTCACTGAGTTCAAGATGTGTGTTTGAGAATTATTTCAAACTGTCTTGTGTTCTCAAAACCGGGACCAATAAATCGCGAAATTGCGATCAAAATGCACCCTTTGTGATCCATTGAGTACATCTTTGCATCGTGAAAATGAAATTTAATTGTTTAATCTATTTAGAGGATCTCACCATAAGTAACAGTGGCGGCTCGTGCAATGTGGCAACAACGTATTCTCTCCCTTTAAACCCATGTTAAACAATCGATCTTCAGGAGGTGCAATGCACCCCCAAGTTATCGATACTTTTGCATAGGTTTAAATGGCAAAAAAGCATAGTTGCCAAATTGCACGAGCCGCCACTGATAAGCGAGTGTCGATAATTGTAAGTTCTTACGTCGCGTAATATTGGGAAAATTATGAAATCGGGGGAAAGAAGAAATTTGGATGACTCAACTCACAACCAGAAAGTAAACATATCGACCAGGTATGTATTTTACGATAAACCTGCGTTCATTGAATGTCTGTTGCGGAAGGGTGTTGGATCGAACCCACGAACTCTTATCCATTAATTGGCACCGACTGAAAAACGCGACCATTTGTTCCCTTCGCAGGTTCTTTAACCCCCCGTCAGCTTCAAACTGGTGACGAGGCACGCATGCTGAGAATCCGATGAGAACGAGAGAAAGAAAGAGAGTGTGTGTGAGAGCGAGAGAGAGAGAGAGAGAGAGAGAGAGAGAGAGAGAGAGAGAGAGGAGAGAGAGAGAGAGAGAGAGGGGGGAAGGTAAGTCTCTTAGACACGGAGACAGGAGATATTACAGAGAGGGAGAGAGAAACAAGAAACTGAAAACTAAAATCAAGGAGAGGACAGAAATGACTAAATGAGAAGCCCCCCTCGAAGTCCTTTGTCTATTATCTTCATATTACTTTTTTTCTCTCCTTCCCTCTCGATGGGGGTAATGAGGCTCACCTATTTGTTTTTTGTCTCTCCTCCCCCTTCTATCCCAAGTCCACCCTTCCCGTTTACTTTCCTTCTTTATAAATTTTAATATTTCCCAGGTTTTGATTTGTATGTGACTGTCGATTTTAAAGTCGGTGGATATTTGATGACTCCTGTGCATTTGGCTGGTGCTCTTTTCTTTTTAAGAAATTGACTCCGATCAGCTTCTCTCTTTGTTTTTTAAAAGCTATATCGGTGATTGCGAAATGAGTTTAAAGAAGGCACGGAGGAACTTGTAGTTCTTGTTTGCTGTTTTTATAGGCGCTGTCGCGCAGCGGCTCTTCACGCTATATCATCGCACGTGTGTTACTCTTGTGTAACTCTCGAAAAGTGCCGTTAAATATCAATCGATTTTCACGAAATTTCGCTGAGACATTTTTCACTGCCTCAAAAGATTCGAAATCATTTGGCCGAGAAAGTTTTATCGAGTCGTGCTGCGACAAATTAGGCCCCTTCTGTATTATTTTCTCGGGCTCTATGGGACAAAGATGTACCTATACATACCTATAAAATTTTATACCTCGGTCTTCTCCAATCATTATCTACGCATAAGATAGATGAAACCAGGTATGTGCAGTGCAGTTTGATTCCCGCGAAGGAGCGGGATGTTCAAACTTCGTTGACCAGCGTTGACCAGCTTGCGTAGCCAGTTTTCTCCCATGAGATTGATATTGGAGCTGACTAGCCTGCGTAATTTCCCGCTGGCGATGGGAACGACCCTAGCGGTGAATATCGCGTATTGCACATACCTTGTTTTATCTACCTTGATCTACAAGTTTTCATAGTAAGAGATCCTGGAGATTTGAGGCCATTTTTTTCTTACTACAGTTCATGCTCGTCGTATACGTGCAGCCCTATACTGCATGAATATGTTTGCAAATGAAACTTTAAGGAAGCGGACAGTCTTCCGGATTCGTTTCATTTAATAATGTATTAAATTGTGAACCGCATCCTCAGTTTTCAATAAGTAAGGTGGGTCACTCACAGTCAATGTCTGTGACGTAGTCCGGGAGGGGGGGGGGGCTGCGTTGAAGGTACTAAACTTTTCCGTATTCTCTTTTTTTAACGGAAAATGTAAAATTCAAGAATAGGAGGAGGGGGGGGGCCTCAGACCTTCTGGGGACCTCCCCCTCCCCCCCAATCCTTGACTGCGCCACTGACCAAAGCCATTCACATGCTGGACGCTCTTTGGTTTAATTTACCACCCGCGCGGGTGACTGAAAGTGCGGACACTGGACAGCCAGACTACAGAAGGAAACTTCCACCCAAAGTTTATGAATGATTATCAGATTTGTGATTTGCATGACCAGCAATTCTCGTAAAATGAACCGTCTTGTCCAGCTGTGCCCATTTTCTACTATCCAGATAGTAAATCATACCAACATATGTATGCTTCCCCCGATGTCATTGAGTTTTGACTGACACCTTCTAATGAAATACCGAAATGCCCGCAACTCCTCCAAGCCTCTTGAAAACAGAGGTATTCTCCTAGGGGAATTGCGCGTGCCTAATACGTGGTGGCGCGACCTCATTTCCAACCTGAGTAACACACTTGCTCTGAAATTGAGCGGGTAATTAGTTTCGAATAAAGAGGAGCAAACTACCGCAGTTTTGATCGGGGGCGATGATCACTTGATCACTTGATAGAGTTCTTTAATCGAGTTAAGATGGTATCGGTGCTTGCCTGGCTGACTGCTTGTATGTATAGCCGCAGAACCATGGAACAGTGTAATAGGAGATGCGGGAAGGGACGGGATGAAAACATGCCCTCGGGGACCTCCTGACAACTAATCGAGGACCAGGGCGGAACCCCTCGACTAAGCCTCAACCCCCTTAGGAGGTCCTCCCTGTCGTCCCTTCCTCTTGCTTTTATTTACACTTGAACTCATCACCCACCACCGCGCACCGCATTGCTAATACAAACACAAACACGCGTAAATAGGTTCTGGTTCTTACACAAGTCATCACCATTCTTATACGTTCTTTTGGCAACAGTTTACTGTCTTTTTACCACCCTTCCACTGCGACCTCGTCCAGTACAGAGAGAGAGACCAGCGCTATTGGAATTATATGAAATTTAGGATATGATTTTGACGGCTATACCAACTTATGCTGAATGGCTCGTTAACGACCCGTCTGTTGACTTTCTTGAAAGTCAGGTTTCTATCATTAGAGCATTACAGCTGGTCGATCTATGAAATGGGTGAATTTTGAATAGACTCGATGCTATTTTGAATAACTGGTTTTCTTTTGTTCTTATAGCATTAACAATGGCGGTTTGTGTGTCAAAAAGTGGGGGGGAAGGGCTGGAAAGTCGAAAATTGATAACTTTTTGGGCTGTTTGAAGAAGTGGTTCCGAAAATTGTCGGAGGAGGGAACTTACTCGGTTTCTTGTTATTCGTTTTGTCCTTTCATCTTCATTTCCTTTTCTTTCTCTTTGATTTATTTTTTTTATTTTTCCTTTCCTTTTTCCTCTTTTTTTCTTATTTTTTCTCACTTTTTAAACTCTCTTCCCATAAAATAATGTGAGAGGGCTTGGTCCACTGAGGTCGAAGAACGGTGATTGGTGGAAGCGAGTCAAGTGATTGTGTAGTCTACTCATAATTGAGCCATCTTCGGAAGAAGGGCCCATAAAACAGCAGGTGTGATCTTCAGCTGAAAAGCTCCATTTGCTCACCATGCATAATTCTTGGCAAGAGCACACCCATTGTTTGTGGGCCCTTTTTCCGGAGACGGCATCAATTCGGAATTCTTATCTAATGGGGATCTTGCTCGATTTTTTTTTTTGATTCAGAATATGAAAGTAGAGGAAAAATAGAGAGACATGTATTTTTTCGTTTTCTCTTTAGGACGCGGGATCACCGAGAAATATTGACTTTTGACTTATTGAATATTGACTTATATTGATTTAAAAATCGGAAATTTCGACCAGATTTGAAACGCAACTTTTCGGCGGGAAAGTAGGTTTAGCCGCCCGTGACGTCAGTATTCAACACCTCAGTAAAATTTATTGTTAACACACGCGTAACAACATTTCCTCGAACGCCTTCAATCAATGATGTATGCAAATTTAATACTGCGAAGTCGGAATATTTAACTACCTACTTAATTCGGGCGAATGAGCGGTGGTTTGACGTTTTACTCGGGTTCTTATAAACAACTGAGATTTTGAGTTTAGTTCTACATCTTTAACTCTCTGACTGATCATGAACCACGATTAATGGTCATTCCATCAAACATCAAGTACTACCTTTCATTCAGCGATGTACTTACACATCTTCAAGCTGAAGTTCAAAATAATACCCATCGGAGGGGATCATGTTTTCTCTTAGCTAGATAAACTTGAAAATACGTAAACATGAGTTTTTATATTAACGGGGGCATAAGCAGTGAGCAGTGACGGCTCGTGCGATTGGGCAACAATGTTTTTCATCCATTTGAATCTATGTAAAATGATCGAATGCTGCTTCACTGCCAAATCGATTGTTTTACATAGAATTAATAGGAGAAAAAACATTGCTGCCTAATTGCACGAGCCGCCGCCGGGCATGAGATCTAGATTGAACTCTGATCCGGGCTACCTACCACGACCTTACGTTACATACGAAAGAGTAGAACTATAATTGCTAGCCTTCTAGAGTACAGCGTTTATGAGCAAGGAAAAAAATTATGAAAATTGAATGTAAAATATATTTATAGACATTTTTGCTGCATCTGAACTGTGTTTTTCTTCTTAAAGTAATTCGAATCAGGAGGGAGGGGGATGCATTTTATTCTCCAGGCATGCTGAAGACAGCATACCACTTGTAGATCATGAGGCTATTTAAAAGAAGAATAGGAAAAAAACGCATATGTCTAATTAGTAACCTCAGTAGGAGACTCTTCAAGACCTAATCTCGTAAACACAGCCTGAGGGAAAGTGAAGGAACTCACCATGGAAAAAGGTAAACAGCAAATAAGCTTTAAGTGCAGTGAACAGTGGGTAATTTCTTGTTATTCATACACATTAACTCACTTAAAAGCTTCAACTCGGTGAATTAAAAGTGTAGAAGAAGTTTAATTAGTAATCCATAAAAGAGGGGGAAGTAAATGATTCATCCCCCAGAGCGTGCCGAGTCAAAAGTGTGCTTCGCGCGACGCGACGAGGACAGACATAATTAAAACAAACAAAAAGTCGAATGGGCTCTGGAATTAAATGTGAAAGTTGAATCATTCATCAAATCGCGCCGTGGCTGTGAATGCGAGAGATGAAAAATGTACGGAATAGAGACATCCATCGGGCGGAAAATGCGCGTCGCCATCCCTGCCTCTTACCCCCTCGATTCCCAGTTCACACCCTTCCTTATCCCTTCATATACGTATCCGTTATCGGGGACTCGCGTGTTCGATTTTCTCCCGTTGAGCGAAAAGAATTTTTAAAGGGTTATTTAAGTGTTCCCTCGTTGAGTGTGTATGGGTGTGCTACGCTGTGCCGCACATAGGGGTGAATTAGTAGATTTCTTCGTACTCGCGTTTTATCGACTTAGCATCCATTTAAATCTCCCGGAAAGAATTGTTTTTTTTTTCTCGGTTCAACCAAACGTCCGATTAATTGGTACTTTAAAGCATAGGTTCAAATGAGAGCCCCAAAGGGTGAAATAAGTAAATTTTTTCGTTCTTGCGCTGAGTTGAAATCGCATCTTTGTAAACCAACCGAAAAGTATCGGCCTTCTGTAGTGGTTCGATTAAAGTCCAAATAATCGACACCAGTGGCGTAGCGTGCAATTTGGCAACGTTGAAATTTGTCCATTTAAACCCATTAAAAGAATCGAACCATAGGGTGTTCGGTGAACACCTTATCGCATTCGACCTTTATCGTGGATTTAAAGGGACACATTACAACGTTGCCAAATTGCACGCTACGCCACTGATCGACACTTCTGTAAGGGTTCGAAAAGAAGAGAAGCGATTGAACGCGAGCCGTTGGTGTTTTTATGAATACGTGCAACAAACTTAGTCCGCTAAAAATATCGTCTTCAAATTTCCCAGTAGCGGCTTCTAATTTTTTTTCTTTTTCTCTCTCCCCCCCTCCCCCCCTAATCGGTGGGATATGCCCTTGATATCTTACAAGTTCTCAAAAATTATGTTTTGCGTTTAACTGTAACGTATGAATATATTTTGATCTTTAATCTTTTCTCAACTGGTGCAGTCGTCACTGACGTTGAAAAATGTTCGGATATTTTTTTAACCGGTGATTCCACGATTAAAAAAAAATAAAACTGATTCGAGTACGCTTGTGCATTACAATCAATGAGCTATAACTTTAGAGTGGCAGCGGGCTGGTCCACCTGGTGCCACAAAGGGTAGAAGGAACCCCGGGAAAAAGCGGAATTTGGACGGCAGATTCCAAGGTTTGAGGTTCAATTTTGTAGGTCGTTTCCGGCGATGCCCGAGTTTGTTTACAAAACGACCGGAAACGACCTTCAAACTTTAACCTCAAAATCGATTCTTACGGCGAGCTGGCGGAGCCCTAGTCGACAACAATGAACCAGCGGAACGTTCCTTGATGTGCCACTCTAAAGTTATAGCTCATTGATTACGATAACTTACCTTACCACGAAGTCTTTTGGTCAATCGATGACACCACCGGTGAACTAACAAATGTCCTTTAATATACAGATAGCGCCAGCCCATGCATGCTTTCATTAGAATCACTATGTTTTATCACTGTGTGTCCCGGCGTGCGGTGTCGCGTATAGAAGTCCAACTTTACGGTTCTTTTAGCACTCGTCGAGAACGCTAAACTTGTCTAAACTAATACGCTCTCTGCATCTCTCATTCTCTTTCTCTTTCTAGCCTGCAAATACACTGTAAATACACAGTGAACCAAAGCGTGTTTGCGTAGACCCTCTTTGCCTCTCCCTTCCTCCGTTGCTCGTATCATCTCCCCTCTTGTAATGTGACGCGCGCTGATTCGTAGCGAGTATGAGTATTAGTCGCTACGCTTGGTTACTTTTGAGTGTATTGTATAGGGTCGAGTGTGTCAATTATTTAGCGCCGAGCAAAAATTTG
This sequence comes from Trialeurodes vaporariorum, assembly GCA_011764245.1. Lineage (NCBI taxonomy): Eukaryota > Metazoa > Arthropoda > Insecta > Hemiptera > Aleyrodidae > Trialeurodes > Trialeurodes vaporariorum. The sequence goes on along the minus strand of VMOF01000388.1, from coordinate 23,918,062 downwards.
TGAAAGGCTCCGGATTTGTCAATACTTTTTACTTTATCGCTGTACCCGCGCTTTAATGAGATCTTTTCAAAGCCACGCAGCTTACCGTCTTGTCTAATATCAACTGGATTGTGTTTCCGATGGACCCTCTGTGTCCTGTGTCATGGTCATCTTGTGAAATTTTAGTTTACCTTCATTGGTAGAGGTAGTTTCAGAAGTGTAGGCGGACCTAGACCGATAATCTTTGGAATTTGTCAACATCATTTCTGATGTTACTCGATGAAAATGAATGAAAATGAAATTGAGTGTTCACTTTTCACCGAGGAACACTTTAAACGCAAAAGAATAAAGTCAGAGACAAGTTCGGTTTTATTTTAAAGGAATTAAATTTGAAAATGTGCCAAAGATTATGGTTTAGGTCCGCCTACACTTCTGAAACGAGCTCTAATTTGAGGTAATAAGGCAAGTTTGTTGCTGGGTAGTGTCGCCCCCTAACAATCTTCACAGTGCAGCCGTTTTGCGTATGCTCAATGACATTTTTCAATTCACCGATGATGGCGATGATTCCACTGGTTGAGAAAAGATTATACATCACAGCCCAGTTTATGACTATAATGAATGAAAATAATCTTTTCTCAACCGGTGGAGTCAACGATGAGTTTAAAAAACTTGAGGATATTTTTATTAATCAAACGGCGATTTCACCGATTGAGAAAAGATTCTAGATCAGAGTATTTTGTGCAGTACGCAGTCATTTACAGACTTGAACTGTGTAATCTTTTCTCCACCGGTGGAATCATCGGTGTCTAGAAAACGCCATTAATTAAAAGCTAAACGGCAGCTCTAAATCTACATTACCTAAATAGCATTTAAATCAGCAACCCAATCAATTTCCCTGTTTAAAGTGTAAAGTTTGGTCATAACTTTATTGAACAACAATGTAAAACAACCTTTAAATGCACCTCTCTTGCAAATTCTATCGCTGTGAGTAACAAAATGGCATGCCGGTTTTAACCGTACCTATATCGTAATATCGTCAAACCTAAGCCTTTTACTACCAGGGTCAGGTTACCAGAATAAATCAAAGCTACAACTCGCACAAATTTAAAGGTTAGTTAAATATTCATACTTCACGGAGATCATTTTGCCTACCCCGGTAATTGAAGGCGCTTGCCGAGACATTGTGTTGTAAAGGTTAACAATTTGGAGTAGCTTTTGCTGTCAAAGAGAGAGAGATTGAGTCACGCTAACGAGTAACTCAGGCGTAGTAATGAATGGGCGAGGTACTATTCAAATTTGTCGCGAGGGTCGATTCTTTGGAAATGAGTAAAGCGTCGTGTTGATACTCTCTATAAGAGTTTCCAATAAGGGACTCTAGTTATTCAAGGTAAACGTGGCAACATCGGAATCCAACCTCGGTGGAAAGTCTGGGGACAACGCGTTGCAAATAACTCTTCCTTGCAGATTATCAAACCGTAAAGAAGCTCGAGGGGGGCTCATAAGCTGTCCTCCGAGGGCTGGCTTTTCCTCCGGTGTGAATCTCGGCGCCCGTCCACACGGCGGCGGCACGGTGCGCGTGGGCGCCCTCCCTTTTATAAGCTCTATCAATATCGTTCATATCGTGGTAAGAAATTATCCCCTTTACTTTTATCGAAGGATGAGGCGATGAGGACTCTCCACCCCCGCCCTTCATCCTCACCCGTCGTCCTCTTTGGGGGTTTGATTGCGTGAAAGAGGGACGGGGAATCGTATAATACGTCGCCTTGCAAAATTGGAAGGGACGAGAGGTGTCACCTGGTTTGTGTCACCACGGAGACCGCGCCGCTTGTGATGAACTTTCGCGTGGCGGTGATGATGAAAAGTGGTGGATGCGCCGACGCAACGTGCGAGACGGTATTATCATTTTATTTTAATTGAAATTCGTCCGTCTTAGATGCGCCCCCCCTCCTCCCCCTTCTCGGTGTTGGCCTTTGACGTCGCTCACTCACCCGGTGACAATCTTGTCGCTCTTCGACAATAGAACGGAAGGAATGTCCCCTTATCCCTCCTCCCCCTCATCCCGTTCCTTCTAAACACTCTGGGGGTCTTGGGAGTTGGGCTCTCGACTTTAATATTCTGATAACTCCCTTCGAGGAAAGTAAAGTGTGTTGGGAACTGGGAAGGGTGGGGGTAATTTGCGCTCATCAATCATCAGTTGCCAGAGTGGGCTGTAATATTTACTCAGGACGATTCTAGAGTCGTCTTTGGAGTAACGATTGAAAAAGTGTGTTCTTTTCGTCTTCCCCTCCGAAGGAGTTTATGGAGAGAAAGTATTGTCATTATGGAACATTAAGAAGTTGGGGTATCCTCATTTCTTGGCTTTCTCTCAAAGAACAAATCATTGTCGCGCCGTCAGAGTGCAATTCAGAGACTCATGTGAGTGCAAGGTCAGGGACGAATTTACCGTTACGCAAACTACGCAATTGCGTAGGGCCTCAGAGGGCCTCGAGGTCTTTTGAAGAATGCGTGCGGACTAAATAACGGCTGCTTACGGTATCTTCAGGGAAGAAAAAGGCAAAGAAAAAAGAAAAAAAAAAACACGTAAACGCGAATGTGTTTTTATCTTTTTGTCAAAAAGTTGTGGCTATCCTCATGCGTTTAAGTAAAAAAACTCTTGCATCAGGTTTCATGGGCGTAACTACTATGGGAGAGGGGGAGGGAGGCTCCCCAGAAAATCAGTTGTTGAAAAAAAAAAATATTGCAGTAATTATTGAAAGAAAAAAAAATTGTTAAACGCAAAACGAAATAACAAACACCGTTCATAGGCATGAAGTATTTTTACTTTTGGTGATTACGCAGAGTCCATCGAGAGACGAATCCGTTCAAAAGGCCCTCTTTTCCTTTTTCCCTTTACTTCGTGTTCTACGATCGATATTATTATTTGAATTTACAATTAGGAAAAAATAAAATTGTAATCTTAGTTTTTTCTAATTAGATCAGTTTATCGTTTTTTGTTGTTTTTTTTTGTTTTTGTTTTTGTTTTTTTTTGCAAAAAAGCATAAAATGACTCTTTGCGCGCATGTCTATGTTCTTATCATTTGTGAGGTGGAGACAGCCTGAAATCACGTCTTCAAGCGGCTGAATTGGCAAAATTTCCTGGGAAGGGGCGCCCCCTCTGCCTGTAGGATTTCCAAAGTTGGCCACAACGCACCCCTAGAAAATTTTCGTAGCTATGCCGATGCCAGGTGTTGAGAATCGAAGAGATAAATTGTTTAAAGGTTTGATCCCAAGTTTGTAAAATTTTGAAAATGAGTGAGAAAATCGTGCTGAGGTAAACTTTTATACTTGCAATCCTTAGCTTGTTTGACTTCGTTCTGCTGAGTTTCTCATTCCCGTTTTTTATCGAAGCTGCTCTCTGTCAAGCTTACTGAAAAGAAGAGGCAGAAAAAAAACACGAGGGAAATACCGATTTTTCATTGCTTCATAGGAAAAAAAAAAAATATCTCAATTTATAGTCGCTGTATTCTTTAGTAATTAATTATTGAATTTTCAAACGGCTCTTACTGCAGCAGCGGCGCAGCGCGCAAGTTCCGGAACTGCAGCCCTGTAATCGTCGGTCTTTTGATTACAGTATCGCGAACTCGACAGATTATGAGATTTTGAACGCGATTAAAGGAAGGGTCTCTGAGGGTAGGCGCATCGTGAGGGGGGGGGGGGCATACTTCTACCATTCGCACAGGGAGCGTGGCTGGGCGGGTGGGCCGGCGCGGCGTAAGCCAGGGCGAGTATAGGAAGTGAGTTCTCATCGCTCAGAGCAATAAAAACCAGATCGGATTTTATTTTATCCGCCCACTGATTTTGGCGCGTGCTTTCCAAGCGCCGTTTAATAAGAGAATCCACCCCGTTCTTGCCGTACCACCACCACCACCCCCCTCCCATCCTCCCTGGGCACTCGTCTCTCGATTCGACGGTTTCCTCCTTTATGAAGGAATGACCGCTGCCAGTCTACCACCGCCGCGCTTTTGACCCAGTAAAGGCACACGTTCCTGGAATGTGGATGATTCGAAAATGAGCATTTTGTAGAACAACCCTCATGAATTTTAAAACGAAAGAATTAATCTCTCTGAGTTTAGTGCTTGTACTATTGGTGCAATTAGTGGATCACCCAACTGCACTTGTGCTCTGTCTATTTTTTGTGTAACTATAGACGAAACTGACCAACTTAACCCATAACTCACCTTTCTTTTAATCAGTGGCGTCATTTTAGGTCTTACTGGGGGGGGGGGGTTGTTTTTTTTTGTTTTTTTTTTTGGCTTCTTATGCGTTTGATCCGTGTAAAATCAGACTATCGAGGTCATGATGACCCTACTGTCCTCTTACTGTAGCAAATGTTGGGACGCACTATAATGACAACTTTTTTTTTTCCTTTCTTTTTACCTGAATTTTTTGTGTGAGCCAAAAAAATGGGATGTAACTGATCATTAATGAGGGGGGGGGGTTACCACACCCTCTCCCCTCTTAAAATGATGCTACTGCCTGTAATCAGTTGTTTTTGGTAGGTTTGCCAATTGAACTTGAGTCAATTTAAGATCATTTGCTCCTTTAATTTTCACTTATGTGGGTTTTTTGTTTGTTTTTGTACCTACTTCTTTCAATACCGTTGTTTTCAATAGAAAATTTGAAAGAGCTGGAAAAAAACACCTTGTATCTAAACTTTGTACGATATTCGTAAGTCCGATGCTCCATACCAGTGGCGTAACTAGAAATCATCCCATCTCTCTTGCGATCCGTTTGAATGTGGCGATTGAGAAAAAGATAAAGCGAGGGGATTGATTCCTCTTGTCTATACTTTCATTCAGGAAAATGCATAAGTGACTGAGAAAGTGAATTAGTAACGCCACTGTGTTCTACTAAATCGTAGTAATTTTTTTTTTTTTTTTTTTTTTTTTTTTTTTTTTTGAGGAATCAGCTCCTTAAGAGCAAGGTAGATGGAGAACAGGTATGGTCATTACTCGCCACTCGGCTCAGGAGGCGTGGCCATCTCTGGCGACTTTGCCGCCATTTACTTTTGCGACTTATTAAGTTGCCTAAATTATTGGAGCTTTCTAAGGTTAGCAAATGCTTCTCTTTTCATCTCTCAGTCAGGGATTATAATTCGAATTAGAGACTACTAAACGATATTTTGTGTTAGGTTACGTTTACCGCCACTTCCACTGCCGTGTAAATTCTCAGTTTTAACTGCCCGGTAAGAAAAATGGCGGTTCAGTAGCTTTTCTGGCGACCTCAGAGCTGACCTCAGAGTGTTGCCCACATTTTCTCCATCTACCTTTGCCACAAGCATTCCAATTTGTGAATTGGCGAAAACCAGGCTTACATGTCGCATGAAAACGTGTTTATGTGGGATGATTTTTTTTCTCTCCAAAATTACTGCTAATGTATCAATTTATTCGCCGAAAAAAAATTCGAGGTGGTGCGGGTGGAAGTAAATGCTAGTTTAAGCGTTATACGAAGCTGTTTTCTATCCATCTCACACTCCAATCAAAAATGTTAGTCATTACAAGGCACGGTAAGCTTTTTGCACTGTCTTTTAATTTTGAGTAACATTAATTTTTTTCCTCTTGCTCCGCTCGACTTATAGCGATGTCGCGCCGACAGCGTCACAACATTAAAAAACGAAAAGCGTTAATGTCTTGACTTTCGTCGCACAAGGTTTCTGTGTCACCTCCATCTGGCTTACCTCATTTCTTTATGTCATGCAATATCGCGAGTGCATTTTATGTAGCGTAATATGGCCCCAAGTGGCCTTGAATATACGAAAACATGATATGTGGGGCACGCTTGCGCGAATTGCGGTCCCGCAGGAATAATAACCGATTTTTTTTTCTTCTTTTTTTTCTGGGCCTTAGATTGCGTCTTAGCAAAATAAGTATACAAACGTTCTTGGTAGAAAGTTGTAGGAGGAATAAAAAGTAAGAAACAATTTTTTTTTGATACATTGAACCATTTATCAAGATGGCGACTAAATTGTGTCTTGGATCTTGAGTTTCTCCTCTCCGATTTGGATTCTACGACCAAAAATACACATACCCATCAAACGTCATGGTGGTAGCCTTTTCGGAAGTTTTATCCTTCTCTAACACTTTTGAAAGGACGGCTTCAAAGGGCGTTTTTAGGCTGAAGAATTCTTTCTAACAATTCAAGGAATTTTTGTCAAACAATATAATGATGAAATTTCGGCAATGCAAACGACTAATAGTCGACCGTTATTATCGATTTGTGCATTGAAAGCGGTATACGTAAAATGTTTCTATCCATGAAAGTCTGAGAGTGAAACTCCTATAAAATAATTACGAACTATGCACCTGCGATTGCGAATGAAATATTTTTCTAGTATATTTTGATCTCAATATAGTTTACGTTCACATATATTTCATTGAATTTTCTGCGAGTGTAAAAAATTTGCGATCCGTAGCTTCAGACAAAAATTACATCGCTTAAATTCCTCATTTCCAAAAAAAGAAGTGGAAACTCAATAAATTTGAAACTATCTTTGTCAGTGGAATTGTTAGACTAGCTACTTTTTGGCTTCAAATTCTATCCTCGTTTTTATTCGTACGAGGTATAATCCACGCTTAATCCATCGTGCGACGCCCGGTGGAAATAGCTGTAGATTACGAAAACGCGAGTAACTGTAGTGGGGTGTCTTTTTCGAGAGGGGAAATGGGTGGGAGCACCATGGTATTGGAATCTGTTCCGTAGGAGCAAGGCCAAGAAAGAAAAGCTCAATACGCGAAAGCACTGTTGTATGCCATAGCGGCACCGCCACCGACTCAAATTGGGATTATTGTCGAAATTATTTGGACAGAGAATAGGTACGTGAATTGATTGGGGTACGTAAACTGAGTTATCGTATGCACTGATGACCAGGGCTGCCGTTTTGCGTATAATCAATGCTATTTTTCTATTCACCGATGATTCCACCGGTTGAAAAAAGATTACACAATTCAGTTCAATGTTTGACTGTAATGCACGAAAATACTCCGATTTGTAATCTTTCCTTAATCGGTGGACACTCCGTTGATTAATTACAATATCCTCAAGGTTTGTATAGTCATTGACTACTCAACCGTTTGAGAATAGATTACGGAACCGAATATTTTAGTTTATTACAGTCATGCACTGAACTTAACTGTGTAATCTTTTCTCAACCGGTGGAATAATCGGTGAATTGAAAAATAGCATTGATTATACGCAAAACGGCAGCCCTGCTTATGACGTACTCAGTATCTCGTTTCCCTCGGGGAGAATCTGGATTGGGCCAATATTTTCGTAGAGCTCGTTTCAGAAGTGTAGGCGCGCACCTAGACCATAATCTTTGGAGACTTTTCGAATTTTCATTTCTTCAAAAGTAAACAAAACGTGTCTTCGACTTTGAACTTTCAATTTTAAAGTGTTCCTCAATGAAAAGCCAACGCTCAAATTCATTTTCATTATGAAACAAGAGCAACAATGTTAAAAAATTCCAAAGATTACCGGCCTGGGTGCGCCTACACTTCTGAAACCACCTCTAACATGATTTAGGCACTGGCTGAAAATTTTTCATCGGTGGTGGAAAGCATGTTAGCTACCAAAACTAATTGCAAGCAAGGGCGAATCTTTCAACTTTTCCCTAATTTTCGTTTGTTTCTTCATCTAATTTTTCAGGAACTATTCATGTTGTACTTTTTCTTCCCGAATCTGAGGAGAGTCAAAAATCCCACACATCGGTCTTTCCTGTCTCCCAACCAGGCAGTCATTTCTCATGTAGAAGTCAGTATGCTGAATAATGAGCCACGCTTTAACAAAAAAAAAAAAAAAGAGGTCAACATTCCACCTAGTTTTGAGAACACAAGATTCGAATGAAATTATGAACCTTCTTCTGGCACAAAGACTGTAAGTACTTACATACAATATACATCCTGAATGAGGTGATTTTTTGTGTCTCCTTGATTCTTCTTTGATCATTATTATTATTATTATTTTCTTCTTTTTTTTTTTTTTTTTTTTACAGGGTGTGGAAGAAAAGAGTATACCACCGCGATTTTTTCACTGCGTTTTGCAACGCCTGCAGTTATCGGAAAAAGGTCAGACACGAATTCAATACTTCAGTCCGGCCAAGGGTAACACATTTCCTGAAGGTCACTGGCTGTGTCCCTTAACCCTTCAACGACCAGGTTAGTTCAAAATAACGCCCCCGGTTCGTTTATTTAGGGAAGGTAGCTAACTGTTCGTACTGGAGGGAGCTGGAATTGCTTGTACGAAGAATTGAAGGCGCCAGACGAAATTTCATTTTGTAAGTGTTTTCATCGATAATTACTTTTATCCGGAATGAAGACCCAAACAATATGAAATAGACTTGAGAAGAAAAACGAGACAAAAAAGTACCGTGATGTTATTCTGCAACAACTGCAGTTATTGGAAAACGACCTGACAAGAATCTAATACTCTTAACCCCTTTATGGGCCAAGCCCGAGTGTTCTCGTTTCCCTTCTCGAGTCTATTTCATATTGTTCGGGTCTTCATTCCGGATAAAAGTAATTATCGATGAAAACACTTACAAAATGAAATTTCGTCTGGCGCCTTCAATTCTTTGTATAAGCAATTCCAGCTCCCTCCAGTACGAACAGTTAACTACCTTCCCTATATAAACGGACCAGGGGCGTTATTTTGAAGTAACCTGGTCGTTGAAGGGTTAAGGGACACAGTTAGTGACCTTCAGAAAATGTGTCCCCCTTGGCCTTTTAATTATATCAGACACTTCGTCGGCCGCCTGACGTTTATGCTTAACGCGAATTGAACGTTTCAAAATTTCCAATTTCATTTTTATTTTGCAATCGCTGTCAATCTTTCAATTACTCTCGTAAATATTTTTCTGAGAGTTTTTGTTCATGAAGAATAAAGTGAAAAATATTCTTGTTTATTTGCTTCTCAGTAACATTAAAACGTGGAAAGGTGGTCTTGAAACGTATGATTCTTCTGATTTAGAGTCCCTTGATGAAAATATTGTATAGGGAGTACCGACACGACGCTTTATTCATTTTGACAGGAGTCGATTTCGTCGACCGCGTGAACGCATGCGAAGGTTAAGTTCGACAGTGGACCAGTGGTGGACTGGCGGATTTGCCGGTATTCCGGTCCGTTCCCATACGATCCTCTACGAATCGACTCCTTCCGTATGGAGCCTTCAATGTCGTCGACTCCTGCTCGACTCCGTGAGAGCCTAAAACCAACGACCAATCACAACTCGTTGAGCTCGTGTCGGTACTCCCTATTCATTATTTCCATCAAGGGACTCTATTCTGATTAGGCCTAAACGTTAGGGTCGACAACGTTTGCAGCGTGTGTCCGGCCGTTTTTCATATTATATCTGTAGCCGTTGTGGAAAAATCGGTATTGTCATCACTTTTACATACACTCTGTAGATTTCACCAGTTTCATCGTTTCGTTTCGATTTGTTGTTTTGGAGCAACATCTGAAATTTAGGGTGTTTTTCGCCCCACTGTGCGTCATCCGTCGCGACACTTCGCGCCGAGTTGAGAGAGAAAATTATCATAAAAACTCAGTTTGATTCGGGAAGCTCCTTCGCTACTTCTCTCTCCTCGCCGAGAGAAAAAGGTGTCGCGTCCGTATCCATAATGCATGACTGTAGGACTTTGGATTCCCCCTTTCCCTTTTATTCCTCCCTCTCCGTCTCCCTCCTTCTCCCCCTCCCCCCCTCTGTTCTCCCTTCTCATCCCCTTTTTTTTCGCAGCTACAGGAGGCAGGCAACGACACTGACGAACGCAGTCTCATCACATGAATCTTGCGTCCGTTGTCCCCGCAACCGCGGAGGCAAGAAATAAATTCCCCCAGAATTCCCGTTTCCCCGTGTTTTTTGCTTCTTCTTTTAGGCGAACTGTATACTTACACAGCTGAATTTAGTGTCACTCTTGAGGAGTGTTACTCCGAAATTGACACGTCTCCTTGAAATTTTAAATTTTTCCAGGAACGCGTAAAAGGGGACGGGAAGCACGCATGAGCAGTGTTGCCATTTACGGCAGAAATTATCCCGAAGTTTACATTTAGTCAAACATGGGACAGATCAGATAATTAATTTTCGGAAAATGGTAACACTACGCATAAGTACAATTATTACTATGACCAGTGTTTCCAGTTTTCGAATTGTTATCCGATTTCTCTCTTTTGACTTAGTGTTAAATTTGAACATTTTCTAGAATTTTTAGATTTTCTAGAAAAATCGGCGAACACCGACCGTGAAACCCAAACTGAACGATGCTAATCTGTGGTTTTTAAAGTTATTGGAAATAATGTGCTTTCAGATAGATCTGAATGAAGCATCAAAATATCGCGAGGTCTGAAACTCAAATCTTTTTCTAAACTCACAAACCAACTACAGTCACTAAAAATTCTGCAAATATTACTTTAAATCGAGGTTAAATCCCCTTGCTCTGCCCCCACCTGGAGAAAATTGTTGTTGTATCCGGGCACTAAGTTAATTCCTGTTGACCCCCCCCCCCCCTTGCTTATTAAAGATATTGAAAACTCGCGAGAGCCGTTTTTTTAACATTTGATGAGAATGAGTATTATTTAGATTGAAACCAATGTTCAAGCAGCTCGCATTTTCCAAAAAAGAAAACAGTTATATTTTTCTTCTTCAAAATGTGAGGTTTTTGGCACCATGACCATTGAAATACTCTTCGAAGTGGAAGTCTGTCAACAAAGTAATTAATTTGTGAACTTATGAAGTCGTCTCTCCAGCACCCTCTTCTGCTCGAAAATGCGATTTTACGCGCGGTGTAAAAGGTGCGAACGCAACACCAGACGCGGTATGATGGCTCTATCACCGAAAACCATTGATAATATTCTAGGAGGAAGACTAAAGAGGAGAGGTCGCGCCAACAAAGGAGCCCCGCGTCAGTATCGAGTGGGACAAATTGGACATAATGATCTAATTTGCACCGAAATTTGTGCTGCTGCGGTGAAGGATCGGCTGTCGAGACGAGATGAGACGAGACGGAACTTCTCTTGTGTGTGCAAGGGTCGAGGGTTTTGCGCTCCGTATTTTCGGGGGTTAACTCTCGATTGTCGACTTCGCGGGTTTCACGGTTTGTAGATTTACGGATTTGACACGCCTTGTTTGAGAGATTCGCTCACGATCCTCATCAGTCCCGCTCGAATCGAATGCTTCTCAGATTTGGGGGGGGGCGATGAGATGTGTTAAAGAGGAGGATAGTTTTATTCTGTGCTTCCCATTCATCAATGAGCTGAGAGCTCGATCAGTTCTGAGGAGAGCGAGGCAAATCGGTCGACCTTGCGACTTTAACATCTCAAGAGATCCGACCATTGTTGCCTTAGTTACCGAAAAATTATTAAATTTGATCAGTGCTCCCTCCAGCGAATCCAAGAAAGCGTGCAACCTGGCAACGTTGCATTTAGTTCATTAAAACTCGGGCAACATATCGAACTACCTAGGAATCGCCGATGACCATCGGATTCGACCTTTTCTATGCGTTCAAATGGACAAAATGCCGTATTGCCAAATTGCATGCTTCGCTGCAGCTCTTCTTCTCCCATTTGAACGCATGTGTTAGAAAAAGATAGCAGAGGGGGCGAAAATCACGCGACTGCCTCTAATCTGATCTTTTCTAACACACGCGTTCTAATGAGAGAAGAGAGAGAGAAGGATAGATTCCTGGATCCACCAGTACAGTGCTCCCGTTTTAAGCATATTTAAAGGGAAAAAGCATATTTCATTATTCGGTTCGGATGAAGATTCGAGGTTCGCATTTTTTCGGAGGGCACCAAACGTCGGAGTCAACTGAACTATTGATAGCCAATAAGGAGCGTTGTACATTGTTGTCTCAATTTTGAATTATACTCTTTCGGCCCTAACATCGCGAGAGGGGTACATATTCCGAGGTTCGGACCTGTGCTGTGCTGCATCGGTGCCGCGGACAAACCGTCCGGGCGCAATAAAAGTATTCACAACCATTGGTAAAAAATATGTATAGTAAATTTTATCTTTTAGTTCTGAACCTGGGCCAAAACGCGCGTAACGAAGCGGGACACCTACCTCCTAAAAACTGGATAAAGCTGGTAAAAATGTTGCAAAAACAAGTCAAAAACAGGCTTAAGTTCTGCCAAACGGTGCCTACTAACACATCAGAAGATTTCGTATTTTTCTGTTTTTCCGCTGAAAAAATATTTTGACTTTTAGAGTGTAACGAATGGGACATCTGTGAGGCACTCAATCGTTCCGTTTGTTGCACCCTAAAAGTAAAAATATTTTTTAAACGGAAAAACAGAAAAAAACGAAATTTTCTGAGGTGTTAGTAGGCACCGTTTGGCACAACTTAAGCCTATTTTTTCAACATTTTCACCAGCTTTTTCCAGTTTTTAGGAGTCAGGTGTCCCGTTCGTTACGCACGTTTTGGCCCACCTACACTATTTCCATTCAATCGGGTTTCTCTTGTAAATGAATTGCAGATGAAAACGGATTGTTTCTCAAAATGACTCTTTCAAAGGAGGATGTTTTCCATTAGTGCCGTAATTTTGGATAAATGCTTGGATGATAATACTCAGAAAAATACGCCGAATTAGATGCAAATAAGGACAAAGGAACCCAAAATTAAAAAAAAAAATACTCTAAAAGATTCTCTTTTTCGAATCAAATCATACGTTAACAAAGATACGATTCGTAGCAAAGCGTACCACCTGGAAACTCGGCATTTTGTCCATTTGAACCGGTAGAAAAGGTCGAATTTGATATTCATCGACGATTCCTAGACAGTTCGATATTCTGCGTGGAATTTAATGAGTCAAATGCAATGTTGATAGATTCCACGCTTCGCTACTGATACGACTATACGCGTTTCGGTAGAGGTAGTTTCAGAATTGTAGGCGCACCTAGACCGATAACCTTTGGAATTTGTCAACATTATTTCTGATATTACTCAATAAAAATGAATACAATTAAATTGAGAGTTCACTTTTCAATGAGGAACACTTTAAAAGCCAAAGACTAAAGTCAGAGGCAAGTTCGGTTTTTGATTTGAAGGGATTAAAGTTGAAAATTCGCCAAAGATTATGGTTTAGTTGCGCCTACACCTCTGAAACGAGCTCTAGCCCTGACTCCTTTTTTATCCTTCCTCTGCATTCAAAGGATCAAGAGTATGCCGTTTTTCAGAGACCAAAGCTATGCAACGTATACGTTGATGAAGAATGTTCTCCTTGGTACTCGTAGTTTGAGTCATCTCACTTCTCAGGTTTAATAAGAAAAAAAAATCACGAAGAGAAACCCTACGTGGATCTTATAGCTTGTCAAGTTAAATATGCTTAGCCGCCATTTTTTTTTTTTTTTTTTAAGTTCGAAAAACCGGTTGTCAATACAAATTGCCATCAGACATCACCAACTCGATCGTAACGGCGCGGCTCAGCAGCGTGAGATATCGCGGGAGCGTATGAAACTCACTCATGCTGTCCCATTATACATTACAATACTTTCGAAGTGTATTTGACTACAGTTGCATACATGCGCAAGGTGAGCAATGCTGAGGAGAAGGCGTTTCGTTGAAAAATGAATCCAGTGTTTGTTCAACCTACTACCTACATAATAAATTGTTTGAACCAATTTATTCAATTCAATTCTTGTCCGTATCGTAATACATATTATTATGGTGTCTTTTTTTTTTTTTTTTTTTTTTTTTTTTTTTTTTTTTTTTTTGCACAGACTTAATTGATTTCAATGAAGCACACTACATCAAAAACTAGATAGGTTTTTGCTATGACTATTTTGAGAATATGACTTTGTGTACTTGCTCTAACTGATAAAATAGTTTATTACTTACGTCAACAAAGTCTGTGAAATTCACAACAATTTTGTTTATTTAACAATTAATTCATGGTTGTTAGTGTAACAATACTGTTTTGTTGATTCAGTGTTCCGTTTTGTTAAGTTAGCAAAACCTTTTTGCAGGCACCACTTTTAACATTAGAATAAAATTGGTGAATGAGCTCTCTCCCCCCCCTCCCTGTAGTACGCATATTTGAGTCCACTAATTTTTCAGCCTTCATCATGCTTGTTTTCGAGTATTTAATTATGATAAGTGGTGTCCGCGGACGCTTTGCTGGGGGTTTTGATGGAATTGGTCTAGTGGCTACCGCCACTTTTGATTTGTTGGTTTGTGTGTTTTTTCCTTTGTATGCTCGATTTTGTCTCATACTTCATTATGGTCGGAAGTTATGCATCCATCATCGTGCAGGATGAAAATAATTCGACAGTTTTTTGTTTGTTTTTTTAATAGTGATTCCAAAGTTAACAGAAGTGGATCTGTCGAATTTTGATGTTTTGCCTTCTTTGAACGTGAATCGAGCTACTTTTTTTGTCTTCCCTTTAGTTTCGAAAGATTTTATTGTTTCGATCACTCGAAGTTACTTTTTTTGTGTTTTTTTTGTTTTTTTTTTTTTTTTGTTTTTTTTTTTTTGTCTTGTTTTGTTTTGTTTTTTTATTTTATTATTATTATTTTAAAAGAGAGAGGTAGTACGGTTATTTTCAACCTAATCATTGAAACTAATTAAAAATGAAATATTTGTACATGATGATGCAAATACTACGAAAAATGGTTTAAGAAACGAGGAAGGTGAGAGTTAATGTCATCCTCTGTTTTTCCTCCTCCCCTTTTCATGTAGATTAATACACGGCTAATTGAATTTGTAAACAAGAGAGAACCACGGAGGAGATAAAACGTCAACGTTACTTGCACAAGTAAAGAGATAGAGGAAGAGATAGAAAGAGAGAGAGAAAGAGAGTTTGAATGATAAGTGTTTGTGTGGAAAAGAGAGAGAGATAGAAAGAAAGAGGGAGAATGTGTCGGAAAACACTGTAGATGTGTCCGTAATTATAAGCCTGTTAGAGAGAGCAGGGAAAGTTTAGTCGCGGAGTAAGGAGAGCACACGGGGGGAGTGGATAAAGGGCTGAGGGGGTTGGCAGGGCGTTGAACCGGGGGAGGAAAAGGGAGGGGGTTCCGCACATTGATTGGAGTAAGCAGCCACTCATGCGAGAGAATCTGATTTAGGGTTGTCCCTCGCGGAACCCTCCTTCACCGCGCTTCTATTCGCCGCGAAGTAGGGAGAGAGCCGCTGTACTGCTGCTGGTTGCACGTTGGGATGGTTGCGTTGGCAGGATGGGACGGAGTAGAATAAACCTCCCGCTCCATTCCCGGTTATTTATATTTTAATATGGTCACCTTTAACTGTTTAGCCACCACCGCCGCGTCCCTGTCCCCGGCCGATCACCGCACCCAGGCAGAGTACACAGTTTGTCTTTTTGTCGCGCGTCCCTGAATGGCTGTGAGAGTGTGAGCTGCGCGGACGCGGGGTATGGCCGGTAACGCGGCGCGGCCCTGCTCTCCGTGGATAAACGTCAAAAGCAACTTTTTTTCTGTTTTCTGGCTCGTGCACATTTATTTTTCTTTTTTGTCTCCTTAAATCAAGAGACATTGCATGCATGATTATGGTTGATAGAGCTCGAGTTTCAGGACTGTAACCAATAAATGCCCAACTTTATTTGAACATGTTGGGTGTTTTTTGGTGTTTTCTCAAAAAACACCACCTTAGAGTTGAAAAAATTTAAAATTTAAAAATTCTTAAATTTTCTGGTCCAGCTAAATTATAGGTGCTGAAAGATCACGACATTGATTTTTAAGTAGAATTGGCCTAAATTTACTGTAGTTTGGTCCATAAGAGACATTATAAGTGGGTCGTTATAACGACCTAATGGGTATATGGGCATTTATGGGGTAAACGGACTTCATCTGATAATCTTTGAAATTTTTCCAACGTTACTTCTCATTTTGCTTGATGAAATGAATGAGCTTTCGATTTACATTTTGGAACGCTTTAATCCTTTCATGTACGCATTTTGGGTTTTAAATTTTTTTGGAAATTTTTTTAAAACCGTTCAAAAGATGACTTTTTTCAAACATAATAATTTTGATGGGTCTTACAATTTTTTGCAATATGTCCATTTAAATTCTATTGAATCGTATGTTACATAAAATAGTAAACACGTGTACCACTTCCCGTGAAAGGGTTAAAACCAGTGCTACCTGATTTGGCGAAAATGATACTCACTTTACTCTAAATTATATTGGAAATTTGTTATTTTTTACGCCTCTTTGGTAGCACTGTTTGAAACCAAAACAAGAAAGTCTCTAGTAAGTTTTGTTTTGATTTGAAGGAATGACAAACGCCGGAAAACGGAAAATCGCCGACGATTATCGGTGAGTTCCACTTACACTATACATTCATAAAATAATAGCAGCTGACATTTCTAGATCCTACTTAAGCCTTCTTTTGTGCGGAAATCCTCGTGAGAGTGAGGTATGAGGTAGATCATAGCTTTGGATCAAAGGAGGAGTGTCAATAAGGCTGGTTTTTGGCCCCAAAAATGGTCAATATTTAAGATGGTCTAAAAGTTTGTATAAAATGGCTCTACTTACACGGAAAAAAAAACTGTATGGGTGTGACAACCATCCACGCCGGTTCATGTACTAACCGTGAAAAGACAGCTAGGGTAGCCGTGGTTCACAGGTGCCATAGCCAGAAAATCACGGTCGGAGTGCCCGTGATAATTATGGTCGTGACACCCGTAACTTCACGGTGGCACAACCCGTGAATCACGGTTACTCGAGTGCTTCGGCGCGATCACCACCTCGCAACATCTGCTACTTTATGTACTGGAGTTTCGTCGCCACTCGCCATGCGGTCGGCGCGGTGTAGTGGATAAGACACCGGACTGCGAAACGGAAGGTTGCGGGATCGAATCCCGGTTGGACCATCTTACCTTTTTCAGCCACGGCGCGGCGGCGCCCGTGAATGTACGGTTCAGGCGCCCGTGAATGTACGGTTTCGCTCTGAACCGTACATTCACGGGTGTCGTAACCGTGTCTGGACGGCGTCCAACTATTACCCGTGATTCACGGTTCCCGCGCCCGCTTTTCATAGTAACCGTACCCGTGAATTTTTTTCTGTGTACTCTTAAAGGCTTATATTTTTAGGTTTGGGTGGTGTTTTCGGGTTATTCGAAATATAGAGGCGTATTTTACCACCTCAAAGTGGGTCGGTTTTGTGTTTTTCACGGAAAATGCCCGATTTTGCGTTAAATTATTGAATATTTAGATGTGAGCCGGACATAGTTCGGTTTTCTCCTTTAGGTATGTTATTATACCACTAAAAATGAGTAACATACTGCAATATAGTCACCGAACTATGTCCGGCACGTATTTAAATATCAACTTTTTTGATTTCGTGAAAATGAAAAACTTGAACGTATTCTAAAAATTTACGTACAATAATACAAAACTGCATCTTTGCAACCTGCAAAACGTATTTCATGGTTTGACAGGTGGCCAGGTTACAATATAAGCATTACTACATTGATATTAATCGAATTCGTTCAAGTTTTTCATTTTCACGAAATGAAAAAAGTTCATATTTAAGTACGAGCCGGACATAGTTCGGTGACTATATTGCAGTATGTTACTCATTTTTAGTGGTATAATAACATACCTAAAGGAGAAAACCGAACTATGTCCGGCTCACATCTAAATATTCAATAATTTAACGCAAAATCGGGCATTTTCCGTGAAAAACACAAAACCGACCCACTTTGAGGTGGTAAAATACGCCTCTATATTTCGAATAACCCGAAAACACCACCCAAACCTAAAAATATAAGCCTTTAAGAGTAAGTAGAGCCATTTTACACGAACTTTTAGACCATCTTAAATATTGACCATTTTTGGGGCCAAAAACCGGCCTTATTGACACTCCTCCTTTGGTTTTTGACGTCTCAGTCAAACGGTTAATTGAACTCATTTATATACTAAAGAGGCCTACTCGACTTTAGATATTGCCATTTTCACTCGACTTTAATATTATCATAAAATTAGACTAATTTTGTAAGTGCCAAAAACTTATCGAAACTTCCAGGAACTTTCCTTCTCTACGTTGAGTTTTGTTCCTGAAAATATCAAGCAATTTTATCAATCTGATTATTTTTGAGGAAATTAAAAAGTCGAGATTAAATGTGGAATGTCGGAATACTAGTATAAATGTGCCCAATTATTTTTCAGTTTTTAGGTTTTCACGGAAGCCCCATGAAGCGAAGATCGAATGGTCGACAGAGCTTATCAGCGAAATCTAAGTATCGATGAAACTCAGAATGAATGTAATTATATGTATAGCGTATGCGGGTAGCGTGGAGGGCGACAAAGACGGGTGCACGGCAAGTTTACGTTTCGGAAAGGCATGACAACTCCTATCACAAGGAACGAGTTTCGAGGATCATTCCCTCGTGGAGTACTTGGAGAAAGAGAGAGAGGAAGAGGACGAGTGTAAGAGCTAGAGGAAGCTTTTCTCGCGGTGACTATGCCGTATAGCGCCCGCTGTAAACGGTCCCAACTTTTGAGCTTTTCACTCCCTCTCTCCCTCTCCCCCCTTCCTCCAGATTTCATTGTCCGGAACTACCCAACACGCCGCCCGGCGCCCGCTTGAACGCCTCCTTCTTAAGCTCCGGACCCCCCTCCCACCTTCTTTCCGTGTCTTTGTATTACCCAGCTGCTTGACTTACGATTCCTTGCACCCCCCCCCCCCCCTGTACTTCAGTTCCTCTACTCCTATAGTTTTTTAACGATTTCTCGTATTTTCCAACGATGATAATATTATTTTGAAAGTTGATGAGTTATATTTTAGGCTAACAGAAAGCTCGGACGGAGCTACTGATGGCTCGGACGAAGTCGACGGAAATGTCATTTCATTCGTTTAGTGCGAAAGAAAAATAAGAATCTTTGGCCGATCGCAGCAATTTTTTCATTCTCAGGTGGTCGTATCATAGCTATTTATGTGTAGTATGAATTCGTTAACATTTGTTTCTGCGCAGCAAATAGTTAAATTCACGGTACACGAGTGAATTTAATTTTTCATCATAGTTGGAATTTCTTCAGTTACACTTTCCGTAGCAAATTTTTAATAAATCTGATGGGCTAACAACTGATTCTTGGGATTTTTCATAGTTTATTCTCAAAGTTCGTCTTATTGTTAGAATATGTTTTCTATGGATGTATTGGAATATCACTTGCTTTAATCTTACATAATTTTAGAAAACAATCTCCAAAGGAATTATTTTAAAGATAAAACAAAAAAATGTTATGATTTGTGTGTATAATCTGCCCGACTGAGGCAAAATCTTCCGGATACCTGCTCTCCAAATTTTCTCCAAAACGTAGTCACTCTGAAATGTATGATCGTATAATTATTCCATCAATCGGAATCTCCGGATGTCTCTGAGTGAGAAGTTAACAAAGCACTTCTTCTATCAACTGTTTCCGTAACTAGACGCTTTCACATTTGTACTATTTGTAGGCACAAATTGAGAAGGGTTACGGTTTATATGGGTTGTTTCGTTTGTTTTAAATATAACAATTTCTTTGAAGAACAGCTGAAAACGAAAACACGACTCTATGTGCACCCTCCCCCCCACAAAAAACAAAACAAAAAAAAAATCCCACTCAATACCGTATCAAATTTACCAATATTTGTTTTTGCTCTCATCACCAGCCATTTATAATGCCCGTTTCAGCCCCAATATCGCAGCCCCACATCTTCAGACAGCAATTTCGGCGGACTGTCAACGAGGCGTCAAAAACGGATTGTTATCTGGAAGAGGGAAGGGGAGGAAAGCTCATAGAAATGTAACTTACGCTAGGAATGTTGTCGCTAGTGCAGACACCCTCTTGGAGTAGTCGGTCCCTGATTTCCCATGCGAATATCGAGGGACACTCCCGCTTGAATTGGGATATCCTCGCCACCACTTCAGCCGTCGCCACTCGCGGTTTTGAGCCACCGATCGCCCGGGGTCGAATCGAACCCGTTTCGTAATACCTGCAATAAAATTAGAACACACATCATCATTAATTCATTTTTGGTTGGTATATTTTGATAAATGTCACACATCACGCTTTAACGGTACTGGAGCCGTCTCCAGGAATTTGTCTTTCTCTTCCTTCACGGAAAAAAAAGATTAGTGGAAATAAACGTATGGATACCTGATTTTGGCACCTGATGTTATGGTAAACTTGACCAGAAGTATGGTACATTTACCGATTCTTTGAGTAGATTCTACATGCAATCAGGTAACATCACCTAGTACCTAGTCAAAACATAGTATACTTCTGGTTAACATTATCATGACATCCAGCAGGTGCCAAAATCAGGTATTTGGCAGTTGGTTCTTAAAGCTCAGCATCCTCAAAAAAAAATACTCTTTTTCAATTCGCAAGATTACTGTCTCGCTTGGAATCACTTCATTTCGAATGCGGATCCATGCATTTGCCCTTGTCTTTCTCAGGTCTTTTGAACACGTGTTAGAGAAAAGGACAGAGACATGGGTGAAAGTCACGCGATGGCATCTTTCTAGCCTTTCTATCACGCGTGTTCAAATGGGCGGAGAGCGAGAGAAACACGTGTAATAAAAGGACGGAGACGTGGGCGAAAGTCACGCAATAGCTCATCTTTTTAGCCTTTTCTGTCACGCGTGTGCAAATGGGTGGAGAGCGAGCGAAACACACGTGTGATAAAAGGACAGAGACTTGGGCGAAAGTCTCGTGTGATATAAAAGGACAGAGACTTGGGCGAAAGTCTCGTGTGATAAAAGGACAGAGACTTGGGCGAAAGTCTTGTGTGATATAAAAGGACAGAGACTTGGGCGAAAGTCTCGTGTGATATAAAAAGACAGAGACTTGGGCGAAAGTCTCGTGTGATATAAAAGGACAGAGACTTGGGCGAAAGTCTCGTGTGATAAAAGGACAGAGACTTGGACGAAAGTCTCGTGTGATAAAATATTGGGCGAAAGTCACGTAATGGTTCATCTTTCTAGTCTTTTCTATCACGCGTGTTTAAATGGCCGGAGAGAGAGAAAGAGATAGTCAGTTCTTGGATCCTCTCTACCCACCATTCCAATCCGAACTCAACCTCTCCTCCATCGCATCGCCGAGATGAAGCTCAATTGGGTCTGTGAGTGGAACTTCGATCCGTAAAGAGTCTGGAACTTTGAACCTGAATGAAAATGAAGGAGGGGTGAAGGTTAAGGGGGCAGCGGGAGTTATTGAGTATTTGTCTAAGTCAAGGAGCAATGCGCGTACCTAATTAACAATAACGGAGCTTCCGATTCCGTCACCCTTGAACCCCTTACTGTTGAGATTAAAGGAGCGGGCGGAGGGGACATTAAGTCGAGGGTCTTTTAAATAGATTATTAGGATTCACTGAAGCATTTTCACCCAAAACAATCCACGCAAGGCGTAAAATATTTCATTCCGACGCTACGCGGTAAAGCCTAATCACTGAGTCCTGTGCCGAGTCGAACCTCAAGTTGAGGCTCTGGGCTGAAATTGAACTCTATAAACAATGCTTTATCAAGCTGTCGTGGTTTCCAAAATTTCATTCACTCAGTTTCGTGCGGTTTTGCTGATATTTTTGCTTTTTTCTTTTTATTCTTGTCTTTATTTTATTTGTTTCTCTCTTTGGACTTTTTATGGACTGATGAAGTCCCCTCTCTCTCCCTCCACTATCTCTCTCCTTCTCTTTCTCGTAGAGCTCGTTTCAGAAGTGTAGGCGCACCTAGACAATAATCTTTGGCGAATTTTCAACTTTTCTTCGTTTTAATCAAAACAAAACTTGCCCACGACTTAATTATTTTTCTTTTAAAGTGTTCGTTGTTGAAAAGAAAACACTCGAACTCATTTTCTTTCAAAATTGAGTAATATCATAAATCATGTAGACAAATTCCAAAGATTATCGGTCTAGGTGCGCCTACTCCTCTGAAACTACCACTACCCCACTAACTATTCTCAGCTCCAAGAGTGGGGCGGAGGAACGAACACGCAACGTTGAATTTACTGGAAAACCACTGATCGTGAGCTTGATGTGGAAGCCAGGCATTTTGACAACCTTGCCGACCAAATCCAGAGTCTGTGAAACTGTGCTTGCAATGCGAAAGTTTTAGTTTGTACTTTTTTCTCAGGAGCGCCGGGGTTGTCACTTTTCATCAGAGCTGTCAGACTGCGATGACGGGAAAAACTTCTTCTCTCCAACTTACCCGGTGGTGGCTCGTGAACGATCATTTATACTTCAACTTGAAAATTTTTGAAATCATCGATCATTTAGGGGTATCGATCAAACCCCCTTGGTATCGATTGTTTCCCCATTAGTTTGCTGTTTTCTGGGGACGTATATCGATACTACATCGCAATTCACTCGACTTTGAAGCAGGCAGATTTTTCTTCAGCATCTGGCATCCCCGATTTCGCCCTTTTCCGGCGACAGCAGTTCGGGAAATCGGGAACCGCCGCTACGCGCGACTCCAAGAGCTGGGGAGAGCCGACACTTGCGGAACATTGGCAAATCGTTGTGGGTCCATCGTTGCCAAATCTACCGCTCGAAAATAAAACTCACTGATTTCTCATGGGATCTACAACAAATCAAAGCACTCTTCACGTTGCAGTCCGGCAACAGTTAGCGGAACCCTCTCTTTGCGATTCCGCCGTTGCGTGAAATCGCTCACTCGGGCGCGAGACGCCAAGGAAAGGGTGTCCCGCGCTACGTTGCGCCGAGGCTCGAGTCGTGCAAGGGAGGGTGGGAGCGGGAGGCTGACTGATAGAGGGGTGGTGCGGCGCAGCGTGATGTGAGGGACTGGAGTGACTGGAAACTGGAGGACGGACGACGGTGGCGGTGAGTATAGATGGATACTGATAGATAGACAAGAGAATTGGATGGATAGATCAAGGTCGAACATTTTACGAATTGTCGCTTCAAGTTAGCCTGTTTTAGCCGCATCGCTGAATGGTCTGGCGCGGCGCACGGCTGGCTCTCAGGCACAATATAAGATCGGCGCGTTGTGACCGAAGCGATGTCCCGCGAAGGACGCCAGGGGTAGTGGAATGCGCGGCTCGACGTTGCCGGTTGCGGTTTTGGTCTCCCGAGATGGATTCTTAGATTTGCATGTCTTGACCGAAGTTTTGAGGTTATGGAAGTACCGTGTGAAAAAAAAGGCATTTTGCAATTTTCCATGGACATGCTCGTTCCAGAAAGAACCGACTCATTTTTTTTCGTTTTCAAGTGATGAAAGTAAATTCAAGACTACGGTGACAAAACGGACAAATAATAAATTCAAATCCCCTTCCCACGTCAATACGTTCTGCTAGGCAACGATTTACCGAGCGTTTGGCAAGAGCAACTATTCCTACTTATCGGATGTGGTGTTGCATTGAATTATTTTGAAGGCGTTTTTTCTAGTTTTGCATCGATCCTCTGATAAGCATTCTTCCTTGGAACGAACGTGTGTCCTACCTCTCAAAACAAATCAATTAATTACCGCTAAATCATCGTTTATCGAATGATGGCAACGACGTCGGTGTTACGATGCCTTAGCTTAACGCCAATATTTGTAGGTTGGAAATCATGGCAAAAGTCTTCCCTCGCCCTTTACTCCTTCCCTAACCCAACACGGTTTCATCGTTTTCTTCGATAAAATTGAAACTCTATCAGATGGAAGTCGAACAAGAAAAAACATTCCAAGTCGCAAGTGCCGAGGAATGAGAACGTATCATGTTTCACATACTCTCCGCATCTTCCATCTTTCTCTTTTCACCTCCTTGTTCGTTCTATTTCTGTCTCTCTCTCTCTCCCTCGCTCTCTCATTCTCTCTCTCTTTCTCTCTCTCTCCCTCTCCCTCCCCCCTTCCTCCGTCCCTCACATCATCTCTTTGCCGGACGAAATGATCATGAAACGTTCGCCTACTCTTCTCTCCACAAGTTCTCTTTAATTATTCCTCTCTTATCTTTCTCTTTGCCCTTTCCCTTCGTTTATCTTTCATTTTTCTCTATTGTTTTCTCTCTCTCTCTTTCGCGTGGCGTACAGTAAGTTTTTTTATTTCAAAATTTTGAAAGCTGCCCAAATTGTATGAGAGTAAAGTGACATCATTTAGACTCAAAATTACACGTGAAGTGTACTACCCACTACCCTCTTCTAAGGGTCCGTGTGAATTAGCAGAAAGAGGCCACTCACCTCCTCGCAGGTCAAGTTACCTGGACCTACTTCGGCGATGAGCAGTCCCAAATCATTGATGAGTTTCAATTCTTCCATTATTGCGTCTCAGTTTAATTGTCAAACGAGCCCACAAACTTTAATTACCCCAGGAAAATGATATCATTTAGACCCAAAATTGCACATGAAGTATAGTACTCTCTTCTCAGGGTCCGCGTGAATTAGCAGGAAGAGGCCACTCACATCCTCGTAGGTCAAGTTACCTCGACCTACTTCGGCGATGAGCAGTCCCAAATCATTGATGAGTTTCAAATCTTCCATTATTGCGTCTCAGTTTAATCGTTCGAACGAACCCACACACTTTAATTACGGCAGGAAAATGACATCCTTCAGACTCAAAATTGCGCGTGAAGTATAGTACTCTCTTCTCAGTGTCCGCGTAAATTAGCAGGAAGAGGTCACTCACCTCCTCGTAGGTCAAGTTACCTCCACCTACTTCGGCGATGAGCAGTCCCAAATCATTGATGAGTTTCAATTCTTCCATTATTGCGTCTCAGTTTAATTGTCAAACGAGCCCACAAACTTTAATTACCCCAGGAAAATGATATCATTTAGACCCAAAATTGCACATGAAGTATAGTACTCTCTTCTCAGGGTCCGCGTGAATTATCAGGAAGAGGCCACTCACCTCCTCGTAGGTCAAGTTACCTCGACCTACTTCGGCGATGAGCAGTCCCAAATCATTGATGAGTTTCAATTCTTCCATTATTGCGTCTCAGTTTAATCGTTCGAACGAACCCACACACTTTAATTACGGCAGGAAAATGACATCCTTTAGACTCAAAATTGCACGTGAAGTATAGTACTCTCTTCTCAGTGTCCGCGTGAATTAGCAGGAAGAGGCCACTCACCTCCTCGTAGGTCAAGTTACCTCGACCTACTTCGGCGATGAGCAGCCCGAAATCATTGATACGTTTTAAATTGTCCATTGCGTCTCTGCAGTTTAACAGTTGGAACGAGCCCATACACTTTAATTGTCTCTCGAAAAATGTCTCTCGAGAGGGCGATAATTTAACAACATTTTTTGTAAACTCAACAAATAAATTGTTAACTTAACAGAAAGCCCTGGTTGATTTTGCAACTTTCAATTTTGGTTAAATCAGCAAATTTTAAATTGTTGCTTTAACAATTGATTTTTTTCAGTGTACCAGCATTTTTCCGATACATTCTCAGTCGATTCTGCGTTCTGAACCCCTTTGGTTCCGGGCTGGCTATTGTAATCCGTTTACTTAGAAATTGAAAATATAATACTTATAATACTTGGAGCTTTCAGACGATATTTTTTGCTGCTTTTGATTTGCCCATTTGAACCAACTAACCAATTTTTACGCCTTAACGACATAGTGTGTCCGACTGTTATGTAAAACCAGGTTTTCTCATCACAAGATACCTCTTCCTCACCCCTCTCGCGTGATTTCTCAAGTATTTTGACCCGCGCTGATTTCAAATTTGGCCTTAGTTCTCACTCAAAACTCATACTTTTTTCCAGAACTCCGAATTTTTTGCTAAGAAGACGTAATTTCGACTTTATGTAAAATCTAGGTCTGTTTAATGGAAACTGATAACATTATTGAAATCAGCGTCTCAAAATGCGTAAGATAGCGATGATCAAGTGAAATTGTAGGCGTAAAATTATTCCAAAACACTAAAAATTAGTAAAATTAACACTGATGGATGGTGAATGCCGTGGACACATTATGTCGTTTTTGATGTTTACTTCACCTAACCAGTCTCTTTTGACCAGTGTGCGGCGCAGCGTCCGAAACGTTTAATTTGTTTTTCATAAACTTGTTGTGCATGTGTGTGGGGTTGTCTCTCTCCTTATCCACGTCTCTCTTCTCCTTTTTCCACCTGTTGACTGTTGACTGTTGGATGATGCCGTTGATGGCTCGGATCGACGATACCACTCAACTCAACATTAACCAGCCCGAGCCCGTCAATCGATTCGACTCGACTCCACTCGACAGTCGACGACACTCACTCGTCCTCACCGCGCCACACTCGCTCGCTCTCTCGACGACTGGCGGAAATTCGATACTCTCGACACAGGTGGTTTCCGATTTTTATCCTCGCTCCCCCTTCTCTCTCGTCTCAATTTAATCGCTCTCGTCTATCTCTAACCTCTTTCACCGTTCACCGCTTGTCATCGTGTCATCAGGTATCGTTGACTTGTCTCTTTCATTGTCATCGACCATCGTTGTCTACCAAATCTTTAATTTATCTTTTTATCCATGTTTTGTTTTCGTTTTTGGTTTTTGTTCGGTAAGAAATCTGTATCACCCAACACCCACCCTCTCTCTTCAAAAGAAAAAAATAACTGATTTAGGAACTAGTTTTCAGTCTTAGATTTCAATATTACTTAAATCGCTGTAGGCAGCGTTTCATCTCTCCGTAAATTGAAGAAGTTTAGTGAACCCTTTCAATCAATGGCGGCTCGTGAAATGCGATTTATCGATTGTCAGGGGTTGCAATTGAACCTCAACGAAATCGATATTTTTCTATAGTTTTAAATGGAGTAGACATCGATTTATCGTATTTCACGAGCCGCCACTGCTCTCAATACCACATCCGAGTATATTCATTTTCGTAACTTGGACTGCAGCACATTGTAGACGGTTTTAGTGCGAAGTCAATGATCAGCCAACTACCACAACAACGCACTCATCAGTGACGATATTGTATACTGGACCGCGTTTCACAACATTTTACTATCAAAGTCTCCATTTCAACGACCCGAAAATTCATTTCTGCCAAAAAGTTCACAAAAAATTGATCTTTTTACGATTTTAGTGATAAGGGTGAAAAAATATAAATGTATGGGGGTTACGCGAGAGTGAGAGAGCTATACATATGTAGTTTGGATCGCTTTCCGAACTACCGGATGACGTCATTATTAAAACCGTCCATTCCAATTTCTTATCCTCAGCTCAGTTAGTATTTGCGCAAAATAATGGTTCTTTCATATAGTGCCTTCAATTAATTGTGTAGGCAAAATTAACGCAGCAAAGTAGGAACAATAGACTATTCTCGAAAGAGCGAGTTATCGTTGATCCTTTTTTAATAACCAGGTAGTCAAAGGGTTAACGCACGGAGTTATTAATCCATCAGTGAGTCTACTCTCATTCACTATCAACATATTACACCGTTGATGGTTGAATCTATTTGAAAATGCCGAGAAAATTACAATGAACTTTAATTACATAGAGATCCAATAGCAGTCTCAATCGAGAAATAGCTGTATGTAATGATGCAAAGCCTTTACTTGTCAACATTGTATTCCCAGTTTTTTCACACCACGTATTTAGTAATGTATGACGCGTCTGCGGGCCGATCATTTACTTCATCGTTAAACTGATCGTTAAGACTGTATATGAGTGATTCTATTGGTCGAAAATTGTAAAACTTGGCCGTTGCTATAGTAACCATCGTAAAGTGCCTGCTATTTAAAGGTTACTCATGAGTAGCCTTTATATAACGAGACTTTTAACGGTGGATACCATAGCAACGGCCAAGTTTTACAATTTTCGACCAATAGCATCACTCATAAACAGTCTTAACGATCGGTTTAACGATGAAGTAAATGATCGGCCCCCGCTGGTGTTGGTTCAATGACGGTACAATGCTCCGTGGCTGTCGTGCAAATCATGCAAATCGTCTCAAAATTTGGATAAGGAGTTACGTCATAATTCAGCATTTTTAAGAGACGTATCTGGGTTTACACTGGACGGATTGCGATTGTGTTGCGCTCTTTGCTCTCATATCTGAAAAAAATTCTGATGGTAGAAGATGAAAATAATGAAGAATAACTATGATGGTAAAAGGTATAAATTGATACGAACCTTCCTAAAATTTTGGAAACGCATCCATTTGAAACTTGTAGTATCCTAGAAATATCACAGGGTCGTGCTCCAGAATGAGCCAATTCTACTATTTTTTGCCTCGTCGAGTCCGGCAAGGGTCGCCCGCCGACGAAAACGCCGCCCAGTTGATTGACCCCGCTGTGCCCTGGAATACATCAACAATGAAGAGGAATAATACACATTAATGGGGCAGTGGCCTTTGACTGCACATAACATGATTACTTATGTTTTATATCACAAATTAACGAGTTTAAGCACTCGTTTAATAATGGTGTAAATCTTAAGTTTAACTTGAAGACAAAAAAAATGGCCAGAATACTAATGAACTGTTTTCGAAAAGAAATTCTAGCAGTTTTCTGAGGGTAAATCTTGCAGTTTCCTGAGGGTATTTGGCATTTTCACCAGATTATTCTGATGGCCAGAATTCTTCTGAAATCTGCCAGAATTTCTTTACGGAAACTTTTTATTAGTATTTCGGCTGTTTTTAGAAGAAAATTTTTCTCCGTATAACCATTTCCCTCTTCTCGTGGTACCTATAGTAAATCTCTTATTGATTCGACCTTAAGACAAAATGTCACATTTCTTTAGTATACTTGATTTTGTTTGGCACGGACCTGGACGGCCTTATCGGCCACTTTAGATCTAAACTAGCGCAAGTCGAGCATGCTTTAACATCTTACCTAACTTTACTTGAAGTCCTCGCTCAATGATTTAATGAAACAATCTAAGTATGCGCTACAAGTTAAAGGAGGTAATCCTTCCACCGTCGCGTCGTCTGTGCTAAGCAATTTTCGGGTGCGTTTTTCCCATTTCAACATTTTTGATAACAATTAAACTAGGTTTTTCCCACTTCTACAATTTTGATTACAATCGAAATCAAACCGAGGCCTCTAGCCTTTCTACCTTGTCGGCTTTTATTGTACGTTCATGAGGCAAAAGCTCCGAATGTCTCAAGCCACCCTTGACTCTAGCGCGCTCTCTTCGCAAGTTTGACTTTTGCAAAAAGAGCGTCCAACGAGGACAACTAAAGAACCATTTAATACAGCATAGGCAGGACAAATAATGATTGGGGGGGGGGGGGGGGGGGGGGGGTTGCTATGAACGGATAGTTCCTCAGCGATTGCACGTGATGCAACTTCAGAACCCAAAATCGCGTATATTAAATCGGTAACTATTCGTACACGGCGGATATGCTAGGTTGCGTCACCAGTATTTTGAAGGCGCTACGCGATAAAATTATCTTGACAACCATGTTTCTACTCTTCCCATGTGGCGCTACTCAAGCTTCCCTGCCTGTGCCAAGCGTCATTCAAACCAATATTTTTGTCACGAATTCAGAGGGGGGGGGGGGGGGGAGATACTAACAAGGGGAGGCTCAGAAGTCGCCGCCTCCGATTTTGAAAACAATTGCACGAAAATGTAGCTAAAGTAAAACTATTAGACACGTGTTTCTCACTTTTTGCCAATAGACCTTCCTAAAGCGTCAGGAATTTTTTTAAAATTGCCGAAATCCACGTAAAAAAACCCCAGCGGAGAGCGTTCCGAATATTTCCGTGAATTTCGGCAACTTTCAAAAATTCCTGACGCTTTAGGAAGGCCCATTGGGAAAAAATGAGAAACACGGGTCTAATAGTTTTACTTTAGCTACATTTTCGTGTAATTGTTTTCAAAATCGGAGGCGGCGACTTCTGAGCCTCCCCTTGTAAGTATGCAACGGGCGCTCAGAACGATTTATTTTTCTGCTGAAATTTTCTTTCGACGTTTTTCTTTCCCTTCATACAAGGTGCAGAAGCTACTGCAAAAATAAAGCCAAACTCAAATTTTCTGAACGCGCGGTGATTAGGACATCAGTCTTGTGCCAACTTACGCTTGTAAAAACGTGACGAGTTAAATACCTAATAATAAGCCAAATTAATTCCAAGTTTTGAAGTAGCTCAGTGTTTTTTGTTTTTCTGTTTTGTTATTTGTTTTTTTTTTCGTTTCGTTTCGCCCCTTTCTCCTAGTAAGCACTATAATCAAAAGATGCAAAGATTTGTCTTATTTTTCTGTGCGAACCCAACCCGGCTTCATTTTCTTCATGATATGAGCATTGAGTGCTTTCTCGGATTATTCCATCAAAAGGAAATATCAACCGTAGATAAGTCTTGCTGCGTATTCTGGTGAAGCCAAACAAAATAAATAGACTAATTTTGTACTTAAATACTGCAAATTGCGTAACTCACCTTCAGAGATATAATTCAAGCCTGAAACACACAGAATACAGAATTTGTTATATGGAATATGCAATAAAATAGACACAAGTATTATAGAAATGAATACGTTTTACAGTTTTACGCAAGGATGCCTTGCATATGCAGCTGGAGATAAAAAGATTGTCAGACGACTGTCCAAGGTAGGCTCCCCGATATACTTATCTCAATAATTTTAAGCATTGCAAGAGGACTACCGAACTCCGAAGCTAACTTCTAGAAAGTTGCCTGATATTCTTTTTTTCTCCAACAGTAAGTACATAAAACTTGTCCATTGTTAGTGGATTCGCTTTATTGTAAGTAGATCAGATAAAACACACACACACACACACAAAAACACTTTCATTTGATGACATGATGTCGGTTTTCTTTAATCAATTATTGTTCCCCGCGTTTCCAAACGGTATTCTCTACGAGCTATAACCATATAAAACCCTTTAAGGACGTAATTTTGAAGACACCGCGGAGCGAAGGCAGCATGATGAAAATCTCTTAAGGTAATACACGGGCTCGGTTGTTTTGCCTCTCAAATTTTACCAGAGATCGAAGCATTTAAGAAGCTCTAACCTGAGTTATTTGCTCCTTAGTGGGAAACCTATTTTTTCTCTTTCAACTAGCCTTTAAGGGGCTTGCTATGCAACCCGCTCACCAAAAATTTCAGGAGTTTGTGCTGAGACTCATGTGAACTTGTAAAAAAAAATGTTTAAAGCTTTTTCAGCCATAGGGCTAAAATTAGGGTTTTGGGTAGCTTACCCCCTTAAATCCACGAGAGTCAGAAGAGCATGAAAGTAGGGACGACAGTCAAATAGTATCTCCTCCCTTTCTATACTTTTCCAACTCGCGTTTATTCTTATATGGATAAAGACAAGTTCCTGCGATGCGCCACTTTGACAAACTGGGATTTGCAGGATACTCCCTGTCATCAATGGTCCTGAGTTTCAGTGGCGGCTCGTGCGATTTGGCAACCATGCTTTTTTACCATTTAAACCTATGCTAAAGTATCGATATCTTGGGGGTGCATTGCACCTCCTGAGGATCGATTGTTTTACATAGGTTTAAATGGAAGGATTCCACTGTTGCCACATTGCACGAGCCGCCACTGCTGAGTTTCCAATGGCAATGCAGCCAAACTTCGATTCGACGGCACTACTTCCCTGTCAATGCCGGAGCAAGTGGAAAGATCTTGTGAGAAAAAGAATGTTTTATTCCTACCGTCTCAAAGCGGAATGCCTGCCGAAATGGTCTTCGTGTCATGGCAAGAATATAACGACTACCAAATTGGGGTGATGTCTACTTGATGAACTCATAACTGGAATTTATCTTGGTTCATTGAACATTGTTTTTCTGCGTGTGGTCTCGTGAAAACTACTTCCTCCTGAAAGCGCAGAGACGTGACCATTTCTCCGTGAATTTCTTAAATGTTACGAAACCATGAACCATCAAGGGAATCGAACAGTTCTGCTGCTGTTTTGTCAATTTGTCATTCTACGAAAAATGCTGTAATTTTACTCGAAACTTTTCTCCAATGCTGGACAATTTTTAATTAAGACAACTGGAACTTGCTTTTTTCACGTAGCTGGAAAATATTGCTGACGGAAAAACAGCCTAAGTTTTATCAATGACTTGAGAGATCATCTTAGAATAGGACAGTTGCAAGGGTCTTAAATTATGTGTTTTTCATAAAGAAAATGAAAGTACTTGATGAGCTGAGAACAATGGTGCGTTTGGTTTTTTCCCAAGTGTCCTGGTTTTGGAGATACTCAAGTGTAAAGTTGTAAAAAATCCTGTGCTTAGTGACGTCACTACGCGGAATTCCCATTTAAAACAATGCCTTTTGGACCAAAATGTCATCTCCGGAACAATAGAACAAAATTAGAAACCAAAGGAATCCTTTTTCTCAGCTCATCTAGTACTTTCATTTTCTTTATCAAAAGCACAACAATTCAGACCTTTGCAACTGCCCCATTGTATTAAAATGAGTGTCTTGCACTGAGAAAAAATTCTGCTGATCGTTCCTAGAACTCTGATACATAATTTCCTACCTGGAATTCCAGTCACCTTAAGGGGAACTGCGGTAACATTTGCAGAACTCGCGCATTAAAAAGTACGAAATAGAGTTCTTGTCACGGTAACCAGGAATTTTTCTCAGCTTTGGTCAGAGCCACTGCAGGAAAAAAAAAAAAAAAAAAAAAAAAAAAAAAAAAAAACCCCTTTAACTTTTGAAAATTCAGTCAGAGTAATCAATAAAATCCGCTCTTAAATCGTTTCAGTGCTGTAATAACACGGAATTTTAAATTATTTTTTGTTAATCTGAAATCAAACTAATATATTTCTATTTTTTATAGGCAAGTAAAGGTTTAATGTTTTTCAATCCCTTATTGGCTGTACATTTTACATATTTCCCATAATTCACTTGGACAACAATAAAAATCGGCATTCGAAAAGGTTGCCAAGTACGAGCAGCAGTAGTGGCCCAGAGGATATAAAAGAGAAAACACTGCATATCATGCTATTTTATGCGTTTTTCCCTCCTTCTCAGCCTTCTCATCCTTAGAGACAAGCCGCCGCCGACTTTTTAACACCTCAGCCAAGAAAAGGACTCATTGTCACTCAGAGGTATTGACTCGGTTGACTCTAGAGACTCTTCTCAATTTACAGTGAATCCATGATCATATAGTCGACAGAGAAGAAGAAGAAAAAGAATTGGACCTATTTATTGGTGACTTTAAAAAAAGATTCGAACAATTAAAGGCCGAGAAGAAGGATCTTTTGATGACAACTGATACCTTTTACAACCTTTTGTGCGTGTGTTATTTGGATGTGGGTCACGGTTTGTTAGTCGGATGTCTTTCTGCGCGTCCGATTTTGGTTCAAGAACCCTAATTATCGCCTTGGGATCCTTTTGGCTGATGAAAGGGGGTGGGGGAGGGGGAGGTTGAAATTTGAACGGGCTTCGGTCTCAGGTGTGAATCTGGTTTAAAGGAGAGGAGGAGTCGGGCTAGAGCTCATTCAGGTTTGAGATTTGTATGTTTCCCCCCCTGTCTTCGTCCGATCGCATCATTCATACGGTACGGGTACCCAGGCTCTCGAAGAAGAGAGTAATGAAGGGGAGCAAATTTTCAGTTTTAGTCTGTGATAATGTCAGAGGTTCTTCATTGGAGTCTGGATGAGAGTTTGACTGATCGGTGATGTGATCGGTCATCGTTAATCGCTGATTACTTACGATCAAATTCATCTCTAAATTGCAGTGCGATTGCGAAGCGTTTTGTTTTCGAACTTGCGATATCCATTGCAAATATTTCACGATTGTGCAATGGTTTTTTTTTTTTCTTTCTTTCCTTCTTTTCTATCAGTAAGAAAGTCAATTGCGTGCAATTTTACTAAACATTCTCTGCCACTTTGTGTCGTTTTTATTACATTTTTTTTTTTTTTTTTTTTTTTTTTTTTTTTTACCACTCTCCGATGATTCCAGCGATTGACCAAAAGATTACACAGTTAAGTTCCGTTTATGATTATAACGCACGAAACTGCTCGCATCTGCAATCTTTTCTCAATCGCTGGACTGACCGTTAAATGATCAAAAGATCCGCAATTTTTTTAAAGTAAGTGTCGGCTCCACCGGTTGAGTAAAGATGACTGAATGAAGTATATTCGTGCATTTCAGTTATACGGTAAACTGACCCGGGTAATCATAGTGGAATCATCGTTGAACAGAAAAATCATAAAATTCAACCAGTGGAATCCTCAATGAATTGTAAGCGTTAATTTTACCGGAGGAATCATCGATAATTTAAAATTGTCATTAAATTTAACCGGTGGAATCATCGGTGAGTCAACGAAAGTCCTTGAAAATCGGAGAATCTTAAAAGGCTTTTAACAATAAATATTCACAAAGCGGTTGCTCTGAACTGTGAACACACTAGGCTTAATTTGTTTTGGTATCAGTGATCCCGATGTTTTATGCTATTTTGCTTGAAATTGAAAATCAAAATAGCGATTGAAATGTCGATTTTTTTTTTTTTATTAGTAGAACGCTTTTCCATCGATTCTGAGGTGATAACATGGCTTTCATAAATATTTTCTAGCTGATATCCGTATTTTCTCGCTGTCATCGAAAGTAGCTTGCGGTGTCGTTTTTGGCCACCAAGCTCCGAATCGTGGTGCCCACAAGCGACACCAAACTACTTTTGGTAACAGCGGAAAAATACGGATATCTGACGTAAAATTGCTGTAAAGTCCATCTAATTGTCTCCGATAATCATCAGAAAAGCGTCATTTCAATCGATATTTAGATTTTTAAGCAAAGCAGCCTAAAACGTTGGCTTCTCAAATTACGGCTATTAATTATATTATTACCGATTTAATATTTTGTTTTTTTGCTGTTGCGTAATAATCTACCTTCCCCTTGCTCTCCTTCACCATCACCATCTATAACAACTCTTAGAAGTCGGTCTTTCACGGTTTAAGATGATTCCAGGGTCGATTTGTTCCAACTAACTGTGGACTCCACGTCGCGCTGCTCAAAAAGTCAACAGTTTTTGGCTTAAATTTACGAATTCACGCTGAATACACAAATTTCAGGAACGCCAGCACCTGCGAGCATACTTCAGGAAGATGCCCTGAAAGTTTCAAGCTGCAACACTCAAAAATAAAGCCGGAAATTATGAAATACGAAAATTCCCACAAGCCTCAATGAGTGCGAGTGAGGCAGATTAGACCTATTATCACTCGCGCTCACTCTCACTCACTAAGCTTATGGCGAAACGAATTTCATAATTTACGGCTTTAACTCTTAACCAGTTTTGCTCATTTTGGGCTTAAAAAATCTACCAAAAAAAAAAAAAATTGCAGGTGCTGACGTTGTTGGATTTTGTGTTTTATCTATGTTTTCAGTTTAAAACGCCGAAAACACGACTTTTCCGAAAAGCGTTTAGTGGCGCTATCCATCGGATTGAAATCTGGAAAAAATTCTTCTGAAATCACCTTAAAGGCCGGGGACCTATAATCTATGTCTATCCACTATCCACCTAAGCAAAGTGCAAACTAATATGGATGAAGATAAACTGTGAACGTGAAGCCAAGCTCCGTGTCCATACCCGTTGGAATTTGTTTTTATCTCCCTTTACCCATTTAAACGCGTATGTTACCAAAGGATGGAGACGGGGCTGGAGTCACGTGACAGCCTTCTCTCCTTCCTTTTCTAACGCATGCGTTCATTTGGGCAAAGAGAGAGAAAGACCAACTCATCCTGGCTACGGTTATGTCCATGTCGCATATGCCGCGCTGCGACGAAATTAAACCATTTGATACTTTTCCAGCTGAGTTAATCTAATTTTAGGGAAATCGGTATCAGTCCTCAAATTAGTCGCCATCTTTCAAACCGTAATCTAACACCCCGCCCCCTCACCGAGAGATAAAAAAAAAAAAAAAAAAAAAGGGAGGAAAAAAAGAGTTTACTTTTTGTGATTGAAAAAAATGAAGGAAAAAAAAAGTATAATTTTCTGCGGATAGCAGAGGATGGAAGGAGAAAAGGGTATTCGGAAAGGAAACAGGTTTATCTGATGATGCCTTAATATTTTTACCTCCCAGAATTCTCGCGTCGCATCATGAAGGAACAGAAATCAGTCGAGGAAAAAAATACACTCTAACAATCGGTGTGGTGTCACATTCTCATTTTTTACCCAATCTCTCTGTCGTATGATCCGTAATCCTTGTTTCGTTTGCCGTAATTTAAACTGGAACCCCTAAAAGGAGATCTATGAGGGAGGTAGCATTCGAAAAATGACTTGGAGACGACAGATAGTCTCGCTCGTCGTAATATAAACATGACTTCTTCTAAAAAGAGCTATGAGGGATGTTTCAGTTGTAAAATAGTTTTGAGACGATACAAAGTTTATTTTGCTATATAGTCCAGGCAACGGGGAGCTAATATGGACCCTAGCTTGCAAAGTTTGCGGACTTATATCGGAGAGTCGATTATAATGTATTTTGGGTCGCTGAATCCGAATCTGAACTTTGCGTACGAATCAGAGGGGCGGAAAGGCCGCCATTTTCCAAAATGGCGGTCAAAATCACGTTTTTTTGCCTTATTTTGCTCATAACTCGCGTATTATTGGTCTAATGCAAAAAATACCTTAGTACAAAAATGAAGTTCGTCTAATTTACAACAAAAAAGTATCAGGTCATTATTTCGTAAAGATCAAAACTGAATGCGCTATGGAGCCGCGAAAAAACGTGAAATCCGTCTATTGCGGCGCATGACCGCTAAACGCCGCCGCCTTGCGGCCCTTGCGCCGGCCATCGCGCGCACGCTCCTCACCTCACCTTGACAATATGTGAATAACAAATAAAGAAGAACAAATTACTTCAATTTGGCGTATCTTCTTTAGGCTCCAAGTTGTGTTACTCCGTTTTACACCATCCAACAGGTCGAGTAGGCAAATTCATTTAAATGTGGTAATGTATGGTATCAACATTAAACAAATGTCAATCTGCGCCTAATTCACTCCATCGTTCCGTGTACATTCGTTTATTTTTACCTCCATCCTTTTGAGTCTCTGAGTGGCCCAGCTAGTCCGTACTTTCCACACGGAGGAGAGGGGGTGGGGGTCTGAGCTGGTTTCGGGGCTTTTCCTTCAGTTTCGCGTTCACTTTCAGATTCATCGGTTTCAAACTGAGTGGCTCTGGTCTATGATTCATCAAAACTAGCACTTGGACAATTGGACATATGATTGCTGCACTCGCTGTTTCAATTTACGCAATATGCACTGAGCATCTGAGCCCAGTTTTTCGGCATCGGCAGGCACTGCAACCGGCGCGGCACGCGGAGACAGGACATCCGTCTTATAGTCCCTTGATGGAAATATTGAGTAGGGATTACCGACACGAGCTCGACGAGTTCTGATTGGTCGTTGGTTTTAGGCTTTCACGGACTCGAGCAGGAGTCGACGACATCGAAGGCTCCGCACAACAGAGTCGATGAGAGGAAAGAGGAGAAGGGGATTGTATGGGAATCGACCGCAATGTCGGCAATGCGCATGCCCATCACCTGGTCCACTGTCGAACTTAACCTTCGAATACGTTCACGCGGTCGATTCTTCCAAATGCATAAAGCGTCCTATTGGTACTCCCGATACACAATATTTTCATCAAGAGAATCCAGTCTGTCTTTAAACAAAATCTGAATCTGACGACTAAACAGGGATCACTGGATCGGTCCACTTTTAAATTGTTTTTAACCATGGAAAATGGCTTGTTTCTCAATATGAAGCCAAAGTTGGACTTGGAAACAAGTACTAAGACAATGATTTCTGCGGCTGCATTTTTGATAGACGACGACGCTGCGCCTAATGATTATCCTCTTTGCCCTTGAAGAATGCTTCAAAGACTTAACATTTGGATTAGTCGGTTTTTATTCCTCTCATTCCACAGAAACTTTTCTTCGGAGAAATATGGAATCGTTGACCCATCAAGAGTATGCCTGATAGAACCAAGCAAGAGAATTGGGGAAAATATTGGACTTAATTACTCGTTTTTCGATTGCATGTACTTTAAAAAAAGTAATTGAGACGAATCCAAGCGGCGATCCGAGACAACGTTCCGTGAAATTTCAGGACATCCGTCTTAAAATAAAACCTGAAGCTGACAACTAAACAGTGGCCACTGAATCGGTCCACTTTTAAATGGTTTTCAACCATAGCAAAAGGCTACTTTCTCAATATGAAGCTAAAGTTGGACTTGGAATCTAGTACTAAGACAATGATGTCTGCGGCTGCATCGTCGGTCGACGATGACGCTGCGCCGCGAGGTTATGGTTTATTTCATGTGTAAAGATGTAGATTCGATAAAATATTTGAACTTCAAGATTTTTCGAGAGATACTCGGAACTTTCAAATTCCAAACTGAAAAATTAAGTGCATGTAGTTGACGGTGAATCTTCTCGGCATCGTTTCGTTTGGAATCTTGACGTGTCCATTTTAGAGTTACGCAAAAATTACGTTTTGTCCATCATATCGCGTTACCCGTCAAATTAAACTATTGTTTTTGATTGGTTATTTGAAGATATACCCCCCTAGAACCTGAGTACAAAATTGATTTCTTTTCAAAAGTAATTGAATTGGATCAAAGCAGCAGCAAGCAGATACACTAATTTCAAAGAAACTGCTGGTATTTGACGAACGGCAATAAATGGAATTGAAATCGGTACTAGTGCTGCTCATCGCCGCTTGGATTCGTCTCAATTACTTTTTTTAAAGTACATGCAATCGAAAAACGAGTAATTAAGTCCAATATTTTCCCCAATTCTCTTGCTTGGTTCTATCAGGCATACTCTTGATGGGTCAACGATTCCATATTTCTCCGAAGAAAAGTTTCTGTGGAATGAGAGGAATAAAAACCGACTAATCCAAATGTTAAGTCTTTGAAGCATTCTTCAAGGGCAAAGAGGATAATCATTAGGCGCAGCGTCGTCGTCTATCAAAAATGCAGCCGCAGAAATCATTGTCTTAGTACTTGTTTCCAAGTCCAACTTTGGCTTCATATTGAGAAACAAGCCATTTTCCATGGTTAAAAACAATTTAAAAGTGGACCGATCCAGTGATCCCTGTTTAGTCGTCAGATTCAGATTTTGTTTAAAGACAGACTGGATTCTCTTGATGAAAATATTGTGTATCGGGAGTACCAATAGGACGCTTTATGCATTTGGAAGAATCGACCGCGTGAACGTATTCGAAGGTTAAGTTCGACAGTGGACCAGGTGATGGGCATGCGCATTGCCGACATTGCGGTCGATTCCCATACAATCCCCTTCTCCTCTTTCCTCTCATCGACTCTGTTGTGCGGAGCCTTCGATGTCGTCGACTCCTGCTCGAGTCCGTGAAAGCCTAAAACCAACGACCAATCAGAACTCGTCGAGCTCGTGTCGGTAATCCCTACTCAATATTTCCATCAAGGGACTATAAGACGGATGTCCTGTCTCCGCGTGCCGCGCCGGTTGCAGTGCCTGCCGATGCCGAAAAACTGGGCTCAGATGCTCAGTGCATATTGCGTAAATTGAAACAGCGAGTGCAGCAATCATATGTCCAATTGTCCAAGTGCTAGTTTTAATGAATCATAGACCAGAGCCACTCTGTTTGAAACCGATGAATCTGAAAGTGAACGCGAAACTGAGGGAAAAGCCCCGAAACCAGCTCAGACCCCCACCCCCTCTCCTCCGTGTGGAAAGTACGGACTAGCTGGGCCACTCAGAGACTCAAAAGGATGGAGGTAAAAATAAACGAATGTACACGGAACGATGGAGTGAATTAGGCGCAGATTGACATTTGTTTAATGTTGATACCATACATTACCACATTTAAATGAATTTGCCTACTCGACCTGTTGGATGGTGTAAAACGGAGTAACACAACTTGGAGCCTAAAGAAGATACGCCAAATTGAAGTAATTTGTTCTTCTTTATTTGTTATTCACATATTGTCAAGGTGAGGTGAGGAGCGTGCGCGCGATGGCCGGCGCAAGGGCCGCAAGGCGGCGGCGTTTAGCGGTCATGCGCCGCAATAGACGGATTTCACGTTTTTTCGCGGCTCCATAGCGCATTCAGTTTTGATCTTTACGAAATAATGACCTGATACTTTTTTGTTGTAAATTAGACGAACTTCATTTTTGTACTAAGGTATTTTTTGCATTAGACCAATAATACGCGAGGTATGAGCAAAATAAGGCAAAAAAACGTGATTTTGACCGCCATTTTGGAAAATGGCGGCCTTTCCGCCCCTCTGATTCGTACGCAAAGTTCAGATTCGGATTCAGCGACCCAAAATACATTATAATCGACTCTCCGATATAAGTCCGCAAACTTTGCAAGCTAAAATCCTCTGTTGCCTGGACTAATAATTGAACTGGTTTCCTTGAAGAGAGCGTTATGAGAGAAGTATGATGAGTTGGTGGAAAATTATTTTGGGACGGTAGATAATTTTTTTTTTTTTTTTTCCCTGGCTCTAAAACAAATCCAAAATTTGCACTCTATAAGAAACTGATAAGTGGGAAATATTTTTCATCGAGGCAGTCAAAGAATTTAGGAGACTGAAACATTTAAGTTCTTCATTTGGAGATTTTTTATGTCCCTCTCGGAAACGAATTATATGTATAGGAAATGTGAATGGAGAATAAAACTGGAGATTCCAGACAAAATGTTTTAGCAAAGAGCGTTTGGTTTAACAGGTAAAATTTTGATTTCTTAAAGAACGTTATACTTTGTCCAAAAGATGAATTCTAATGTTGAAATTCCTTAACTGTCAGTGCCTGAATTTGGACATCATCACTTTCCTAGACACCCTGCAGTTTTGTTTTGTTTTGGTTTTAGAGCCTAAAGCATGTTATGACCGCGCATGATATTGCAGTGTGTCGCAAGAATATTTACAGTATTTTCTATTCTCATTAAAACGCAAGATAAACTGTTTGAAATGTCTTTATTTCGTTCATTCTTTTTTCTAAAGTGTTTTCATTTTTCAAGAAGTCGAAATGAGTATAAATCCCCGTTTGGAAGAGGAGTTTGCGGAAAACGAAAATTTGACCCGATTTCCTTTCGGAAGGGAAGAACTGCGGGTTATCAGCGTATAACGATATCCACGCAGTCCTGAGGAAGAGGCGAGAGTAAAGTTGTTTTTTATGCTAATAAAGGATATTATTTTAATTTTCTTGGAATGCTTTATGGTTCGTAAGACTTTAACACTGTTTCCTTGAAAGAAGAGCGGAATATTTATTCTTTCGACGGAACTGTACGTCCCTTTTTTCATTGCGCTGAAGCCCTCTTATGAACGACGAGAAAATAATTAGAGTTGAATTTCCTCGTGATAGAGAAAAGAGCTATTATAGCTCCATCGCATCAGCAGCACTAGGAGTATTTTATAAGCTATGATGGGCTGTCTCTTTTGGCTCATCATTTTTTCGAATTCTCAACGAGAAGTTTGATGGCCTTGATTGCAGAAGTGCCAGTTGCGGCTCGTGAATATTTGTGATTATAATTTTCTCCGATTTGAACCTATGTTTTCTGTAATGTAGCGTAGTATAGGGATTTTACGTTCTGCGGACATTTGCGCTACCTAAGACTTTGAGCGCTACTATTAAATAAACAAGAAAAATGGTCTCAAAAGCTTCATTACAAGTGCGGAATTGCTACCGTACGCTCTGAAAAATATGAAGTATGCCCTTCAAATGTTGTTTCCAT
The DNA here is from genome assembly GCA_011764245.1 of Trialeurodes vaporariorum. NCBI lineage: Eukaryota > Metazoa > Arthropoda > Insecta > Hemiptera > Aleyrodidae > Trialeurodes > Trialeurodes vaporariorum. The sequence goes on along the minus strand of VMOF01000388.1, from coordinate 23,876,573 downwards.
TCACTTTTCCTCTTTAGAAGTGAATTTTCCCAAAAAACTTAGTGTTTTGATGAATTTGAGGTTATGTTCTCGGAAAGCTAGATTCAAGAGGAATTAATGAAAATTCGCTCCCAAAGCTATCAAATTTTATGTCAGCGTTCAAAATTGAGGCGAACTGACAAAATTTTCAAAGATTTTTGAGAGACAATTTTTAAAGTTCATGTTTGTTTTGGTAGCGCAAATGTCTGCAGAACCACTCACTTAGCAACTACATACATATTGTAAAGTGTCAACCATTTTCAGGCTCAGTTGAACCGTCCAATGGTAAATTCTGTTCTGTAGATGTATTTAAATAAATATCGACGAAAGTAAACTCACGAACCACACGGGAAAAAAAGACTGATATTATCTACGTATAGCTGATTTTGGCGTCTGTTATAGAAAGTGTGGTAAATTTCACCATAATATGGCCAATGTAATGTACATACCGTGTGGTTTAAGTCAACCTGTTGGCACATTTTACCATAATCTAGTGAAATTTACTATATTTTCTGGCAGACTCCAAAATCAGCCATGCAAATGGTACATTCTCTCAGTATTTTTTTCCGTGCATCGATATATTGTGCGAAGGCAAATAACTAATGCATGCGCTTTTCTGCTACATTCTTTCAAAGTCCGTGGACCACGAGTGGGGGCAAGGGAGAGGGTGCAAATTGTACAACAATGAATCGAAAACAAATGTAGGTATTGAAAATTGAAGGTTCCCCGATGGAATTTGGTTTTGAGTCCCCCCCCCCCCCCGTCATTTGGATAATTTTCTGCCGGCACGACGCTGACGCCATTTGCTCAACTAACTGTGCTTTTAGGGTTCCGCGGAGATAAAAAGAGAACATCTGAACGGAAAGAAGCATTTGGCTACAAGACGGAAGAGGAATGTAAGAGAATAATGGAAGTATGGTCGTCAGATTTGGAGAAAAATGTATTAGATTTTTCATTGATTTAAATGCAAGACGTCGAGTTTATCGCCACCATCTTGTAACACCGAATGAAAACGAGTTGAAAAGCCGACAGACTGAACGACGAATCCGCCTGCGCCCTCGAACTTATAACCTCGGAGTTCGTTCATGAATGGTTTTTCGCCTCCTTCCTGTACATGAAGTCAGATGGATGTAACTTATAATCGAGTTTTCCCGAAAGAACACTTTTAACCCTACGGAGGCTGTGAGCTGTATCGAGCCTAATGAAATTAACTCAGTAGGCAACCTGTGACGATGCATGTTATGTTTTTCTTGTGAGGGTAAGTGCGGCTGCATACCCCCTATACTCCACATTTAATGGACCAGCGAGCCGATCATTTACATTATCGTTAAACCGATCGTTAAAACTGTCTACGAGTGATGCTATTGATCGAAAATTGTAAAACTTGGCTGTTGCTATGGTAACCATCGTTAAGAGTCTCGTTTTATAAAGGCTATTCATGAGTAACCTTTAAAAAACGGACACTATAACGATTGTTACCATAGCAACAGCCAAGTTTTACATTTTTCGACCAATAGCATCACTTGTAGACAGTTTTAACGATTGGCTTAACGATAAAGTAAATGATCGGCCCGCTGATTCAATTCGCGGAAGTTAATGATGGATGAAACAACTTACCCTACTTTGTGGATGAGGCCCTGACCAAGAGGTAAATGCAGTGGCGTCGCGTGCCATCTTGCAACAATGCAATTGCTCCATTTGAAATCATTAAATATATCGAATTGACCTTGTGCACTGGGCACCCCTTGAATTCGATCTTTTACATGAGTTTAAATGGATAGAATACATTGTTGCCAAATTGCACGCGACGCCACTGGGTAAATGATAAATTCTTTACGCACGTCTGGCTAAACTTTTTAAAGGTTAGATCAGGTCAGATTTACTCGATTGTTTGTCGATGTTTATCAGATGTCTCGTGCAGTTTACCACACCGTTTGGTCAAGGCCATAATCAACTTCAAGTATGGTTAATTTTGTGTAGCATCTTCTCTGTGATTGCTCGATAGTCAACCTTATAAGCAATGAAATCATTCACATCGGAGCTGCCAAATTTAGCGGAAAATCTGAAACTATTTCGTTAAGTTAACAGCGGGAAAATTGGTACCATAACATCGCTGATATACTACTTGTAACTCTGAGAAATATCAATATAAACTGCGGGATACTGCCATGAATTTGTTTGTACTTGTAAAATATCTCTTACTTAAAAACGTGTGGACCATATCGAGAGATATACTGCTTTGGTAGTTTTTACCTAGTAATATTAACTACCAAATCAAGACGATTGTGGATTTTTTTTTCTTTTACTTTCTAAGTATACCTACTTTCCAAATGAGGGAGGCTCTATGGACCACGGAGAGGAAAAATCGGCAACGTTGCATATTGCAGTACTACTTCTCCACCAGGAGTCATAACCGAGCAAAGTAAGCAAACACGGGCGGTTGCGAGAGAGAGAGAGAGAGAGAGAGAGAGAGAGAGAGAGAGAGAGAGAGAGAGAGAGAGAGAGAGAGAGAGAGAGAGAGAGAGAGAGAGAAGTAAGAAGAAGATGAGGAAAAAAGGAGAGAGAAAAGAAATATTTATAAAATGGGGGACGCGAAGGGTTCGTTCTGGCGCCTCAAGAGAGTGAGAGTACGAGGATGGTGTGAGCGGGACGTTCGGGGGGGGCTAAGGAGGGGGAGGGGATAATTGAATACAGTACAATCATAAACTCCTCTCGAGAGGAAGTGTTTTTATTGGCGGATTAAAGCACATCGGAGGAGCGTCTGCCCGTGACATTTTCAAGAGGGAGAATTAAGATGTATAGATGTACTATATTATAAGTAGGGGAGTCGCATAGGTGTGTATACCTATATTTTATCTCTCCTTCTCGCTCTGCCCCTCCTCTTCCTCCTCCTCCTTCTCTCACTCTTGCGCTGCGCCGAGATAAGAAGGAGAGTTGTGTAAGTCGCGCGGTAACAGCTTATTGTAAGTTACGCTTACGCTCGCATCGCGACCTTCTTGGGCCTTTGTTGTTGTACGCCCCAAGAAGAGACTTTTGAACTCAAGTATGACTTCCCGGTTCCCGCCCTACCCTCACGCTGCATTGCTGTTTGCTGCTGTCCTTTTCGCTGTTTACCAGAAGTCCGTATCGCGCGCTAACCCGTGCATGATTCCAGATAGAAAATCATGAATTAATCGATTTATTTCAAAAACCGGTTTTACCTACGGACCTATAACCATTGGTTCACTCAACATCTCACTCATGGCCCAATAAATTTACGGTACAAACGGGCTTTAGGTCGTACCTAAAAATGGCGATTCTAACCTCACATTTCTTTATCGGCACATCGGAATGTTGGGAGCGCTACCAACTTTACGTTACTTGGGGCGGGTCTAGAGCCTCTCCAACCCACCTAAGTGCTATTTTGAAGTTAGTTTTGTGGTTTCGCCATTTTAAAACGGTCCGATGTGGTCCGTTGGCTGGTGGCCGATGTTTGTTGAAGTACTTAGGGCGGACTTGGGGCCGAGGACCGTGTGTACCTAACATTTATAGGTCCCTGATTTCTAATTTTTTCTATTTAAATGTGAGATCCGTTTTTTCTCTCATCCGCTATCCTCTGACCGATTGGAGACTTTCTTAGATCAGTGGCGGATCCAAGGTACCAAGGGCGGATAAAACCTACTTTTTCAACGAAACTCCCAAAATAACTTCGGAAATTCTTCTGTAGAATGTAAAAATTTGGCTAAAGAAAAGAAGGGGGCTACAGCCCCCTCAGCAGTCTGCCCCCTTTGGATCCGCGCCTGTCTTAGATGGACAATCTAACCGTTCCCTTGATTCCGATGACTCTTTGATGGATTCCATCCGATCCCTGGTAAAAAGAAAGTTCCACAAACTCTGTTCCAATTTTCTAATGAGAGGCATTGAAATCACAATTATTTCTTTGTGAATTTTCACTAAAATCGAAGCGATTTCCATGTTCACGCAGGAAATTGGAACAGAGTTCATAGAACTTTTTTTTTTTTTTTTTTTTTTTTTGTTAATTGTTTTGTTTTGCTTTGTTTTTTGTTTTTTTTGTTTTTTTTTTTTTTTTTTTTTTTTTTTTTTTTTTTTACGAGGAATGCCCAACGATCCATCAACAGCCTTTGGAGACCGATTGTTGTCAGCTTTGTTTACATCAGTGTTTACAAATGACGCATTGCTTAACCCCTCAATCTAAATTTTAGTCGGAAATAATTGCTAGAAATGCTTCGATGGACAGATTGACCCAATGTGTGCCCAGCCAAAAAAATTAATATAGTGCTGCTACATTTTCGTTTGCCTCTTGTGAAATTCCGTGAAAGTGTAAAACATTTTGCAAAAAAAGATCTTGTTGCACTCACTATGTCTGCTGTCTGAGAGGTCATTTTGAACTCACCATTCAGCCGTAAGCTCGTTTATCAGAAATTGCGATATCCATTGGAGGTGACCAAGTGAGTTTCGGCTCCTTTAATTTTTTTTTTTTTTTTTTTTTTTTTTTTTTTTTTTTTTTTTTTATGAATGAAAATAGACCCAAACCCAGAGATATCCGGTAGAGGACGCCATTTCAAGTTCATGAGCAACACAAAAACCCATCGCACATTAAAATTATTTTGATAATGGCTGTTCCTCATCCATAATCAGGTTTTACAAAAATGAAATCTTTCGTTTTAATTTTTCTTCGTTCCATGATCATCGTCAGTGATGCTGAAAAATATAATTGGCACGAACCTATTCACATTTTCCTTTCTCTCACTCGTTGCTGCATTGTGATGGTTCCGAGATAGGTAGATTTGAATATCTCAATAATGTATACCCCTTACGCCTCTTGATGGGTATACATCTATTTATCTCGTTTTTGTGCGTATTCGAAAATAAGGGTCAAAAATTTCGGTAGAATTAGACCGGTTGTCGCTTTACTGGAGATGAATAGAAAATCTCGTTCAACGGCAGGCGCGTGTATTATAGACGCAACGGGTAGATCGTAGATTATGTCAGGATAAAACTTACTGTACACAGGGTGTTCACAAAATTATCATTATCCATTTGTGTAGTTACGGCACCCTATAAAAGAGCGTTCAATCTTTAGAAGGCGTTTTGCCAAAATTAACTAAAAGTGTAAGGAAGAAATAGTGTTCGGTTCCTTATTGCGTAAAGCCGTTTGATTGTGAGCCCGTTTAAAGCGAGCAGAGCTCTTATAATTTTACTTTTGATGTACTCTAGTTTGAAAGAAGAGAGAAATTGTGACCGCTATTTTAAAACAGCTCAAAATAGATGCTTAGGTACTTTGACATTTTTAAGTCACCCATAGTCCCTAAATAAGCTGCTATGTGACGAAAGAAATCGAAATTAAAATGTACATTAATTATGACGTGTGGTGTATCTGACGTATGCATGAATGGGGGTAGTAAACACAGTTTATTTTACTTTAACTTACAGCACGTAATTTTGCACCTTATGGACTCAGCTGTTGCTTATGAAATAACTGAACGGTTTTAGTCGTAAATACAGGAATTATCAGAGGTTGTAGGTATACATATCTTGAAAACTGATGTTTTCTTCTTACTTCATTAATTTTGAATGTTTTGTGGAGGAAAGGGGGAAAAAAGAAAAAAGAAATATACTCGCGCCGAAAAAATTATATTAAAATATACATATATGGACTACAAAAAAAGTTCTTAGTATTCACAATTGAAAATACCTTGTGACATACCAGAATTCTTATTGATCCAATAGACCGTTCTCAAAATTTGCCAGAAAGAAACGTGGAATCGTTAAGAATTCCAGTCATTTGAAACTCAATTTCTTATTAGTACATATTTAATATACTACGTTCCGCAATTCCACAAAGAAACTTTTCTCCGATGAAAGGGAGGAAGGGATGGAAAAAAGAAAGTAGTTGTAGTATTTAGTGTTCTGTGTTTGTTAAGGTGCCTCAGCATCTTAGGCCATTTACCCATTTAAGGCTGGAATTTTCAATGAAAGGAGAGAAAGAAAGAACTTAATTATCCAGAGATAATCTTTCCTTAAATTAGTTTTAGTAATTGTTAATCTGTTGCAAAAAAACCGAGAAAGATTCAAATTTGAATAAAACTAGGTTTTTATTTGGCTTCGAAGGCGCGAAACATTGGAAGAACGTGTACCGCGTTAGCCGGGGCCCTCGCCTCGGCAGCATTGAGGAAAAAACTCGCGTTCCCAGGCAGGCAGGTCCTCTTTTACATACGCAACGCGGCAAGCGGCCAGTCACAGCTCAGCGGGACAGCGAGGTTTTAAGCCAGGGAACAGGGATCTCCAGCCAGGTGAGGTTAAGGTGAAGGACCATAGTAGTGAAGGGATGTAAGGAATCAGGGATAGTTCGATGAATGGTGAATGACGGAACACGGACGACAACAAGACCCGGAGAGAAGAAAGTGGAAGGGAGGGAGCTGTTGCCTGTTTCATAAGGATTAGCCGTGTTTCACAAGCTCCCGAGTCCCCGATCAGTATCTGACCTTTGTTATGTTGACGATGGGATCGCCCTGTTCATGCTCGCCTCTCTGAGTCTCTGAGTAGGTATATACTGTTTTACAAAGAATGTGTGTAGCGGCAACGATGAATGATGCACCCCGCCGATCGCAATGCTGCTCGCTGCAGCCACTGTGCCGAATCTTTTAATGCTAATCTCGGCATCGGACAACGATGCTTGATCCGATGTTTATCGAAATGTTTCCACCCCATTATATTGCCACCTACTTTTCTCGAGATCTCATTAAAAAGAGCTCTTGTGGCATTGTTGCCGCGCATTTTAATAGCGTAGCGTGTTATCTGGCAATGTTGCATTTCGTATTTTTTGCATCCATGCAAAATATCGAATTCGATGACGTCCACTCTAGAGTCCCTGTATATGAAAGAGTCAAGACACGTGAACAGAAGTTAAGAAGAAGAAGGTGTTTGAGGAGCCTGGAGGCGCGCCTCTTGTTTACATTTTGATCCAACGATCTTCCCGCCAAAGATTACTACATGTATTCGTGTGTAAGTAATCTTTGTTAGGTCAACCTAACCTTCAATTCCCATTAGCTTCACTACCTGTTTTAAAAGTAATGCGTGAATTTTATTCTGTTCTGAATACATTTTCATCAATTTCTAATTCAAATTTCATCAGTACAAGCTAAAAATGCCGAAAGTTTCCTCAAAGCTGAGCAGCAGTGAACATGGTTCCATGAAGATGTAAACAAGAGGCGCGCCTCCAGGCTTCATAGACCCCTTCGTCTTCTTCACTTTTCAACAGTCAATCAGAGATGGAACCTCGTATGGCGAGACTCTTTCATATGTATTATAGGGACTCTAGTCCACTCCATGCCCTTGGGAGCTGAAGGTCTGAAGAAGTGAAGAGCTGCCTTCTCTTGCTTTTTTCCGAACGATTTTAAACAGTTTCAATGTATTGGCACTGAAATAGCTCATTGGTTCAGCCGCTTGAAAGCGCTAAGAAAAAAAAGAAAAAAAAGCAGGTGGAGACGTTGCCAATACGTGCGGTTTTAAACGCTGATATTCATAGTGTTGGCTGACACTGCCTCAACTTTCGCCTAGTTTTGTCTGCTCTTTGGGGTCATCCTTCGGCTCTTACAATTTAGCAACCCTGGTTTTTTGCTTTTTAAACCTATGCATAGGTATATCAATTTCTTGGTGGTTCAATGAACCTTCTGAAGATTGATTATTTTACAAAGGTTTACATGGAAGGAATCCAATGTTGCCAAATTACCCGAGCCGCTGCGCCACAGTCATGATCACTTTCTTCGAACTACAAGATTTTTCAAACAGGAAAGAAAATGAGTCAGGAAGTTTCAAATTTAATCAATTTCAAATTCAAAAGGATTTATCTACCAAAAGATTAATACGTTTCCACAAGAACCTGTATTAACTTTTCTCACCATCAAACAAGTAGCCAGGCAGTTGTTGAGACTGATTCGGATCTCGGAGGCACTGGTTCACTGCAATCGTTCGATCCTTTTCTTGTCCTTAAGAGGACGAAATGCAACGTTGACAGATCGCACGCTAAATATGCCACAGCTGAACGTTAATCATCCAAAATTTAAAGGGTTATAATTAATTGAGGTGCGGTCTTCGAAAGAGAATCCCTTTTAAACATTATTTATGCTCTTCCAAAAGTATCCTAACTTAACCAAAATGCGGAGATTTTCGACAGCGCACACATCATGTCTTATGTGCCTCTCTTTTGGTGATCGCGTTAATTTTACATTATGCATGCGTGTATACTGTATACCCTGATTGGACTGTTTCCATGGTTTTCATCTACTTTATTTGTGCCGACTAACTTACACCGAACTTATATCTTTAATGGCTTTGCAAGAATCGCCAAATGGCGGTTGTCCTTCTCTTATTTAGGACCATAAAAGGTCCAGTAAAACGAGTTCAAAGAGCTGTAGAGCTGCAAATTGGGGTAGGCTCAAAGGCTTTTCGGGGTTTTCGTTTACCGGTGCCCACCACTCACTGGAATGTGACATACAGCATAGGCGCATAGGCGAAACACAAAAAACACGCTTCGATAGATCTGATAAAAACCTCTCTTGAATAACTGACCTAGCAAAAGGCTTTAGCAGAGCAAACCAAATCTTTGGTTCACCCAGCAAAAGCTCTTTAGTTATGCGCACAACATCTTTCGTTAGCTCTGCACAAGTTTTCTGCTGGGTCATTTTCCTATCAAAGATTTTATCAGCGCTACCAAAGCGTTTTTTTGTTGTTGTAATTTCTGCGCGGATTCAGGAACGGGCAATTGCAAGGGTCTGAAATTTGGTGTTTTTCAGGAAGAGAATGTAAGTTCTTAATGACCTGAGGACAAGAGTCCCTTCGGTTTTTCCCAAATGTCCGGGTTTCTTAGATACATTCGCAAGTAAAGTTGCACAAAATTGGAAGTTTTGTGACGCCACAACGCGGAATTCCCATTTAAAACAATGTACTTTTGGCCGAAACCGCTTCTCCGGAATTATACAATCCTAATCTAGTCGGGAACGAAAGAAATCTGTTTTTTCCCCAGCTCATCGAGTACTTTCATTTGCTTCCTATGAAACACCAGAATTCAGACCCTTGCAACTGCCCTTTTAGACTTCCTCTCTCTCAGGTCAATTGAGCACACGTTTAAGGCGAGGATAGAAGGAGGGGCCATCACGTGATTGTAGCCCAGTGTTGCCAAGTTTGAGGTTAATCGCCGCATATTTTCATTGATTCCTATAAGAAAAATTGATTCCTTATAAGGAAAATATACAGCTGAAAGCCGTACTTCTGGCAACACTGTTTCAGCCCCGAAACTGCCCTTTACTATCACGCGTTCATCAAATGGTATGGTGAGAGACAAATTCCTGGATTCGTCTATGACAGTCAAATTTTGTGTGCTTTAATCGACGTATACGAGTCGAGTTCTGAATAAAAATTAAGAACTGGTTAAATCACTCAGGCTAAATTGATTTACGATTTTTAATAGACTTCGCGATGTCAGTCGAAAGCCGGCTTTTTTACGATTTCAGTAAACACGTGACCAACGTTTTCTCAATGTTTCGTCATCAGTTAGCCGGTCAGAAAAATCCAAACAACAAGCGTGAGCGGCATTTCATTCAATCTTTTAATCTTGACCGCGATGCTGCAAATCCCAAGGGCTACGAGGTCTTTTCGGTCGGAATAATAGAGGCCTTTTTTTTTTCTCGGAGTAGCGAAGGGCGGCATGTCTCGGTAAAAATATCTGATCAGTTGTGACAAGGCCTCGGTTTCACCTGTGCCGCGGCCCTTTTGTTACCTTGTTTGTCAGCACCCACCGTAAGGCGAACTGCGCACGCTGGCTGTATAATGCTCATATACCTATACAGAGATATATTATACATAGATAAATAATATATTGTGTATTATACACAGCTTATACAGCTTATTTGAGCCCCGAAAACCAAAAAGGAGTCCAGTAAATAGCTGCGTATGCTCGTCGCATCATTATTCATAACCTTGTTTCAGTCCGACCAGGATATTTGGTCCGCTACTTTTTCCCTTTTTTCACGATGTGTACGATTTCTATTTTTCATCTCAAAATGATATTATCATGCTTCATTTAGCCAACATCCCCCACCCCCCTTTGTTCATCCCTTGAAAATTGGAGCGGTCTGTTCCTTACAAAAACTTGAGCCTCCGCCCCACCACCACGCTCCGTCCCGATATTAATGGTAGGTACAAGACGAGAGGTTAAAGGGAGTTGCGCGGAGCAAATATAATCTCCCCCTTCCCCCTTTGCATTCGCTGCCTCTTTGGTCAGTCGTTTGACCGGGGCGTAGATATAGCCATCTCTAGATTAATGTGGGACAAAACATAATCAACAAGTAGGCGATCCTGCGTAGTATATAAAATATGCCTCACTTTATAAAGACTTGAAGAGAGCAAATCGGTCGGACAATGCATCGACTGATCTTTACTCCAGCTCTCACATCCTTTTGCCGTCCTTTTTTTAAGGAAGGAGAAAAGTGAAGAGTTGTGAGAGTTCTTTCATCGTTCATTTTACCGACTGCCCGTGATTTGATGCGTGAGTGAAGAGTCTGTTTTGGACTGTTTTAATCTGTTTTGGGTACTTTTCTCTAAGAACACTTTAAAGGTTGAATGTTGAATGGAACTTGGAACCCGACAATCGAAGTGACTATTTCTCTATACGAAAGAATCGATTTATAAGCTTTTCTTTTCTTTCTCGTTTCGTTTAATAAGTTGCGGCTAGTTTTTATGAATGAGGAAGGGTTCCAGGCTGGATACTCGGCTGCCAGGAAAGGTGCCAACTAATTTTTCACGCCAATAAGAAATCCTGAAACTTAACTGCAACACGCTCAGTCGACCCAGTTTTCCTTTATTCTTCCCTTTATTCTATTCCTCTTATCCTAATCGGATGTGTCAACAGGGAATGAACATTTAGAAATGATTATGCGTGTATTTGCGATTGACTGCGAAAATTAAGAGAGCTAGGAAGAAGAAGGAAAGACGAAAGAAATTTGAAGAACATGCTTGGGTATCCGGAACGACGAATAAGACTGAGTCCATTAAATCGTGTCATCTAGACTGGGATTCGAACCAGCAGAATTTGGGTCAGTGAGCTTTTTGGTGCAACTAGACGGTTATCGTGCGGCGTTACACACAGAGAAAACAGTAAAAGTAACAAAAACCGCTTTGTCGCGCAGTGACAAAATCTTTGGTAGAAAAATGACGCAGCAAAAAACTCTGGTAGAGCTAACCAAAATTTGTGTACGCCTAACTGAAAAGATTTTGCTGGGCGAACTAAAGATTTGATTGGCGCTTTACTAATAACTAAAGTCTTTTTCTGGGTCAATTTTCTACCGAAGGTTTTGTCAGCGATACCGAAGCGTTTTTTTCTTTTTTTTCTGCTCAGAAGTCAATGTGTAAACAAACCCTTGGAAAATAAGCGATTCTTAAACCGAGCAATCGCTTACAAGAAAACTGATTTTTATATGTATACAATTTAAATATTAAGGGGGAAAACTGCTATTGCCAAAATTTATAACAACGCACTCATGTTTTTACGAACTTAACTACTGCTCACGTGCCAAACTTAAGGAGTCATCTGCATATTGCAAAGCGCGAGCCAGTACGCTCCTCGCTTATTTTTCTAATTGATTTCTGTGGTAGAAGAGCGTAACTGCAACATCCTTTTTAACCCTCTAAGGGCCAGGTTAGTTTAAAAAAAGGTCAGTCTTCAGTTTATATAGGGAAGAGTTAACTCTTCGTACTCAAGGGATTTGAAATTGCCTGTACTATGATTTGAAGGCGAAAAAGTCTTTTCATGTAAGAGTTTTCACCGATAGCCCCTTTTGAAGACTGAAACAATTTAAAATAGACTAATATAGAAAAACGAGTATACTCGGGCTTGGCCCATAAGAGGTTAAATCCAAACGCTCTTAAAAATATGCTTGTAAAGTTCTTATTGATATTACCAATGATAAACTGTGGATTCTGTTTGTTTCACGCATTTAACTCGACAAATCAGCGAATGATTTCGTGTCACCCTAAAACGATCAAAGATTACAGGATTTGCTCGTTCCTCGCAGCTGGAGCAAGCTTCGAGCGTTATCTTTGCTGTTATCAATTCAAGGCAAAGGGGTGACAGGGTAGCCATTAAATACATTCGCGATTGCGGTGCAGCGTGACAGCGATGACGGAACATGTCCACAGAGACTATACCCTCCCATTTCTGACACATTTTTGATTTTATCTGTCGCATTCTCTATTTTTCGCTAATCTTCAAGCAAGGATTCAGTTGGAGTTAGCAAAGAAGGTCAATTCTACGGAGGGGTGTTAAATGGACCTCGTTATTAAGTCTTGTTTTTCATTGATGCGGCTATTGCGTCGATGTACAGTGTCGAGAGAAAGAGATGGACTCCTCGTGATGGCTGTGTAATGAAGTTTTAAAATTTCCGCCCCCGTGAGATAGCATCCCGCAATTCCCTCGGGCAACGAACGGGAAGGGAGGGTTGTTTCATTTACTCCAATCTATAATAGCTCGTACTTAGCATGCATATAAAGAAGTACCTCGGTCTCATTGGCGGTTGTTGCGGTCTTAAAATGTTTTTTTCCTACGGAAAACAAGGTAAAATAACGAGGAAGGATGCCTTTAGGTACTTTTACGATAACTTGAGAATATATTTTATACGACATGGTTTCAGAACGGTTCGTCCAATGTTTTACGTCCTAAGTAATATCGTCCAAAATTTGATTGATCTTGTATACTGAATTTTTTTCCTTTATGTTTGTTTTTTTTTTGTTTGTTTTGTTTTTCTTGTAAACAGGGTGTTAAAAATGAAAATTTCCTCTGTGGCTTTTCAAATACGGCTGCGAATTTCAAGAAACGGCCCAAAACATGTCCAATAATATCGAGGGGGATCCATTTTTGGGAGTTATTTTTGCGGTGTCTCCCTGGGGAGGGGGGGTCGCTCCCTGAAAATCAAACTCCTGTAGCAGCTCGAGCAGCGCCACAAACCACAAGTCGATACAGTTTTTCGTATTCAATATATCGAAGGTCAAAGTTCGATATTAACCAATTTTCAAAAATTCATTACTCCATAAAAAAAAGTCGGAATTGAAAAGACTAACGTATGGATTAGAATTCCGATGAAAACCAGATGAAAATGCACTTATTTGCCCCAGCGATTCCTGGCCTGATTCTTTAGCCAATTGTTCGTTCGCAGGAATATCGGCTTAAAGAGTTAATTACATCACCCAAAACTAATTGACCAAAAACAGTCCTTTGAACCCCAATGAAAATTAAACCCTTTTTCAGGGATTTGCGAAGGTCCTACCGCATTTTAAACCTTTATTCCATCAACGCGACACAAAGTGATACCTAATGGCGGTTCAATATGGATTTTCCAAAAGGGTTGGACATCCTATTGTGATTTCTGAAACCCGAAATCAGTTGAAATGTCAAAAAAAAATTGAATCGCCATTAGCATATTTTTCTAGCATTGTAATTTAAATTTAAAATCGGTTATTCAAAATTCGCGAATGCCGCAAAAGTTTAATTTTCGAGTGGGCATTCAAAGGATTGTATAATTGGTCAGTTCACGGTATTGTCTCTTCAAATAAAAAGGTCTGCAAGGCCGGTCTCCTGCGAACGAACAAATTGGCTGAGAATTGACGGCACATGAACCGCTGTGTTGCAATATAGTGCGTTTTTACCTGACTTCTCATCGGACTTCTTATCCCGAACAGAGTATCCAAGTGTTTTTGAGTTTCGCCTCTTTGTAAAACCACAGACATGAATGTGATGCTACGTTGTTTGAGTTCGATGATTACTGATTTTCGGAGACTTGTATTGATTTGTCGGCCAGAATATCTCCTTAAACGAGTTGGAAAGATACACCACCCTCAAAAATATATCTCCAAAAACCGTAATCTTAAACAATGAAAGAGCTGACGTTTACCTTTATGCAAGTCATCTGGAGGTCCTCCCGGCCAGCCAGAACCTGGGCCCAATGAATGATGATGACCTAACGATTGATGGTGGTGAGGAGGCAACAAGGACCCTGCTTGTTCAGGCCGGGATATCCCTTGTAACATGATAGCACGCCACCTGTAACAGTGAAATGTCAAAATAGGAAGTACGAGTTAATAGAATGTTATTGCTATATCCTATACTTGTATTTAGCAGTGGCGTAGCCTGGGGGGGGGGTTCCAGGGGGTCTGAACCCCCCCTCCCCCCTAGACACCAAAATTTGTCCTTAAAAGACGGTAATTTTTTGCGTTTTAAGACAAATTTGACCAAACTAGTATCTTTGGACCCCTCCCCTCATGATAATATTCGGACCTCGGAACCCCCCCCCCCCCCCCCCTAGAAAAATTCTTGGCTACGCCACTGATTTTGAGTTATCCTAGTAAAACTAAACACAAACCTCGTGATATCATGATAACGAAACCGCCTTACGAGGAGGCAAAATGTTAGCTTGTGGGTACGGACGCCGAAATAAATATAAGTAATTACTATTTTTGAATTTGTGATAAAATTATTTAGCCTAGCTCAGAATCTATTTCGTCTCCCGGTCTACCGGGAGGAATTTTTGTCTTGAGGTTCTCCCCCCCCCAAACCTAGAAATTTGGCTTATATCTGTGGAAACTTATTTATTTTAGCTATATTTCTAGCATTTGATTTAATAGCAACTCTGTAGAATATTGAAAGCTCCGTCGTGTCTTAATTAGAATTGTTGAATGGTGGTGTCTGTAGCAGATGGTCTCTAAAATTGATAAGGGTTTATAGCCGGAGCAAATTAGATAGATGACGTATGTATCAGGAGTTTTCTAAAATTAATACGATTGTAGTTAAAGCAATATAATTTTGATAAAAGGGACTCTCTCTTTGGACTCAAATCTTCTCGAAATCTTCTCAACTTTCAGTTTCTTTTTGCTCTCAAGTGTGTCAGTTAATCATTTTCAGACGGTTGGACTCAAGTATTTTGATGAGTTTACGTGTTTGAGTAAATTTTTTTTTCACGCAGGACTTTAGCATGTTTTACTGGATAAATTCAAGGGAACTTTGAAGAAACTGCTGTATTAAATAACGCAACTCCCTCAAAATTATTCTGCTGAATAACAACACCCCCCCCCCCCCCCCCCGGTCGTACTCTTCCACATTATTCTGAAACTGAAGTTTGATAAAGGGGATGCCAAAGAAACCGAGATTCGAGCAGATCAAAAGAATCGGCGGCAATAGCGTCAAGGGACCTTTTAATTGTTTAACCTGACAACCTTTTGATGTGGGTCAAGAGTATCGGCAATCGACCGCTCCCGCCGCGCGCTGCTTCCTGGATCCCTTTCTTCACCCTGTCCCCGAGCACTATTAACACGAGTATTAGTATAATTTGAATTAATTTAAAAACCAATATTTCTGTTGACTTTTACTTTCCGATCTTCGATTCCCATGCTGACATTCGATTCAGCTCAGCATAATGAGATGTCGAATGCTTAAAGCATTATCCTAAAACAAACATGTAGATTAAAATGTAAGGAGTAGTAAAAGTAGTGGTTCAGGATTTTGACGGTTTTAGTGGAAATACTCCGTGTCTAATGAATGGCTCTCAATAACGGGTCATCGCGTGGGACAGAAGCTCCCACTAACAGGGTGTCTCCACCTGCGAATTTAAAAGCGCGAATAAACTGATTGAGCCAATGAGCTGCCTTGAAGTCGATAGGTCGAGTCCGATGTATCGACAACAAAGAAGCCTATTGGCTCAAGCGGTCAATTCGCGCTTTTAAATTCGCAGGTGGAGTCACCCCTTGAAACACCGAAATAATAATGTGAGGACGCAATATTGCAACATCATTCGCGTTCGGCGCAGGTAATTTGATCGGTTTTTAAAATGTACAAAATTTATTTTGATCAAATTGCTCCCAACGTCACAATATTCAAAATGGTCTCAACCGACAAAATTTCACGCATCCAATGTTAAACTCACCGCACTCAACTGCACTAAAAAATCATAGTTAACTATGGACTAAAATGAATATTCTTCTAGAAATATACTGGAATTCCGAACGATTCTCACAATATAACAAAATAGGCCCTTCGGAATAACCAGAATGCTCATTGATCAATCGAATGTTCTGATTATTCACGAGAAAAAATCGTTTAACTCATTAAGAATTCTGGCCATTTTAAAATGAATTTATTATTAGTCCACATTTAATTACAAGATCCGTAATTCCAACGAAAAATGTTTCGCGGTGTATCTTTCAAGTTTTGGTAACGCTCTTTCATTTGATGTAAAATTAGAAGCTTTTTGCTTCACGAAATTCTTTTTCCCAGGATGCATTTTTTTTTCCCCACACCGATACCGTCATTTGTGCCTCACTTTTTGTGCAGGAGTTTGGGGGAGGGATGATTTTTGAACAACACAGTGATAACTAGGTTAGAAGGTAAACACTAGCCGATAGGTACGTGCTAGCCACGTTGCTAAAGTTACTGTGACAGCTGCAGTGTTGGCAGTATAAAATCGCGTGAATTGATAACTCCGATTGCAAAATTGCAGGAGCAATGCGGCCGCGGGCTCCCGGCTTCCCCCCCCCATATTACCTAGCCTAGCCTACCTTATCTATACGGCTCAATCCCCCCAAAACCTCTCCCCCTGATGGCTGCACTATTGCCTAGATACATACTGAAAGAACGCTTCGGTAGCGCTGACAAAACCTTTGGTAGAAAAACGACTCTGCAACAGACTTAAGTAGAGCTAACCAAATACCTAATGTGTTGTACGCCTGACTAAACCTGCCGCTGGGTGAACCAAAGATTTGATTGGCCCAACTAAAGTCTATTGCTGGTTCATTTCTCTACTGAAGATTTTGTCAGCGCTACCGCCGCTACCGAAGTATCTCCCCTGTTTTTTCTGTGCATGCATACTGTTGATGAAAATCAGCCTCCAAACGACGATCCGTCCAGACGGTATCGCAAATAACTAGCAAATCGAAAATCCTCGCCTCTGATTGGTCCGGTATTGGTATTGCAGAGTCCAGGGCTGCCGTTTTGCGTATAATCAATGCTAGTTTTCAATTCACCGATGATTCCACCGGTTGAGAAAAGATTACACAGTTCAGTGCATGACTGTAATAAACTAAAATACTCGCATCTGTAATCTTTTCTCAAACGGTGGAGTCGTCGATGACTTTAAAATATGTGCGGATTTTTTAATGAATCAACGGAGTTTCCACCGATTAAGGGAAGATTACAGATCAGAGTATTTTCGAGCAATACAGTCATACACTGAACTGAACTGTCTAATCTTTTCTCCACCGGTGGAATCATCGGTGAATAGAAAAGTAGCATTGATAATACGCTAAACGGCAGCCCTGTTCTGCAACAGGGCTGCCCACCATTTTTAAGCCTTTAGTCCAATCAAGTTCAAGTTTATTTGAAGCTCATTCGGACAGAACATTACGTCTTTCCCGCAGAAAAGCAGAGTTTCTAATAAAGTAGGGCCTACGATTAAGGGAGAATCACCGTTCTACAGGTGCTCAAGAACACGAGTATGAGAATATACACTTATGAAATATTACTCTTGTGAGCAAATCAACTCTCAAGTGGCTCCTATCAGAGTCGAGAGAGGGGTGTTTAAGAGATACGCAAGTACTGACGGTACAACAAAACCCGCTACCAGTCTACCCGCACAGCATAGCTACATTGATTCTCGATACGCGGATCACGCGGAAATATTACTGTTGCGTCTGTCAAGCACATTTGTATGCGTTCTACTCATACATTCTTAAATGTAAGTGTTTGTTAAGTGAGGCGATCGTCCACGTGGCAGACTAGAGTGGTGAGAGGGGGAGAGTCTGCTCCTGAAAAACTATCCCTCCTGTTTGAGGAAAAGGCGCGGCGCCTTGACGGGTGTCCGTGCAACTTCCTCAATCTGACGTTATGATGCTAATATCAAATTGCAATTTTAAGGAGTTTTATGCGGTTAAAATGTACATGTCGCAGGCAAATATGCATTTCTGAAAAGCACTTGCTGTTTAGAGATTGTAGACACCTAGTTTTTGAAATTCCGACTTTAAAAATAGGAGTAATGATGTTTTGAAAATGGATCCAAATCGAACTTTGGCCTTCGACGTATCAAAAACTATAAACTATAGTTAAACTATATATAACTATAGTTTTTGAAATTCCGACTTTAAAAATAGGAGTAATGATGTTTTGAAAATGGATCCAAATCGAACTTTGGCCTTCGACGTATCAAAAACTATATACAATATCGACCTTTGGTTTGCGTCAAAAGTTTTACAATTTTACGCCATTGCATACGATGAATCATAAGATAGGGGTTGCCATTTGAAAATTTTGAGTTAAGGGACCTAAACCCCCTTTGGAGGGGTGCCATCAAAAGTTTGACCCCCTCAAAAGATAGTTGCTTTTGAGTTGTAAACATCCCCCAAGTTTCGTCGTCTCATATGCAGCCGTTCAAATGATATTCAGCGGTCGCCGGACTTTTGGATCACCCTGTATATGTTATATTTTTTTTTCTTCATTAGCAATTTTATTGCTAAACTAGCAATATCTTCTCCCGAATTATCATCTTATATTAATTAAAATTTAGAGTTTATTCCTGATGTATAGCAATCATATTGGAATTTTAGATACAGTGGAGCTGTTGCAAACTTTTGCTACAGGCTTAATAATAGTTGATTCCGGGGTAAAATCCTGTAAAAATAACTATTAGCGCACTCAAAACTCACGAAATCCACTCCTAAACTCACGAAATGCCTTTAAACGCAGCCGGGGCCGCGGTTTGCATTGGGTTTCCCTTTCTTCAATCAGAGTCATCTACCCGAGGTGTTCTCGCAACACCACCAAGAAGAAGAAGAATCATACAATTGCCATTAGATTTTAGCGGCCGCGGCCGCCATTACAGTCTCGCGTTTGAGAGCATCTTGTAAGTTTAGGAGTGGATTTCGTGATTTTTTAGTGCTCTATTCGTTATTTCTACAGGGTTTTACCCCATTATCAACTGTTAATAAGCCTGCAGCAAAAGTTTGCAACAGCTCCATTGTTTCGATGTGAGTACTGAGTACCCACTTGACGTCGAAGGATGACTGCGGATTTGGAGGTGCTCTCACATGACTCATTGGCGGATCCAGCCCTCGCGAAAGAGGGGGGGGGGCGAACTCGGGATTTTCGCCCTTAGGTGACCCCTTTTTTCTCCCTTTCTTTTCCCCTTCCTCCCCCTCTTTTCCCCCTTTTTGGCCGAACGGGGGCCGTTGGCCCTCCCTCGTATCCGCCAATGCCTGTAGCACCTGCAGTCCTACACTCTAGGATCACCTGATGTTTCATAGGGCCTTTTTAGCATCAACGGCCCTTCAAAGCGCGCAAAAAGCTTCCCATACACCTGTCCTTATGCATTACCTGTAGAAAGAAAAAAAAATATTCTCGAGACTTAAGAGAGTACATTAGAAGAGGAGGCGGATGCAGGGAACCAGTCCCCCCCCCGCCCCCCCAAAACCATCTCTGGGTCTGTGAGTTCCCAGTGTAGGGTAGATCGCAGGCTAATGGCCGCGTTTTCCCCCGAAGATGTTACCCTTTCGCTCATGATACGTACTCATGCAGCTTTATTGAGAGGTAATAACGTCCACCCCACCTTAAATATTTAGGTAGCCTCCCCTGGTGGTCAGTTATGATCAAAATGTTTGGGGGCTCTAAAACCAAATTTTGACTCAATTTTTGTCACATTAGTAATTTTTTCTGAAAAGGTTTTGCCTTTTGACAGAATAGTTTGGACTCCTAGTTTTTTTTAAATTCCGACTTCTCAAAGAAAACTAATGATTTTTTGAAAATCGGTCCAATTGAACTTTAACCTTGAATATACCGTAAACAAAAAATTATATCGATCTTTGGTTTCTGTCAAAAGTCTTAGAATTTTATGCCGTTTAAACGATGTATAACAATGAAGCGGTTACTCTTTATACCATAAGAAAAAATTGAGCTCCCCCCCCTCCCCATACCGTACCAAGAGACCAAAAATCTTACCAAGGGCCAAGGGGTTATCCCATCAGATTTCTGCAATTTTTTATCAATTTTTTGTCCGTAACTTAAAATGTGTGCCGTTCAAGCCGTTAAAGGTACTATATTACCTGGAAAGTGACTTCAGACTTAATTTCTGAATTTGTCAAGGTCGTTAATGGCACGTAATAATACGTCGGGAAGTCAATTTTCACGACGTTTGGCTCACAGTGAAATTGTGGATGCCATTCCAAAAAAAAAAAAAAAAAAAAAAACCATACAATTTTCAAAATTTTGGAGGCTGTAGCTCGAAGGGGGGGGGGGGCATTTCTGGAAACACATTTGTAGCGGAAAAAGAAATCATATTTTTAATAGAACAAGCCCTGAAAGTAACTACATATACATATATAGTTGTGTCACACACAAAAATGGTCCAGACCGTATTCTTTTATCTCAATTATTCGAAAAGAAGTTGGGGGGGGGGGTTACGTTTGAATAACCCTATACGCGTACAATCCATAACATTTAGTCTTATAGAATTTGGAGATAATTTATATACCTATGCACATCAAATGAGATGAGAAATTTTTACTTGGCTAATTCTTTCACTATTTGTTTTATTACTTTTTCGTTTACACGTGTACCGAAAGGGTTAACGCACGTTTTCATGGCTTAGCATAGTTTGGCAACGCTATTCGAAGCCGGACGCTCCAATATGACTTTACGAATAAATCGTCTGAATCCTTAAGAATTGCAATATCACTCCTGTCTCAAGTGTTTACTGTTACACGCGCCCATACTTCCGCGCTGCTTTGCCGCATCCCTTCCGATAAAAATTTGTCAGTTTTTTTTTTTTTTTTTTTTTTTCTATTTCTATTTTTATTTTCTCCATACCCCTCCTCTTGTCTTTCCGCGTCCCTAAACCCCTCTTTCCGTTTGGTTCTTGGTAGGTTGTCGGCAGCAAAATCGATGGCCTTTCACTTTTCATGAAAAAGGGTGAAAAAGGAACGAAAAATTATTCTAAATCTATGAACTTGTACTCGCTCAGCTCTGATTTATGCCCGGATCCATTTCCCCTTTAATGATTTATATTGCCGAGTCTCTAAACGGAGTTTGAAATATGGTATATTTGCGAAGGAAAAACTATATCATTTAACTGTCCGCTTAACACACCTAAATTTTACTATTTTACTTTTTTTTATATTATACCAATAGAGTATTTAGAGCGTGTGGAAGGTTTTTGTTTTTTCTGTTTTTTTGTTTGTTTTTTTTTTTTTTTTTTTTTTTTTTTTTTTTGTATTTTGTTTTTTTGGGGGGGGGGGGAAGTTGGCTTTTTCGTGAAAAATCAGAAATGATTATTAATTTGAGAATGTCGAAATGAGAAGGAATGGGATATGTGCCTATTTTGCTACGCACATCGTGAAGTTTTTAAAAATTCAACAAGTCCGAGTGTGAACTGAAAAATTGTAAAGGGAAGTAAATATTTACGGCTGCCAATCAACTCGGGGCTGCACTTTTTTTCGGACTCTCCTAAAAAAATTTAGAGTAGTCCTGGGTCTTATAGACCCATATGGTTGAAAATAAGACTGGTGCAACTTATCCGTTTTTTTTTTTTTTTTTTCTGAAACATTCAAATACCGTCAAATTTCTCTGAATACTGTCTCTGAATATTTCTCTGAATATTCTTTGTCTTGCAGCAAGACTCTTGCTTCACGCGAAATGAAGTACCTTTTAATGCTGTAATTGTGAAATTTAAGTCTGCGCTCTTTCGATCTAGCCAAGCTTCATAACTCAAACCAAGAATAAGTATAGGTTTAAATGAAAAAGTGTGTGTGTGTGTGTGTGCGTGTGGTGTATAACTACGAAAAGATCGAGGGAAAACAATCAAGTTCCATTTGCTCTTCTTCGGACAGAATGAGAGAGAGAAAAAGAAAACAAATCACCCAAAGGGAGGTACACCTTTTTGTATAAGTAGAGCTGACGTTTGGTCCATTCGCGGGGACAATTATATCCAATTTTATATCCAATTTTTTCAACGCTTCAAAATATATTTAATCTAGTTCTCTGATGCGAAATAATATGCGAATTTAAAAAGCTTTGTCGTTTATAAAATTTTAGTATGCTAATTTTTTAATCAAAAGCAAATAAATTTAATCAGAAACCTTGATCAGTTTTACTCTAATTACCAATAGTATTTCTAGCGTAGAAGGTTTTTGCTGTTTTTTTTTTTTTTTTTTTTTTTTTTTTTTTTTTTTTTAATTACAGAAACCAGAGTAAAGTGAAGTTACCTTCCTTTCCAATTGAAATCACCTCTTCGCTTAAACCCCACAACTCCCAAATCTTGTAGGAACGTTGGTCTAGAGTCTCACGAGTATAATGAAGCAAACAAGCCCCATGTGGCCGCTTTAATCGGTCTCCGTAGGATTCCCCAAGCAAAGCACTGCTAAGTACCTTCGATCGCATCACTATTACCACCGCGCCACGACCCGCGAGACCGAAACATATGCTCTTGTGTGAGTTTCTCACTCGCCAGCCCACCTCTTTTACTCACCGCATTGCTCTGTTTTGGTATTTTCATGCTCTTTGTCTTTCACAATGTCAAAGTATTCACATTGCATCGTCAATCGCGATCCTTGCTCTCCCCGGGATCACACGACTCGAAGCCCTGTTGCATTGGCTCCTTGGGGAGAGTCAATCGTGCGAGTGAAAATATCGATAGTTAAAGCTTATTGTTTGGATTTACTTTCCTTTGTCTCTAATAAGCGGTCGTTTTTGGATTGGTATATGGTGTATGGTTTGGTCTCTGATGTATTGGTGACTCAATTTTAATAGTTATTCCGATGATCTGTAAAATCGCTGCACAAAGGAGTGAAGCGTGCAGAACTTTGGCAACAGTGGTTCTACTTCATTGAAACCTGTGAACATTTCTTAAAAAACTGCTTCTCTTATCAAGAAATCATCTTACGTAGATTTAAATGTTGAAAAACAGTACCACCAGATTTGACAAAAAAAAAAAAAATTATTTTACGTAGGTTTGAATGGTGAAAAACAGTGCCGCCAGATTTGGCAAAAAAGATACACACTTTCCATTAAATTATAGTATATGGAAAATTAGTATCTTTCATGCTAAATCTAGCAGCACTGGTGGAAAACCCTCTGTTGCCAAATTGCACGCTTCACAATATTGCTGTCATTTTGCGTATAAATAATAGCATTCCTTGATCCATTCGTGATTTAACCAGTTGAAGCTAAGATAACATTTGAAGCAATACTGCAATCAAAAGAAATAGCGCTATAGGACTCCACATAGCTTTTTAGAAAATTTGTCCAATTTATTTTTTCCTATAGTCGACAATTTTTAGACAGGTCAAAATCGCCGAAAAGGCCAATAACTCTGTCCCTCCCCCAATGTCATCGTTGATGATCGTTCATTGTGTTTCCTGTATTTATTTAGTCTGGCGAGGTTTACGTAACTTTTCTCATTGTCTCACAACTTTTCTTGGGAAGGAGTTCAGAGCTTTGACCAATTATTTGGATCCTATTCGAGTTTTTCCTTTCAAGTTTTGACCCCTTTTTTGTCTTTACAATACTGATAGAAAAGAATCGGCTTATCCAACTTGTTGTAGAAATAGATTGACTCCATTTGCATCCTTCTGTGTCAATTTCCTTATAATGAGGTAAAAGCGACCTCAAAATGTTGGCTCTTGCATTACAGTGTTTCGCCGAGCGCCTTCAAAGAGAAAGATAGGCAAAATTAACCCTTCGAGGTAGACATATTTAAGATAAACAGTAAACACACCAGTAGTTGGCACCCCTGAAATGTGCACCAGTACGCAGCACCCATTTTTTATAATGTGAAAAGTATTAGTTTGGTGGCAATACTGCGTTTTGTGCGGATTTGTCTGAGACCTCAAGTGTGAAAAATTGGAAAATAATACGCAAAACCCCAAAATCGCCACTAAACTAATAGTTTTTACATCGTGAAAAATAGGTGCCGGGTGCTGGGGCAAATTTTAGGGGTATCGGCTGCTGGGGTGTTTACCTTAACTATCTTCAAAGTTTGAGCGAGCGAAGCGTGTATTCCTTCTAGTAAGCTCTGCCCAAATATGAGCTTAATGGAAAAAAAAAAAAAATATACGGTGATTTTTCGGTGATTTTTTGTTTGAATTGTTGAGAGCCGTACATTTAGGTTAGTTACGGTGTCACACACCAACATTAATTTATTTTAAAAGCTGCGGATAGCGTTAATTGCTTCGAGCGCAAGTATGAACTATCGAGCGCAAAAGTTTTGGCAGCCAAGAATTTTCACCGAGCGCAGGAAGGAAGCATGGAATGTATGTTGCCTTGCGGTTGGAAATTCCCCCCAATGTTTTGACTTGCAGTTTGGATAAATTATACAAAAATCTTTTGTCGCAAAAAGTCGACTCTCTGCAATCTTTTGAGATCTTTTGTGCCTCCTTCCTGCGCTCGGTGAAAATTCTTGACCGCCCAAACTTTTGCATTTGATTGTACCATCCTTTTCATCATTTACTTTGGCCCGGGTAGTAAACGGACTAAACCGTTGCTCCCAAGTTAAGTTTGTATAGAATGTTTATTTGCCTGTTTTTTGTTAATGTTTGATTTTTCTTTCTTTTCTTTTTTGCGCCATCATTATCAATTTAAAACTCACAATTTTTTTCCTTATTTGAAGAAAGGTTTAGAATGAGGGTATTATTAGCGTAAAAAGCGACTCACAGGACATCAAATAACCATTATTGCATGTTGAAACGTGTATTGCGGTATCTTAAATTTGCTGCTGAAAAAATTTTGTTTTTGAACCTTTGCTTTGTGTTTTGAAAAAAACGAGACCCGTGTCTTAGATTGCCTCTTTTTTTTTAATTCAAACCGAAGCCAGTAAAATTCATGAAAAAATGTTGTATTTGAAGCTGAAAAGAAAAAAAAAGCAAATAAACGGAAAGTGCGAAAGACGCCGACCAGGAAATATCTCCTAGATCTCCTCCACGGTGGCTTTAAACAACAGACGCTGTGAGTTCACACCAAATATACATAGATATTCTATTCAGTTGACACGGTAGCTTCCTGAATGGCGAAATCTTAATCCTTTAAACTCCCAAGTATAGCAAGTATAAATCTCTTTGAAGTATACCTAAGGCAAGGTACCTCCAACGCTCGCTCGCTTAAATTGGATTGGTAGTTGAACATCCCTACTCTGCCGTGTTTATTTTGCCTGTGCCATGAATTGAAGGTGCTTCATGATACATCAGTTTGTTAATGTTGTCGATTTGGAATAACTTTTACTGTCAATAATAAAGTGAAGAAGCTTTTTAAAGTTGGACTCGGTAACCACAACGAATGAACCTACTCGGCCGTGTTATTTGAAAGGATTAAACGAGCTTATCAAATGATTATACTGATCAGTCTGGCCATGGGTTAATGA
Source organism: Trialeurodes vaporariorum (assembly GCA_011764245.1). Classification (NCBI taxonomy): domain Eukaryota; kingdom Metazoa; phylum Arthropoda; class Insecta; order Hemiptera; family Aleyrodidae; genus Trialeurodes; species Trialeurodes vaporariorum. The sequence goes on along the minus strand of VMOF01000388.1, from coordinate 23,851,119 downwards.
AGGCTCCGCTCAAATAATTCAGGGTATAAAGGAGAGCATTTATAGAATTTAATTTTGTTTAGCAGGGTGGAGTTCGGTAATCAGTAACGAGCCGATTGTATGATTACTGATCATACGGTCATTGCCATGTGTATAGATTCATTAAGTGGCGGCTTTTGCGCAGAAAACTTGAAAGATAGTTCTACAAAGTGAATTAATGAATCAATATGCGATGTACTTCAGTTCAGCAGGGTGGATTTTTAAAATCATCAACGAGCTTATCGAATGATTACTGGTAAGTCAGGTCGTAGATTCATTAAGATACGGTATAGGCTCTATAGATTAAAAAAAAAAAAAAGCTGTTGTAGTTTTTTTTTTTTCTTCGTTTTTTGTTTGTTTGTTTGTTTTTTTCGTTTGTTTGTTTTGTTTTTTGTTTTTTTGTCAAGGAAAAAAGTAAACTATTTGGTCGTGAAAGTGCGCGTTTTTGTTTCGTTTTTGATGTAAGTTTAACTTTTCAAATGCGAACATACAGCATTTTGTTTGTATAGCTCCGTTTGGAGCTATACAAACGGAGTTGTTGGCTCCGTTAGTGCACAGTGTCTTAACTTAAGAAATTTTTCTGATTGATTTCTCTCATCACCTACGTACTATTAAGGCCTAATAGATCCTTTTACGCGAGGTTTGAAAACTGGAGGGGGAGGGGGTGGTAAGTTTGAAGTATGATAGGTGCTTTTTGTACACATGCTTCCGATTATACGGCGCAACCAGTGGCGAGGCGTGCAATTTGGCAACGTTTCTTTTTTCCCCTTTAAACACATTAAGAAGATCGAAACGTCTAGTTATCGCCGATAACAGAAGCATTCGATTTTTTCTGTAAGTTCAAATGGAGAAAGTACATTGTTGCCAAATTTCATCCCTCGCTACATGGGCGCAACTGTAACGTTTCGCGTGGAAAATGTGCTTTTGATTATTTACTGAAAGTCCTCTATTAAGTAACGGTATCGATATTATTATTGTATGTCCATAATAATAACACTTCTCGGGCATTAATAATACTTTATGCTTGTAAATTTAACGATAAATAATCAAGAAATGTTCGGGGAAAGACTGCGAACGTTTCCACTTTGATTTAAAGTTTAAATGAAGCACATAAGCTTTTCGGTCACAATATGCTCTAATATGCAGAGCGTGCATCCTCTGTTTTTAACAAATTATGTTTGACTCCGATGGATTTTTTCCTTTTTTTTATTTCAAATCAGAAGATGCTGTTTTGCCGACGCGATAACACGATCTTGTTAAAGTTTTTCTATATTAGAAATAAATCTATCGTTCTTCTAGTAGAAGGGAATAATTTAAAACAAGTAACCATTTGATGACGTTGAAGGCAAAGCATGGAAGCTGTTTTTCCTTCCCAAGCGATTTGCTATGTTTGCGCAGACATTGTTCGCTTTTACTAACTGAAAGAAGTAATTTAATTTTTGTCTGGAAGAAATTTTGGAGCCGTTAGCAAATTGCTCATTTCGGCAAAATTATTTATTTTGTGTTCTGTATTATTGTTATGATAGGTGTCACACTATGATCTTATAGATAGAGATAAAAAGGCTTCTTTGCCTTGTTCCAATTTGTAATCATGGTGGAAAAGTCAATGTAATTTTGAATCAGGATCGTAAAATTTGCAGTATTTTCCCAAAAATTGTTGAAATTTTCATCGGAAAGTTTACTTGTACGGTTTATCAATGCCAGACATGTGGTATTGCCGGTTATTAACGTACGTAAGTATGGACATTGTTCCTTTTCGATGGCCGTATTTATCCAAGACTTTTCAATCGTTTTCTCATGCTGTTTCTTCAGTGTATGCCTTCAGTTATGTTTATAATATGCCTTCCTTATTTGATAGGATTTGCCCGCGAAAAGTACTTTTGTAACTTAAATAGAAAAATAGAAAAAAAACCAAATTTGCCCCGGCTAGATTGTTTCCGCTCTTTTTTACCATTTTTACTAGTGAACTTTTTATGAGTTGAAATGAAGTTGCGTACCTTATCACAGAGATCCAAAACTATAACAAGCTGTCAAAAACTGGAAGCCAAAATTTTGCACAATTGAACACAACTGATGAAAAACAAAAATATTATTTTTCCACTAAACACTCGTTAATTTTAAAAAAAAGGATTCTAATAAAAGTGAGCGAGAGAGAGAAAAAAAAAGAAGAAAAAAAAAACAGATTTAAAAACTATTGCAATTCAAGTCGTCGCGGCGAAACTTCGGGTGAAAAAAAAATCACTTTTAATTTATTAAATTATTTCTAATTTTAAGTAAATTATTCATTCGAGACTAATTAATTTTGTCTCTTGTTTTTCTCCTTACTATACTGCGCCACTTCATACTTCAAGGATCGAATCCGGTAAAATCACTCGCGAAATAAGGGCGCCAGACGGAAGATATCATTATGACTTTTGGCGCCGAAAACGTAACCGCGATCGGGTTGCAAAGGCGTGTCACGCACGGGTATCAAAGCCCGTACCGGTAGGATCACCGGCACAAACCATGTGTTTGCTCTGAAACCAAAATATATCTCGTCAAGTGTGACAGAACGAACGAACTTAACAATCACGAGACTAAAGTAAATGCAGACGGCGAAAATTTCCAGTCGTTAATGACCAATAACCGCGTGTTGAACGTATTTGTTATGATTCAATGGAGAGCGTCCCACCTTGCCCGCACGTGTAAAAAAGCGAATGCTATAAGGCTCTCGAAAAAGGTAACACTATGACCTCGTGCGTGGTCGCAGACGAAAATGTGGGTTTCCTCAGATCTCAGGGGGGTCGCCCAAACTGGCAGTTCAGCTTCGGCCGCCAGATGAGGAGCCTTCCTTCGGGATGCTGCGACTCTCCTCCGTTTCGTTGATAAACGGGGAGGAGGGAGGGGGAGAGAGAATCGAGAAGGTGATATAGATATTAACTGAGTGAGGACGGGTTTCGTTGAGGGTTGTGCCAGTAAGAAGCCGTCGGCCAATGGGAGCGTAGAACGATGCCGACTCTGACCAATGGGAGAGCGTGAAGGGGATCGATTTCCGTGCCGCTCATTCGTCTGGAAGCAACTTGGACAGGGGGAGTCGCGCGGAGTTGAACAGACCGGCTCTCTCTCTCTCTCTCTCTCGTTGTATACGCGTGGATCCCACTCTCTTCGCCTCACGTCTGCGAGTCCTCTCTCTGATGTGAGTCACAGCTGTAATGTAACTGCTGCAAGGCTTGTCTCTCTCCTCTCTCTCTCTCCCTTGAATTGCTCGCGCTTGAAAGTCCCGAGTTCGGACTGTAACGTACCGCCGCGCTTACGGACGCTTGCATTCTGGTGTCTCGAGCTTGTGACCAGCACCCCCCCCCCCCCTCACTATTGTAATGAATTTATTGTAGAAGTAAATTGAATTCTCGCCTGATAATTCGTTGAAATGAAAGGGAAAATATTGGTTTTTTAAGAGATATTTTTATGGATTGATCATGTCCGAAGGCGATTTGCTCACACTGAAAGAAGCCAAGGTAGATTAAAGAAGGTATGTGCAACACTCGCTCGCGCCGCTCGCAGCCGCTTCAAAACTCGTTAGCCAATCAAACGATTTCACCCAAAATACGTCACATTTCATGAAGCGGAGGTTTGAAATGTATGTTAATTTTGTTAGTTATGGATGTGTCGAACAAAAAATAGTAGAAGTTGTCAATTTTTAGATTTCTGTTTTCAGAGTTGATAAATTAAGAGTTAAAAGTTCAACAATGTCCCTTTACAGATTCCTCTATGATTCCTTTATGATTCCTCTGTCCAACGCACTTTTGAACAGCGGGCCACTAGATTTCACCCACACGACGTCATTTTTTTGCAAAAGTGCTAGCGTTTGAAGCGGCTGCGGGCAGCGAGAGCGAGTGTTGCACATACCTTCTTTAATCTACCTTGGAAAGAAGCATTAGCCTGGAAGGATTATTTATGATCACGAAATAAACCAGTAATTAAATGTAATTTTAAGGTTCTTGAATTTGCGCTCACTTCCACATCGTACATCATTTTCGTCCTATTATTGGAACCGGCAAAAAAAAAAAAAAAAAAAGGCTAATTAATGTTGATTTCTCTTGTATCGATTAATTTTAAGCAAATCCGAAGGTATAACTGTTGCGTATAGAGACCATATTTCAACTCACTTTCTATGTGTTATTTTAGAAGGCCATTTTTCGCTTTCCGTGTTTCTGTGATTCGGTCCCCCATCTATTTATTCTATGATTCAAATAGTATGAGACAACTGGTATAACTGTTGTATTCTATAACTTTAGTATTCTTCTGGAACAGAAAGATTTCAACGACCTATTCCTGGAATGCAGCCCCACGAAACATGGGACTGCCGCGATTGCTCTGATTTTAAGTAATTAATTCATTGAAATATTCTGGAGGTTCCGATTTCATTGAACTCCGTAATATACAATAGTGGGGTCCATCCTATTTGAGCTTTACTTCAAGCACCAGTCCTATGAAAAGAAGTTGTTGCGCAGCATAAACGATTAAAGTGTTGGTCTTGAAAGTCATGTTTTAAAGTCGGCCATTCAAAAAATTCCAATGAAATTACGATGGTAACTTCTAAAATCCTAGAGATAAATAGAGACGGAGCACTACGCTGAAGTACATAGGGAAGATTTGAGGCACACTGAATTTTCGGGGATTCAAGCAAATAACATGTAAAACAACAGTCAACACCTTTTGACGTCGTATGGTGTTGAACGATGACATTGGCGGATCCAGCAATCCGGCAACAGTGTATTCTTCTCATTTGATTGCATGAGAAAAAATCGAATAGTCTCGGGGCTGTAGCCCCTTCAAGAATCGATTGTTTATCATACAATCAAATGGGAAGAATCCGCAGTTGCCAGATTGCTAGATCCGCCTATGAACGATGACATTCGGAAAAAACGGGGGGGGGGAAGTGAAGAGGAGGGTGCTCACCATTCAACACAATTCGACGTTGACTGTTGTTTTGTTGAATCAGCGAGAATTCAGAGTGCACGGAAAAAAACTACGGTGAAAATAACCATACGGATACCTGATTTTGGCACCTGCTAGATGTTATGGTAATTTTAACCAGAAGTATACTATGTTTTGACTAGGTATTAGGTGATGTTACCTGATTGCATGTCGAATTTACTCAAAGTATCGGTAAATGTACCATACTTCTGGTCAAGTTTACCATAACATCTAGCAGGTACCAAAATCAGGTATCCGTATGGTTATTTTCACTAATCTTTTTTTTTCCGTGTGCCTCTGCTGTAGCCGTTAGTGCTCCGTCTCTATATTTGTCTCTGTAAAATCCAGTTCTGTCATCAACAAAAGCTGTTGTTTAGAGTTAACGAGTGTAGATTTATTAAGTTTTTATCGGCATAATCATAACATTTGCTTGTTATTTACGAATAGTGCGAACTCTGAATTTATCTGAGTACAAAGGCTGTCCAAAAAGAAATGCAAAGGTCGACTTTCTGAGCGAACGCAAAAAGCTAGCAAATTTCGGCTTACAGATTCGTGTGGACGGTAAATACCGATAAAATGACTGATGAGGCCTTGTTCAGCTCATTTGGTCAAAACTTGATCGAAATAGGTACGCACTTTCTCCCGAGGCACCTCGCATGAGCGCCTCCAGGATTTTAGAGTATTTTTTGCAAAGAAACAAAACGAGTGACGTTGAAGTGCCTGTATTGGAAGGAAGTAACAAGAAAGATTTTCCTTCTATAATTTACACATTCAATTACTCTTCATGCATCTGAAGACTCCATATATTTTCCTCTTATCGAATTATAAGAGGAAAAGCTTTTTTCGTCCATTTCTTCCAATACACGCACTTAACATGTCACTCTGTTTTTTTTTTTTTCTTTGCGAAAAGTACTCGTTAACTCCTCGAGGCGCTTGTACGAGGTTCCTCGGGAGAAACTTTGTATTTCACAATTTCGATCAAGTTTTGTCCAAATGAGCTGAGCAAGGTCCCATTTTAATGGTATTTACACCGTCTACACGAATTTGTTAACCGAAAAACTTCCTAGCTTTTTTCGTTCGCCCAGAAGGTCGACCGTTGCACTACTTTTTGGACAGCCTATGTATGTTGCAAAAGCTTGCATCGAGATTGAGGGCCGAAATAATCCAAAGAACTAATTTCATTTTTACTTTCTCACTAACGAAGTTAGAAAAATTTAGAAAGGATTGTGATGGTGCAGAGATTTTTTTCTTTGGGTGTTTGGAGGAACATCTGATTTTGAAAAAAAAAAAAAAAAAAAAAAAAAATACTCAAGTATATAATTGCGTTCATTATAGTCTGCGGCCGTTCGGTGATCAAGAACGAAGTCAAAGATTTCGACGCATTTTACAAAAGTCGATAACATGCAGTTATGTTTTATTTATTTGCCTAAAGAGCTCGTGAGAAGTTTAACAAACCTACAGTGACTAGATACGCACCCAAGCTGCCCATAAAAACGCGTGTAAAACACCCGATTTTCAAAAAATCGTGAAAAATATAAATATCAAACCAAATTTAGAAAAAAAGGTCTCTATCAGAAGCTTAAAGCGTCAAAATTATGAAACTGAGCTTCAAACTTCAACGTTAGCCCTTATTTTACCATAATCATTGAATTAGGGGAATCTCGTCTCAGCCGTCGTCAGCGGCCAGTTTGTTTACATTCTCTTAACTCCTCTCCACTCATACGTCCGCTCGTTCTAATTTTTTTTTTTGAAAATCAGGCTTTTTCCACGCGTTCTTATTGGCGGAAGAGGCCACTTGGGTGCGTAAACGCCAGCCAATCAGCAACACGACCAAAATGACCACACTGTAGTTTATCTAGTCACTGTAAACAAACCATGCTTTAGAAATAACCTCAATGCTACACATCATTAAATGATATCTGAGCGTTCGGTAGAACGCACACGGCAAGTCATAGTAATTATATTGAAGTATTAAAATGATGAAAATAAAGCCCCGACATGATAAGTTTAGGTTGTTATTATAACAGCTATGTACTTACGACACTTACGTATCTAGTCATGTTAAGACCATTATTCTCAGCCAGCTAAAAGTAGCTTTTTATTTTATTTCTTTATTTTGTACATCCCATAAGATCAGCAAAAAAGTATACTAATAATCTGTTTGTAACATTAAAAAATCAAGCTGTGAACTTTTTATCGAAAACAAAGCCTCATGTTTTTCGAATAGTTTCTGTGTTTTTTGTTTGTTTTTATACGAACTGAGAATTTTTGATACCACTGTGCATAATGTAGATTTAATTGTTCATTATTTCCTCCCTTATCTAGCCTCATAGTTTTAATTAATTATTCTGTACTAATTTTTTGTTTTGATTTTTTGTTTTCTCTCTTAGGGTCGGAGGAACCGGAACCGGGAGAACCCTTCTTTTTGACGGTACCGGAATCTGGATCTTATGTTACGTCAGAACCGAAACCGGAACCCGAATTTTAAAGTCTGAGAATCGCAAATGGAACCGGTTCTACTCAGGTTCCTGAAACTCGCATCAGTTTGAGCTCTCGTGTTCAGCGTGATCTAAAAATTGCCGTTTTGCATGCGATTTTTATTTTTCATAAACCTTCCTTTTTCAAAAGAATTCGGGAAACATGCGTGGGATGGATTTTGAAGTAAGTGTTTTCGCCTGGAAGAATCAAAACTTTTCTCATGTTATTTTCATGCGGAATGATACAAAAAAATATAATTTATCATGCAAAAGCCTTACAGTACCTATTTTTCTGCTTGGAAGCAGCAGGGAAAAATGAAGAAAGAAAAAAAGAACCGGGAATCGGAACCCGGTTCTAAATTTATCAGATGATTTGGAACTGGAACCGGTTCTAAATTTCAGAACGGTTCTCATCCGCGGGGGGGGGGGGGGGGGGGTGTGTATCAGGCTTTTTGTATTTCTAACGAAATTTTTCTAATCAACAATTAATTAGCAATTTCCTTCGAATGATCTCGACTCATTGCACATATCATATCATCTTTCAATCACTGTTTGTTTATCATTACGTGAAAAAACTCCGTCCCGAACAATATGTTGATTCTGACAGTCTTGTCTTAGTGATTCAATTCGACTCCATATATATCGTGGCACATGGTCGAGCTTTTTAAGACTTGGCCGTATGGCTGTTGCTATGGCAATCGTCGCACTGAAAGAAAATGATTCTTAAATTCTAGTAGGTAATATTACCAGAAGCACAACGATATGTGGATTGTGGACCACAGAAAGTCTAGTACTTTGCCCGGAAAATTCTGATATTAATGTCAGAATATGGTTATAGAACTAGAATTTCTTCAACATTTTCAAGAACTTTATAATATGGTACAAACTACAAATGCTATAGAATTCTAGTAATTATTGTACTATCCCTTACATCGGTTCACATCTCGTCATGCTTCTGGTAATCCTTTTTTTTTAGTGCGTCAAGTTTCTCGTTAACTAAAGCTTTATACTGGCTACTCGTGGGTTGCTGTCCAAAATGGGTAATCTGACGATAGTTACTTTAGCAACGGCCTATTCTTACAATTAATTCCAGACCAACAGTTTGACTTTTGAACGTCCTTAACTCTTTTATACCACTTCCAGGTTACCAGAAGGAATCGAATTCATAACTCGCTCAAGTCAGTGGGTAGTTAAATATTCGTACTCCGTAGTGTTGATTTTGCCTATCCCTATATTTGAAGGCGCCCGATGAAACATTTTGCAAGTTTCTACTATCAGCACAGAATAATACAATCAGAAGGGAAACTCCCATAAGAGCCAATGGAAACAAGATTTGGAATTTACTGGCACAAACTGGCAACTGTGCCTACTCACTTCTCAAGATGGCAGACATGCTTTTTCAGGCTATACAACCAATCACAACTCGGCCAGTTGACGAAGATCTGCCGAAGATTGCCGAAGATACTCACTTTCGAACATGGCGGCCCGAAGTAAAGAATGTTTCAAAATGAATTAGAGTTTCCCTTCTGATTGTATTATTCTGTGCTATCAGGAGTAGCTTTATCCGTCAATGCGCGCTCGAGACACGAAATGAAGTAGAGGTAGTTTCAGAAGTGTAGACACACCTAGACCGATAATCTTATGAATTTGTCAACATTATTTATGATATTACTCGATGGAAATGAATGAAAATGAAACCGAGTGTTCAATTTTCAATAAGGAACATTTTAAAAGCAAAATAATGAAGTCAGAGGCACAAGTTCGGTTTTGATTTGAAGGAACTAAAGTTGAAAATTCGACAAAGATTATAGTTTAGGTGCGCCTACACTTCTGAAGCGAGCTCTAACTGAGACGTAGTATCGGAAGGGTCAACTATATCGGTTTAACTTTTAAGTAAATGATCGCGGCCCGCTGATAGTCAAAGGTTTGAAGTTTTAGCTTTTGAGTTGGATGATGACTGATGAGTGATTCGTCGAGTGCATGGAACCTCGATGGATACGAATCCGGTGGAAATACGTCTAATGGTATACGCAACGCACGTGATAGCTTTGAGTATCATAAACGGATGTTATATGCGCTGCGGTTTGCCTGGCCGAAAAATTCCTGTCCCAGACACCTCCTCTCCTCCGGGTAGTAAACAGCGTTACCATTGCGGGGACTCGGTGCGCGGTGGTCGGTGGTACCAACGCCACCGTCATGTCAGTCCGCCCCGCCCCTTTCGTTCGTGTGGTAGTTTAGTCAGAAGCAGGGGAAAACGAGCCAATATGTGTGTTCCCACTTTCCTAGTCCCGTTAATGATTTTCCAATATCTCCGGATCCAGACGCCACCCTCTCCCTCCATTCTTCGTTTCCGGACTTCCGGCCTCAAAACTCGATAAAGTTCTAATCTGATAACAGCAATTCATATATTAACAACGTTTGAGCGATATTTTCCAGCTATTGTTGTGTCTAGATTACACCCAGGCAATGATTGTAACCATAGCTATAGCTAGGAATTGGTCTTCCTCTCTCTTTGCTCATTTGACTGCATGTGTTATAGAGAAGGACAGAAGCAGATGCTGAAGTCACGTCGTGGTAGCCCTTATCGCCATCTTTTTCGCCTCTCCTTTTCTAACACATGCAGTCAAATGGACAGAGAGAGATAGAGGGAGGGAGGGAGGGAGGGAGGGAGAGAGAGAGGGAGAGAGGGAGGGAGAGGGAGGGAGGGAGGGAGAGAGAGAGAGGGAGTGGGAGGGAGGGAGAGAGAGAGAGAGAGAGAGAGAGAGAGAGAAGAGAGAGAGAGATTCCTGGCTATACGGCTATGATTGCAACTATGCTGTGTACCGAGGGTCCGAGGAGCGTAGAAATTGGTGACAATTAATAATTCACAACTTGGGTTGCATTGCATGATGTCACAGCCGTCAAAAGTTCCCCTGTTACTTTTTTATTTTTAGATAACATTTCTCAAGACTTCTATTCCTTTGCATCGTTCCGAAAATTGAACAGTAATGATGCCATTCTAGAAGAGGTTCATTTTTAATCATGTTGACAACCGTCTTACCATTGCTCGCCGAAAATGAAATGTTTTATCAATGTTAAAGATGTACGTATAGTTGCACCGAAAATGAAATGTTTTATCAATGTTAAAGATATACATATAGTTGCACCTGTGAGGGGTGCACCCATTTCAGCCTGACTTAAACAAGACCTTATCATATCGTCGCCACTAACTCTTCAGCTTTACGCAATTTTGAAACCCTTTATTTCAATTTTTTTGCATTTTTATAACCCAAACATGTCTAACGGGTCGAAAATGACCCAAAAACTAAAAAGGAATAAATAGGGGCAAACAGGTATTTGAAACGATAAAGGTTGGGGATACGTTTAACGTTACTCTAGAGGTACTAGAGGTAACGTGTCTCTAATTAGAGATCATAAGTTAGTTCAGCCTCATGTTGTAAAACATTAAATATTTGAAACCCTTGAAACCAGTTCCTTTTTTCCCTCATTTTCTATGATTCGTCGATGTCGCCAAGATGAACAATGCACTCTCCACACAGTTTACTGCTTAGTGCCTCATCGCATTTCGTCTCGAGAAACGGTTCATTTTTTTATTTTACCGTTTAACAACTAAGTAAGATCAATAAATGCAATATAAAAGGCTTTTAACAGGTTTTTATTTCTGCATTTCTGGTACCATTCATCAATTCCAACCGCAGTTCTTTTGTTCTCGCACAGTGAAAGTCAGATTTAGTATTTACGGAGAAGTCGAAGATAAAGATGGAGAAGAACACGTTTGACGATTCGGAAATTATTTATCTCCAGGACTAGTCCAAGTACAAGTATTTGGGGTTGACGTCAAAAAATACAGCCAATGAATTTGGAGCTTGGCCATACCCTATTTCCCCCCCCCCCCCTTCAATCCCGTTAGGCTGACTATTAAGAACGGACTCAGAATACAAAGGAGAGATTCGAAATTAAATCGACGTTTGAAACTTTTAATTCGCTCGGCGCGGCAAAATAGTTTAGTTCATTTGCCCCTCACAGTCGTATAATGCCCCCTTTCTGCATTTCGCCTATCAAAAGGTTGACTTTCAAGACTCCCCCCCCTCTCCCTTACTTGGAGAGTTCATAACATTATAGGGTCGAGGAACTTGGAGTCCCTTTTTCTTAAAGCGTTGTTGACATTGTTTTGTTTGAATAAAAGGAATGCATGAAATGTCTAAGTGGTCCCTGCGTTGTGTCGCCTAGCGAAAGGGCCTTTGCCCGCGGTGCTTATGTATGAGGAAAGTCCATTTAATTCATTTTGTTGTTAACAAGAGATGAAATTCCAAATGCTGCGCATAAACGCTTCCACTTGATACAAATGACTTTAATTTATTGTTGTCTGCATCATTAGCGTATTCATTTTCCCATTCAGTTTTGTAACGGGCCCGCCGTGCTTTTTGCGTGCGGAGGAATCTTAAAATTTAGCCCCAGGCAAGTAGTAAGAGAGAAGTGTTTTTAATTTTTTTATATTTTTTTGTTTGCCTATTTATTTCATATTTATTTACTCAAGTGTTTGTTCTTTTCATTTTTATTTTCACATTCCCCTCCTCGCCCCACTCTTTTGTATTCATCCGACGATAACGAGGTATTTCTTTCAAGTTTTAGCGATTTCATAACTGTGGAAAGTAACTGATAATTTGTATAACGATTTTTCGAACCTAACGCAAGCAGACATAGTTTTAGAGTGAAACCAAACTGATTTTTCATTAAAACCTATTACTTACCGTCCTCATGTGCAGATTCCAGAGACAAATCGAGACCCAGCACACCGTATGCGTCTTGTGTTAGAAAAGCGGTCCACAGCTGCAACGATAAGCATCTAGGTGTGTAACTGTTCCAGTGATTGAGCTCAACGAAAGGCTGTGATTGGTCCGCTGCCCTGGAATGGCGCTGTTGCAAACTTTTGCTACTGGCTTTTTCATAGTTGGTAATGGGGTAAAACCCTGTAAAAATGACGATTAGCGTATACTAAAAAATCACGAAATCCACAATCAAACTCAAAAAATATGCTTTCAAACGCAAGACCGTAACCGTTGCCGCCCAAATCTTATGGCAATTAATCGTATGCTTCTTTTTTTCTTGTGTGGTGTTGCGAGAACACCTCGTGTAGATGGAGCTGATTGAAGATAGGGAAACCCAATATAATCCGCGGCAACGGCCGCCATTACGGTCTTGCGTTTGAAAGCATTTCATGAGGTTGGGAGTGGATTTCGTGACTTTTTAGTGCGCTAATCGTCATTTTTGCAGGGTTTTACCCCATAATCATCTATTAATAAGCCTGTAGCAAAAGCGACAGCTCCACTGGAAACTGGTTTTGCCTGGCGAGTGCAAACCATGCGCTCATCAGACAACAGTGGGCTATTGTTGACTGTTGTTTCGATGAGTTCCGACCAAAATTAAATTGAGCTGGAAAAGTGGACATACCTGCCTCAAGCTTTGTGCTGGGTCTCTATTTGTCTCTGGCAGATTCTAGGGAGAAATGTGGGAACCACTCTCAATGCAGTCGGGTTTGTTTTCTGATGTGGGTATGCAACAGGGCTACCGTTTTGCGTATAATCAATGCTATTTTTCAATTCACCGATGATTCCACCGGTTGAGAAAAGATAACACAGTTCAACTCAGTGCATGATTATAATAAACTAAAATACTCGTATCTGTAATCTTTTCTCAACCGGTGGAGTCGTCGATGACTTTAAAAAACTTGCGGATATTTTAATTACTCAACGGAGTCTCCACCGATTAAGGAAAGATTACAGATCAGAGTATTTTCGCGCATTACAGCCATACACTGAACTGAACTGTGTAATCTTTTCTCAACCGGTGGAATCATCGGTGAATAGAAAAATAGCATTGATTATACGCAAAACGGCAGCCCTGGTATGCAATGAGGATTGTGTCGGAAGAAGGGCACAAAAAAATCAGCTCATGCGTTCTATCCATAAAATCAGCATTTAAATGTATTGGAGATTTTTTTTGATTAAAGTCGAGCACACCTTCGATGGTTTACATTCGAATGGTTATGGTTACAAGCGAATGGAATATAACCGATTAAATCGAATTAATACTGGTCACGAATCGATAATATCATCATGAAGAATCACTTAGAATCGATTGTAAGAGCGAATTTACAGTCATAAAAGCACCCGCGGTCCAAAGAGAAGCTATTGACGCAAAAGCCGACGTTGCCAAACTACTCCGTTCACGTGTTCGCCATGCTGATTTCGGAGGCAGCTTGGCAACGTCGCTTTCGGCGCAAAGGTTTCAAATTAGGGTCTAGCCTGCAGCATTTTACGTCTAATTTCTGTTGGACAGATTTGTTGACCGACAAATTCACGTTTTAAGCAACTTTATTCACAAAAAAATAAAAAAAATGAAAGGCCCGATTTTTGCTAAAAAACGCGGCGCCCTCTGCCGGCCGCAGTTTTGGTCCAAAATTATCAGCCGAATAGTATTTTTGTTTGAAATTTTATCAGCTTTAATTTTGATTTGCGCTATTTTGCCCGTAAAACCCATACCGGATTCAAGATATTTTCAAAAAACGGAGTTCCGGCGTGAAAATTAACAGTTTTTTGGAAATTTGGCAACGTTCCGGGCCTCAAATTTGCCCGCAAAGTTCAAATTCGGATTCAGCGACCCAAATTACATAGGAATCGACTCTCAGACCTTATTCTCCATTCAATGCAAGGTAACCCCCCTGATTCGTGCTGAATGCGGAGTCACAGTGACGCTCGCTGTGACCTTGAGCGTGATTTGATTTGTGCTAAACTGCGAGAGCGTACTAGGCATGGGCGGGCATCTAGTGTGCTATTTCCTTTTCTATTTTAAACTTTATTGTTTTTAATTTCAGAAGGAAATTAAATTATCCGGGTTTTGAGATGATGTCGGAGAATAAAGTAGCAAAAAATTGCAACGTTGTAAATGTTGAATTTCGTGCTATTTTATTTAATTGATTAGAAGTGGAGCTCACTGTGCATTTGTCGTACAGTGTAAGAACACGCGGGTTTTATTCGAAGTTGAAAATTAATATGCGACGTGATTTTGAAGAGTGAAAATTAGGGTCATACGGACTAACCGTGCAAGTAAAAAAAAAGCTGGGGAAAATAATAAAAAAAGTAATAACTAAAATTGTTATTTAAAATGGGACACGACTGAGAATTTCACTTTCATACGTGTTATACTTACGTATTAGCAAGGCTCTAGAGTGTTATGGAACACTAGGGCGTTCCGAAAATACCGAAGCATCTCAGAACTTCGCTCCGGCAAGGTTTTTCCATTCTTTTGGTCCGAAATAAGACGTCTGTGAAATTTTAGCACCCTGGGATAAGGGGAACCCTTCCAGAATCGCCTCCAATGTTGCCACATTTTCCGGAAAATCGCCTTTTTTTCGTAGAATTCCTGGACATGTTTGATTGTTTGATGCGCTGTCTCCCACATGTATGACGATTTTTCGGTAGAAATAGAGTATTCAAGTCGATTATGTTACGATAATGTCATTGCCTTACTGATCAAGGGCCCTTAGCCCCCCCCCCCCCCCCCAAAGATAGCTACAAGCTACATGAAATTCGGCCATTCATTTTACCCATTTAAAAAATTTTCGGTGTTTGATTATGACGACAGTTGCATGCGAGCATGACATTAAAAATAGAGAGTAGTAAACAAATGCGTATTTAAGGATGTATGAGGTTTGATGGGGGGGGGGGGGGGGGCACGATCATAGGAAAGTGCAGAGATCCTAAAAGAGACTCTTGGTTCCCTCTCGGTTTGAAACGGCCAACACCACGGGAAGGTGAGGAACCTTCGTTAGCCATTTTTGTTTTGTTTTGTTTTTTGCTTTTTGTTTTTTGTTTGTTTTTTGTTTGTTTTTTTGTTTTGTTTTTTTTTCAAACTACCTTTATAATTAGCATTATCGTATCTTTGGCTTCAATTCAAAGGAGCTTCAACGTTTCTTTTTTAAAATCAGGAACACAGCGTCGGTGGCCCTCAACCTCCTGAAATAGACTCTGTCTCTGTTCTTCATTTTTTGTTATTGTACCTGAATAATCCTGCATCAATTTTACCGATCTTTCGGCGAGGTCATTTGTCACTTTAACCGTATGAACGAAGTTTAACAACTCTTGGAAATTGTTATCGCAATCCCAAGTATGAGGAGGTTTATCAAGCCAGGCATGATCATGTTTGGGACAAAGAGAAAGTAAAAGCCAAGAATTATTTCCAATTAAAGAGGATATTTTTGTGGTACTTTTAGGTCAGGAAATGAAGGCGATCCGTGGGAAGTGTTTCTTCGGTTTTATACCTCTTTAAAGCTGCGACAATCATTTTTTTTATTCTTGATTGATGCTTCATTTGAGAAAAGAGCGAAAGTTGCTACTTCCTCGGTTAAGTACCATTCTTGCCCTTTGAATATATGTAGGGTTCTCTGAGATACGTTTTTATTTACGATTGAAAACTCAGTCAAATCCGCATAAAGAGTCAAATCATTTAGGGGAGCATCAGCACCATGGGCTGCTGTCATCCAATGTTTCGAATAAACAAGGGAGTTAAACAGACAAATTGTTTTAATTTTTTGGAGCATGTCTTCATCATAATCGAGCTGATCACTGAATAGGTACATTTTGGCCGTGTAAATAACAGTGTCCATCCACCTGGCATGACGGTATGCACCGGGCTTTAAAAAATGGACCCCACGTGGCGGAGTCTCTCCTAACAAAATAATCATCAGTTCCGCGAATTCTCGGTAATCGTCTCCTAACAAATCACCCGACGATTTACTTAAAAGGAAGGAAATCGACAAATCTCGCAGTTTAATAAGTTTGCGACTCTTAATATTGAGTGTTTTTAACTCTTTGGCCTGATTGATTGATTCCCATTTATCCTTAAATGTTTTAAAAAGTGGGTTGTCTGGGCTTGAAGTAGGGCCGAAAATAACTTGAAAGGCAACACATTGTACTCGCTCTAGAATGTGGTGTCGACAAGCAAGGTAAAAAATTTTCCTCTCAAGGTAATTTTCGACCTACACGCACGCACCTCTTAACCACCCAGAATTAGAAGCTGTTGTATCGAAAGAAAGCCCTACATCCACAATATTAGGTAAGACATTCCACTCATTTATTAGCCTGATTGTGCAGTTTGAAATGCTTAAGCCAGTGCCATCCTTTATTTGTGGTATCGCCAGCAATTTCCCCTCTTTAAAATCGGGCACTCCAGAAATCAACACAGGTAGTCTGTCGGATTTTTTTGATTCTATAATCGTGATTTTCCCGTCCCAATGAAGAATGTAATGAGTTGGGGGTTGAAAGGTATTTTTAATGGTGGTCGCATTTTTTCCCCGGATTTTTGCACGATTGGTGTGAGCAGTTGTTTTTGAAATGCGCACATCAGATAAATTACCTCCACCTTCAACGACTACAGCAGCCAGTAATCCGGTAGTTTGACCTAAAGACATGTTCAGTCTGTCTGCCATATTGCAAATTTTTGAGCTTTTTAGAGGGCATTTCGGCAACGAAAGAGGTATAGTGACCTTTTCTTTCATAAAAGGGAGAGAAGCATAACTCACAGTTTCCACACTGATTTAAGTACTTTCTGAATGTGTTTCAATGCACTTACAAAGTCCTCACCCGATTGTAGAACTTACACTTTTTCAAATTTGCCCACTCATTAAAATACTCGAACACTTTTTCAAATTTGCCCACTCATTAAATACTCGAGAGACTAAATTTTGAGTTGATCTTTGAGGACGGGTCTGAGACTCACGTATCAAAGTATCGTTTTAGTTGACAGTTACAACATATTCCAACTGTAATCAAACCTGATTGGCTGAATCCGTGTTTCGCTAAACTAGTCCCAGAGCTGTTTTTGGTGCCTAGTCATTGCATGACATTACCTACATGAAGTATGTTGTATCGTAGTTATTTATTTCATTTGTTGGTGGCGCAGATGAACGGTTGCAGAATGATAGACTAGGGCCCAGTCTACACGATGCCAATTTGCTCATAACTTCCCCAAACCTAATAAGGAAACTTGGCTTTCAGCCAATCAGATTTCAGTTTTTGACGAACAATTTAAAGATCAGCAGTCAGCTGCAACTAGGTTCACTTGTCCAAACGAGGCCTTGACCGCCTAAAGGTTTTGCCTAAAATTTTAGCTCACGTGTCGATTACTTTTTATTATTTTTTTTTCCTTTCCTGGTGAGTAGTTACTCAAAAACACTGCGACCTAAAGATCTATTGTGACCAGGTCTACTCTAGGCTACTCTTCACAAAAACCTTCTCCCCTGATCAACTCAAGGAGGATGATAGGTAAGTATCCCTAGTTCTTGACAGTCTTCCCAGGAGTTCGATCCTAGAATGTCCTGTATTTTCTTGTCCAGCGCTTCACAGTCGAAGATGATGTGTTCTGCTGTCTCTTCTTCCACCTCGCACAATCTACATTTTGGTTCATCCTTGTAGATCCCCATCCTATGCATGTGTTTCCTTAGAAGATTGTGTCCTGTTATCAGTCCAACCAGGTTTCTCACTCGCTCCCTACTGTACTTGAGTAGGTTCGCAGTTTTCTTCTTAGAGTAGTAGTTGAGTATTCTTTTGGATTGCACGTGTCGATTAAGTGAATAGTAGTTTTGTGATAGGTAAGTTGTGAGCGTCAACAATTAACTAAACGTATGGAGAGACATTAAACAATGCATGCGAAAATTGTATGGTTTACTTGACCAAACTAAATGAAGCCAAGAAGTCCCAAGTGAGCAAAACAATAAACATTTGAAGTGAGGTGCTGTATACATACCGGGTCATCGATGATGATGGGGTCCTTTCGCTGAGACTCCTGTAGAAGCTGTTTAAGCTTTGGATTGTGATTCGTAAAATGCTGTTTTAAGTTGGTGGTATCGCCAGAAGTTTTTACTTTCCGCCCACATCTCCTGCACTGTCGCTCCCAGTCACTTAATTTTACAAACTCTTTATTAATTTCCCAATACGACTGCTGAGGTCTGCGTACATCCGTTTTGCAAAAGGGATCGGAAATGACCGTTTAATGAACGGTTTTTTGTCTTTAACACGAAGCTTGGCCTCGAAGGTGCGACAGCGACCAGGTATATCGGAGAAAACATCCTTGTGCTCATCGAGCAAATTAATTAATTGCGTTTTCTTTGCAATCTAACAACACGTCGACTTGCATTTCCTCATCTCTCAAAGGAATTCGACCGCTTTTTGGTATATCTAGCACGGAACCTCGTTGTAAAAATTTATTGCCAATTTCGCGACAGTACTTACGATCCACGGGTCTTTCGGGATGAGCAGCATTGAAAGTCTAACCGTTTCATGGAAATTTCGACGCGATTCTCCTTGAAACAAAATTAAATCAATTTTCTCTTGATCGGTTCGTCGATGAGCCATTTATACAATTCCGAAGTAAAAACACCGAGAAAAAAGAAGAAAAAACACTAGTTATTTCACTAATTACAAAAAATCACGAACTACCTCAAATCGAAATTATTATGAACTTAAGCAAACTCCTTGCTTTAAAAAATAATCGAAAACTTAACTTAAAAATTCTAGAAAACGCTTCCTAAACTGTGAAACTTTATTTCGGAAAAAAGTAAATACTGACCGTAGAAATACACGATTACCACTAATTTTTCTGATTAAATGCATGCCAATCCAAATTCCCAAACTTATCGTGATTAGTGCTTAATAAATCTAATTCTGATGAAGAAAAGAACCCTTTATCTTCAAAATCATAGACGCAAATCAGCTACATAGCGTGGTCAACCCTCTTTTGCCAAATAGTTCAAGTAGGGTCTAAGTTTCCATCGAGTGACTAATCACGGAAAAATCGTGTATAGCAGATTACGCAGATTCTGAACGACAGCAAGAGTCTGATATCTTGAAAATCGAGCGTATCGTATTACATTCTTCAGAGTAAAATCGACGAGAGAGTGCGTGAGAAAATGTTGATTACAAACTTTTTCGAGACATTGTTTTTCTTAATTGACGAAATTTTAGCGACTGGAACCATGGTTTATTAAAAATGTGTAAAACTTGAAGTTTGACATTCGATATCTCGAATGCGAAAAACGATATCGACCTGTGGTTTGCACCGGAATTAGTGCTCTGTTTGCTATGTTCTTTCGATTAATGTATCATTTGATATGTGTCGGGCTTCGGCATTTTCGATATAGCTCTCCTGATGAGGGGCAAGAGGGGCAAAAATTTTATAAATGTTTGGGGGTCCTAAAACCAAGTTTTGACTAAATTTTTGTGAAAACCGTATTATTTCTGAAAAGTACTTGATTTTCTAGAGTATTTTAGACTCCTAGTTTTTAACTTCCCACCTTCCAAAGTGGAGTAATGATTTATTGAAAATGCGTCCAAATCGAACTTTGAAATTCGATGTATCGAAAACGGAAAACGATATCAACTTCCTGTTTGCGCCAAAAGTCTTAGAATTTTACGTCCTTTCAAACGATGTATCACAAGCTAGGGGTGGCCTTTTGAAATTTTTGAGGTAGCCCCCCTGGGGGGCCCCCTACGGAGGGTGGGGGGTTTTGACCAAAAAAAAAAGAAAGTTCATCCAAAGTTATTGAAGAATGGTCCAAACCGCAACTTTTTATATCAACTTGTTCAAAAGTTAGATATGGGGGACATCCCCCCCGTTTTGGTAGATCCAGTGTATTTAGCGATGGAGGGCTGTTGATCTTTAAATAATCTTTTTACTCCATCGCGCACTTTGGATGAAACTTTGGAGCAATCCTTTAGAAGGTGATCCACCTGTCGCGTTGCGTTACTTGTCACTGTCCATTTGCAGTGCGGACACTGCACTTTTTTGTTGCCGTGACCGTCTCGAATTGTGTCGTAAAACCGCCTGATTTTGCGTTTCGGCTTTCCTTTAGCCATTATAAAAATTAAAAAAGACTAGACCGAAAATGTACAGCGCATTTACAAGATGAGACTAGATACAAAAGCAACGGGTTAACAGGTTAAATTAAAACTAACATAATGGACTAGAATGATTTAGATAGGAACAACAGAAACAGGTAATAAAAAATAAATAAAGACACACACAAATGAAGGCTTCCAGAGACTAAAATCGGACTGGAGAGTAGAGACTGTGGACTACTTGGAGAACTTTTTTATTTTTGGGAGAGGTATACTAATCAAATCCACGATAAAATCGCTTGACTTAACCTTAAAACTTTGAATCCGAGAAAATATTCAAAATTCCGCAAAAATCGATAAAATCAGTTTGGCAACATGGCGTTGCGGCAGCACTTGGAGTTAACCGATTGACCTGAAAATTTTTCTCCGGCATTTTCTCACCAAGGAGCACCACTTTCCGACCAGGCACCATGACTTTCCGATTTTTTTTTTTCTTTAAGGAACACCCTAGTGCATATTAATACCTTATTTAACACGTTAGCCATCTTCCGTAAACTCTCTAATGCCTGCACAGAAAATCCAGTTGACCCGTCAATACCTGCGTACCATTTTGACAGAGTTCGTGGATGAGGTAAAGCCGATTTAAAATGTGGAGCACACAAAATCATACGCAGCTGAACTATATGGTACTGAAGTGTCAAAGCAAACGCTCGAAGTGGCAAGCCGTACTTCCTCGGTTTCTTGTTATTTAGGGTATTGGACAGTTGACGCATGAGAAACTTCTCCTTTGTTGCTGAGATGTTGCATAAAGCCTCCAGCCCATCGACACTTACAAGCTTCCTCTTTTTAAGTTCAGCAATCACATTTTTAAGACGACAAACTTGTTTCTTTAATCTACAGTTCTACACTCTTAATGTGTTTATTTACTTTTTTTTAAATTTGTACTTTGGATCAATTTTTCACTCTACAATGATTGAATTTTTTTATTTAGTTTTTGTTTACGCGGAGTGTCATCGACATCCGGTTCGACAAAAATTGAAACAATCGATTCCTTTAGATTTGAAGTGGGTAAAAGTGGCTCCAGAAAATTAAAATTGGTTTCTGAACGAAGGAAAGGCTCAGCAACATTATCATCTGTAGAAGGTCCTGGCACGTGAATCCGATGACTTGATGAGCCTGCGATTTCTAAACTATTTTCCTCACAAGGAAACTGAACCTTTGACTGACGTAATCTAAATTTTATCTCCCAATTTAACAGAAGAGATGAGCTAAAAGTTGGATGAAAGCTTACTTCAGAACTATCTTTCATTATCTGTGGACAGTATGTAAGAGAGAAGCAAGGATGAAGGAACATCAAGGAAAAGGACAGTGCATCTGAGTTAATGTAAAAACAGTTTTCGGTAGAGCGAATTCACTTACTGGCAGACGGACGCACTTCGGTTATGTTCAGAAGGTCGCAGAATAATCTTTAAAGAAATAAAGCAGAAAATCGCATTTGTTTTTGTTAATTTGCATACAAAAATGGTCCACCAGATCGTATGCCAGTTTGCATACTTCGTAGGAGTCGATTAACAGTTTTAAGCAGTTCTGCCATATCTCTTTGGCTTAGTAATCTCTGGTTAACTACCCATCTAAGTCGAGCGAGCTAGCTTTGATTTCTTTGAGTAACATGGTCGGTGGTTAATCGGCAAATCTGTCGCACATTCACGCTACGATCAATTGACGATAAATTTTTACTATAAACCAGCAAGGTTCCTCGTCGATTGCACCGGCGGTAAGTATGTATAATGTATATTAAGGGTGTTTCTCTGTGTTTTGAATGAACAAAAAATGCGTAACATCTTATAGTAGTGCGTCCCACTGTTTCATTTGGTTTGAACGCGTGACAAGGCTCTCAAATGTAATTGGTGATCATAATTTCCTCAGAATAGGTTAATCAATGTACTTATAAAGGCAGGCGATACTTTGTTCTCTTTTGACGAAAGAATTATTTAATCAGTAATATTCATTCACCTCAGGCTGAGCTTACAAGTTACATTTCCTACTTCCGTTAACCTCCCCCTAAAAGAAAGTAAGTATAACTCTGTATTATTAAATCAGAACGAACGAAAGTTGCTAAGTTCAGATTCTGTCGTGAAAGAAACACGAACTTCGGCGTGGTGCAGTACTTCGCCGCTCACAGGGCTGTAACTTTTAGTTGAAGGACTCGTATTTTGAAAATAGAAACGATCGTTCAGATATACCTGCGTTTACAAAGCCGTGTTATTTTATCCCTCCGCGGTTTTCAGAAGTTTTTTCAGAGTCTTACGGACGACGCAACGTCGGACAGTTTGGACCGGGGGGGGGGGGTGGTCTCGCTTTTTGGAGTTTTTTTTTGCGAATACTGTAGACTCTATGTTTATCGCATTGCCACTGTTTGATTGCTAATAGGAAAGTATGTAGTGTGTATGATGAATGTAGTTAATATTAATACTTAAACCTAAATTCCATTTGCGTCTCGTGCAATCTGGCAACGCTAAATTTTCTTCCATTTAAACCTGCGTAAAACATCGATACGAGGGTAGCTCACCGAACACCTCGAACAGTTCAACTTTTTTCACTGGTTCATATGGAAGAGATCCGAAGTTACCAAACTGCACGCGACGCCTCTGCCTGAATAGTGGCTCGCTAGTCACATGTTAAATTCCATTCATTACACGATTTTTTTTCTTTTTTTGCGGGCCCTTACAAACTGTTTTGAGTAATCTGGTATACGATACTTTTTGATCTATTGAGCGTCGTCTCTTACAAGTTGACTTGCACGGGTTAAAACTCAAGAAGCGAGCGAGTTATGTTTGTGAAGATAACTTTGGTCATGGGTATGGTAGGGTCGCCCAAGGGTTGTGGGCGGGGGGGGGGGGTGAGGCGGGGGTGCGAAAAATGATTTGGGGCTTATCGTCGTCAAGGGCGAACCGGGTGACATAAGCTGTTACACACACTCGAATAAATTCCACCCCTTGAACACATCACTGGCATCGCCCGGCACCAGCCCTGTAACCCTTGCCTTTCCCTCTGCCTTTCGCTCGCTTAATGTTTGATATTAACTACTGTTATCTCCATGCCCTCCCTCCCTCTCTCCTCACCCTCCCTCCTCACCCTCCCTACCTTCCGCTTCCCCCTCAACCTCTATTCTCTCTTTGTCTCATTCTTTCCATTATGAGCCGCGGACTTTTAGAACCGCACCTTTCGAATCAGCATACGTCATCTCTCCGATGACTACCGAATCAGTTTGCGTAGTTGACTCTAACTCCTCCTCCCTCTCATCCCCCATTTTAGAACAATTAAACTCTAGAGGTCCCGAGCTCGAATCCCGGCCGAGGTGACAAGATTAGACGATATCAAGATCTAATCCTTTCAGAAGGACATGGATGTATACTGGGGGAAAAAAAAAAGAAAAAAAAAAATAGAACTGGTTCGCCGAACTAATTATTAGTGCGGCTTTTGACCATTTTCGGGGCCGAAAACCGGCGTCATTGGCAACCCTCCTTTGACGATTTTTTTGATAAATTTTTCCTCTTACCGTCAAATGTAGAAAACATTAAAAAACCCCGATTAACGTGAATTGTAAAGGACATCAGCATATTCCAGCGCTGTTATAGTTGAGAGAGTGAGAAAACTTAGAAATATAGACGCGCCCTAAGCGCGCCAATTTGCGCGCGTTGAATTGCTCTGAAGCGAGCGTTCTATTTTCGCTCTTCAAAAAATGAACCGATTTTCTAGCTTTGCGAGGAGAGTTTGCCGTATCGTATCACTTTCGCGAATGAGGAACCAAACAATATTACGTTCTTCCCATCATGTTGGAATTGGACTGCCCTTGATAGCAAAATCCAAAATTTTTAACAGGCTCTGAAGGCTGATTCTCCCTGCAGAAGTCGTACGACACAACACGAGATAGACGAGATAGAAGTCATTCGTTTTGTCATTCGCGTCTCGTGCGATTCTGCCGCTATCTCGTACGAGATACGGATGAGACGACACGACGTAAAGTCGTGGCATCCCAAATACCTGAAATAGCATGAGATAGCTGTTTCTATTCGAAAAGTCTGCAGGGTATTTTTGTTTTTCAAGTTGGAGAAGGGGATATTCGCAAAAATCTTGGGTTTGCTTGGCTTCTGCAAAGATTACCACGCCAAGTATGACGTCACTGTTGTGAGGACTGTGAGGCAAGTGAGGGAATGTAACAGAAAGTACGTGAAGCTCCAGTCACACACAAGTGGGGGGGGGGCAGTAACAGATAGTACGTAAAGCTACATTGATGAGCGATTGGTTAGCATAAATCTCAGTTTGTTTCGTCAATGGTGAGTCTTGTTCCTAGTGAACACTATTTTCCCACTTTGCGGAAGCTCGACGTGGGCATCTGGATTAAATCGACACTTAGGTAAACAAACATATTTAATTATAGACGAATAAAATTGTTTCAGTGTACTTACAGAAAATGACGGCGTTCCACATGCGTGGTGCTCTTCCGCCCCAATCCATTCTTTCCCTCCCAACATTTGGTAACACTTTCATCTGGTTCTCCGAGATGGGGCGGGGGAGGATCCCCGTTGCCATTTCCTGTTTCTCTGAACGCTTTGTTGAGCGCGATGGCTTTTTTTTAATTCTTGCCCGGTAATCGTTCCAGCATTTAAAATAAAAGAAAGCACAAGACATTGACATTGAGGCGACATTGAGGAGTTTTGACAGCGCTACATTCTTGCATGCCACTGAAGGAAGACAGAGGCGACAGAAATGATGGGAACCTCATTTAATGTTGAGATGCATGATTTTTCTTTTCCCAAGAAGCCAAACTCAGTGGAGTTTCAAAGAATAAAACTTTCTCCATAACGTTTCAGAAATACAAGGAGACTAAACAATTCACTCTGTTTCTCTGTCTATCAAATAAATGCAACATGAAGAAGAAAACTGAGGAGAAATGCCGTAGCATGGTGAGATTACACCCATTCACGAGTCAGGATTTCCCACTTTCAATTTCTTTCTACTATTCCCTCTTCCCGCTGTCTTGGCGGAATTATTTATTTGTTTATTACATTCCTTCTGGCATCTCCCAGGCTGGGGGGCCTTCGCCACTTTTACTTCAGCGCTCATGCAGAATCAGGTAGAGAACTCATTTGAGTCTGCTCTCAGTCTGCTCTTTCACCAATTCTACGTAATTTTCTTCTTTATTGTTGCCGAGAAATCCTTTAACAATGTTCGTGAAACTAGTCCATATGCTCGTTTTTCCGTGTCCGTCAGCAGCCGCAAAAATTCCGTGCTTTGCGTCAGCTTCTTGATTTGAGGGCCAGTAAAAATACCCGCTTTTATGTCTGCTTGGGATAGTGCGTGAAGAAGGTTTTGATCTTCTTCTCTTATCCAATGAGCTATCAAGAAAACTCCATCGTTTTTCGGACCATTTATCCACGGTAGTGCACACGAACAACACATATATACTCTTAAGAGTGTCTTTTCAGGCATTTGGTCTTTAAACAATTTTTCTATGCGCCTTTCCCAGAGTCCGTCTGCTTGAGACCGTGAGCCCGAATTGCTGAGTATCGAGGTGCTCGAAGATTTTATGGAAATACGGGTTTTCTATAAAGTGCATGGATACGATGCTACTAGCGATAAATTTCGCTATGTCTTCGTCGAAGGCCTCTTGCGTTATGTCGATTTTGAACTTTTCGTTGTGTGTCCTATTTGCTCTCTTTTGCTGCGGGTTTTCCCTGTGCCACAAAGGCTCTAAATTCGTCTTTTACTGCTTTGCCATGCTTCGTACCCAGGTGCTTCTACAGGTTTGAGTTGGTTGTTCTGTGGGAGCTGAGCTCTTGAGGTTTTTATATGCACTTCAAGCATAAAACGACTGTCTTCATCTCTTTTTTGTTTGACTTCTCCGGTGCATATTTGAAGTAGGTTATTCCGTCGATGTAGGAGTTTAAGAAGCCATCAATTGAAAGCGTCAGAACCTTTTTTCATGGCCCTGACAAACTGTTTAATTAGACTTACTTCAATGTGCAATGGTGGCCTTAATACTTCATCAGTATTTACGAGAGGCTGCCATTTTATTTCTTTCTCCAACTGTAAATTGGGTTCGAGCGAGCCAGTGTTTTTGCAGGTAGGTAATGTTGGTCATCTGCATGGGCTATTCCACAAACACAAGTAACACTGGTATTCGGTACAGCCGCCTCAAAGACCCATTAAAAAAGTGAACATCTTAAAATCTCCAATTACGAGCCAATTGTAAGCGTCATAATTAAGGAGCTGCAAAATAAGTTACTGTATATCTTCATACTGCTCTTTTAAATGGGTTGTATGTGCGATAGGAATGGATGGAAGCTTGTTTCCATTGTGAAGTAGTACAGCTTTTAGGCTTTTTTTGAACTGTCAATAAACAAACGCCTTTGCTCGGTTTGCAGTGGGTCTGTTGCACACTTGGGCTACCTACAGCATTTTAAAGCATCAATTCTTACATAAAAAGCCCCTAAAAATAACAATGGCAGCACTAGAAAGTTAGAAAAGATTACGTACGTTAGATAATCCATAATCTTAACAAGATTTCTTGAAGAAGTGTTGGGGAAAAAATGTCAAATTTACAACTAAAAATACACAGCAGAATTGAAAAAGAAGAAGATTAAAGTTTAAACTAAATGGGGGATTCCCCGCCGCCACCCCCCCCCATTAAGAACAAGTAGAATTTGAGGTGGCGTAGATAAATAACAATAGACCTCCAAATTACAGTTAGTCCCACGCACTCTAAATTCAAACTAGAGCAAACGTATTTGCATTCAACGGACGGGGAAAAAGAAGGATGGCAAACAGGTGGGATGGGATTGTGGGAATTGAGTTCTTTGCATCAGAAGCAAGACCTATTTTCATTTACCTATAATTTCCATGACCTAACTCTGCAGTCTGCATCAACGTATAAATATAACATTTACTAGTTTTTCACTTTACGCCGAATTTCCGTAAAACATCCCTGTGGATAATTTTGCGGCTGAATGTGTCGCAAAGGATTGCGAAGAAAATTATGAGTTGCTGTGATAGCCAGTCGCTGCCGACTGAGACTTTTCTACTTTCTGATAAAACAGTATGTACGCATCTTTGCTGCCTTCTGGCCAGTGGCACTCAGAAATCTGAAGGTCATTAGCCAAAACAAACCTATCATTTTCTGATTGCACGAATTACAGATTTTGAAGAAGTATTGTACCAACAATTGAAAAGATTTTAAAAAAAAATAAAATTGATAAGAAATTGAAGAATAATTGAATTAAATATTACCTACTTCTGATTTTTTTTTTTTTTTTTTTTTTTTTTTTTGTGCTCTGTCTATTAGGTTCCTGCTTTCTGTGCTGATCTGCCTTCCGTTGTTTGCTCCATTTCTTGAGGCGTATATGAAAGGGCGAGTCCGAATGTAGCAGAGGAGGACCATATCATCTATGGCTGTATGTGGCATCAGCTCCTCTGTGAAGGCTAAAATATTTTCAAAGATCCACTTTACTTGCTTCAAACCTTTCGATTCGTGGTATTTTAAAAATAAACCCACCGTCTTTTAACAATAATTCACTTAAACAAGACTCCCAAAAAAGGGGGGAAATCCACCCAATCTTACAATTATTAAAACAAAACTTAACTTAACAAAAAAAAAAACCCTTTTTATCGCTGCCTTCAGCTCATCTGTAACCTCCGCTAGATAGCCTCTTGATACGTCTTCAGTTCAAGTGGTATTTCTTCCGTTGGCTTTTTCGTGGCCCTTGCTCCAAGTCTTAAGTTGTTACTTTTTTGCCCGGTTTTTCGTCATTTTTTTAAAGCGATGAGCGCAATAGCCAGCGAGGTTATCTCGTGCCTCATCATACAGAGATTTCTCTGTCTCCGTTTTGCTGTTCGAGATGGTGGGATCAAATGACAGATCCTCGAAAGCGTGGAGAGTTATCTTATAAAGCAGACGTGTTTCCGCAATGTATTCTCTATAAACTAAACGTGCTGCTTTAACGGCTTCAAATCGCTCCCGATCTTTTTCATACCGTTCCCCCGTGGGGAAATACGCAGTTGTGATGTACGCCTCCAAGTCGGCTGCAAACCAGTCGAATTTGTCGGCTAGATCCGCCATTGTTACAAAATACGGACGAGCGAAGTGAACAATGGCGGATTCAGCCGACATTATCGTCAGTTTTGCAGCCGCGTTGGGGATTGGCTTTACATTATTAATACATAGTGGGAGTTCAAAAATGATGTCATTCGAACGAAGTTCTTTGATCGACCTCGGGGTAATGCGGTTATTAGGAAAAGTCTTTGATAAGTGAGTCAAGAGAAAGATCCACAGCGCCGCGGACTTTCTAAGTTCCGCGGGCACCGGGTTAAACTGTTGTTTATAGGTACAGCCATTCACGATTTTTTTTTTTTGATTTGGGGGAATAAGCCAACAACGGTGTCGAAGAATCCCTCGAAGGGATGATCCTCGATTTTCCGAGTGGTAACAGGGAGCACATATCGTACTTGGCTCCCCCCCACTCGGAATACCTCGATCATCACCTCTTCGAGGGATGACTCGTCCATGGCCGCGATATTCAGCGGGTCCAAGGGCACAATGATCGCAACGGTGAAAATAAAGAAATTAAAATTAAGGAAGGCAAAGTTAGGGCTCGAGACCCTTCCTTCACTTAACCAGACAAAAATTAACATAACGAAACAAAATAAAAGAGTAGTAAAAATGAATCACAAAGAAAATTCTACAAACAGAAGAAAAGAAAAAGAAAATACAATAATTACAAGATATAAGACTAACAAAAAATAAAATATAAATTGAGAAACTATGAAGATAGTGTCAGTCTCGGTAGTTAAAGAATTCGCTTTCGGGTGGAGGATTTCAGGAAAATGCTTCCCCAGAACTCATCACTTGACCAGAGTCAAATTGGTCAAAGAGGTCACCTGACCTAAGTCACCTGACCTCTTACCAGTGTGCGACTACTCGGTAGACCTGGCAACGTTGGTATACACTTCCCTATTAACCCCCAATATCTCCCTTTTCACTTACCAATTGGCAACACTGCACTTAATTTAAAACTAATTAACAATAAAATTTGGCAACAACGTAACAATTAATAAATTTATCAAGTATAGATACTTATAATTGAGGGCCAAGGTGGTCATTGAAAGACCTCATTCCTGTAACGTTTGACCAGAAGTTTTCGACGATATCTTGATTTAAGCGTCGTGTCATTATGTAAGTCACTTCAGGGCGGCGAATAAGATCTGCTAAAAGCTGGCAGTACAGTCCAAAGTTGTTATAAATTTTGGATTGGTGAACTTATTAAGAAGTGACTCGACGGACTCAGGAGCTTCCGAGTCAAATATCAATTTAGAATTAAGCATTCGGGCGTCCAGGCATAGACGGCAGGATCCATCCTTCTTCACCACCGGGACAATAGGATGGGAATAGGGGGCACTTGACCTATCGATGACACCTAATTTTTTCATTCTTTCTATCTCCACTCTAACAGGTTCTCTTTTCGAGAATGGGACTGGGTATGACCCAACAAATGGGTCTGTGTCATTTAATTTGAGTTGAGCAGTGAAGGATTTACAAGTTCCCGGCTCATCCGAGAAAATATCATTGAATTCATAAAGCAAGTTGGCTAACAGGGTTCGTTTTCACATACGCGAAAAGGCCTTTCAAAGCTCTGTTGGATATTACTATGCCTGGTTGGCAGTATGGCGGAGCGTGCAATTTGGCAACGCTGCAGTTTGTCCGTTTAAACCCATGAAAAAGATCGAACTGGTGGGTGTTTGGTGAACACCTTCGCATTTGACCTTTTATAGGTGTTTAAATGGACACAGCGCAACGTTGCCAAATTGCACGCTACGCCACCGCTGGTTGGAAAGGCAGTGGTTGACTTGGCTTTATATCCTGGTTCCTGTTATCTTTCGCGTGGTACTGGCAAGACGGTCATCTCGTCCAATAATTTATTGTTCTCCTCAGAATTTCTGAAGGATTTGAACCTATACATCCCATTAAATAGGTCGAACCAGTTGTTTGCCAATTGCAAGAAGTCGGAGACTGTCTCATAGTTATTCTCAAGCATCAAGCCTTTATTTTCCAGACGCTTCAGATCCATTGCGTTTGTATGGGAGAATAATTTTGATGCAAGGGCTACATTCTCCTTTTTTAAGTTCTTCGACTGCAAAATTGACTTATCCAACTTGGATCCAAATTTCAGGTCTTGCGATTGTTTAACTGCTGTTTTATTTGTGGTTTTGAAGGAAAATGTGATACTTTCGTGGGTTTCTGTGCGTATTTCAGCACTTGTTCACGCTCAGCGGTATAAGTTTTGGAACTACAGTTGTGAATTTTGACTGGTGTCGATATAATGAGGGCTTCTGACTGCAGCGCTGTCTGTAATGTTTCGTAGATTTCGCGGTAAATGTTAAGTCTTTATATGTGAGGGGTGACTTAAACTATTATACGAAGCTCTCAATGCTTTGTACTCCAGTGGCGAGGCGTGAAATTTAACAACAATGTATTTTCTCCATTTAAATTAAAAAAAAAAAAGGTTGAACGCTTCAGTCATCGGCGATGACCAGGCATTTCAACCTTTCTAATGTGTTTAAATGGGAAAAAGAAACGTTGCCAAATCGCACGCCTCGCCACTGTTGTACTCGTGGATCTTCATGTATTCGCAAATCATATAATAGTAAAAATGGGAAGGGGGATGTGTTACTCATGATGGGTGGTGACGTTTGAGAGGAAGGGAGTGATGAAAGGATGGCTTACAAGTCAGTGTATGAGGACAGAGATAATGATAGCTGCCTTATACTTGTAGGGAGGAGGCAGAAGCTGAATGGCGGAAGAAGGGGGGGCGATAATCATTAATACTCGGGGGGCGACCCCAAAAGGGGGTGGTATAACGGAGGGGGCTCTCTGTGCCCTTCCGCTCGATTGAGTCGGTCAGGTACAACATGCGCTTCGGAATCTGTGGACCGGAAATTTCATTGTTTGAGCGGTGTTATGGCTGGAGGTGGTGGCGGAGGGGAGGGGGTGTCGGTGGGCGATATTCATGGCGCTGGCACTGAGGCTAGTAGCGTGGTTACGTAGTTCGCTACTGTTATGTGTTATCTGTGTATGAATGTGTTTAGCCACCGTTTTGGTTGGTGGTAGCAGGTCGCTGCACCCCCTTCCTCCAATGTCCTGACGTGGATGACTTTTTTCGCGGTGCCGGCGCCAACAAAAATCTTGTCGTTAATGTCAACCGTGGTGTTTCCACCAGCCGCCCTAGCCCAACCCTTCATTTTTGGATTAGTCAGCGGGATAGATTAGAGTATTAGAGGGTGTGCGATTTTTTTCTTCTCTTTTTGCGAATGCTCATACACACAGGATTGAATGAGTGCTTCTCATATAGTGAAGATAAAATACATGAGTAACTCCCCCCTCCTCCTCCCCCTCCTCCTCCACCCTTTTAACATCAAATTGTATTGGACGGCAAAAATGAAAACTCAGTTTCACATAGGGGAGGTCCGATCGAAACAACTTGCAGGTTCGGCAGTCATGCATGATTATTCCAAGATCAAATGTGACACGGCGGCGCCAGGGCGGCGGCGCCAGGGCGCCTGCGCCGTGCCTCGTTGGTAGGGTTGGGTGAGCCATTAATCGTAAGACTTCTCATTAATCGATTAACTGGACCTGAAAATAATCGATTTGTGTGATCGATTACTGAAGTGGCATTAATCGATTTAAACGTTTAATCGGATCGATTATTCGAAAATTCGATCGATTGAGTATCAGCCAAAATTCGTGATAATTATTTGACTTTTTCCATCATTCTCCTATTATGATGATGCTGAGAAAAATAAAAAGTTTCTTCTGATGTACCTGCAGCCCCATTGATAGAGGTAGACGGAACATCGATTACTTCTTCTTCCAACTCAGCATCCTCAACAGTATCAGGGTCTTCAGCATTCTCAGTCTCAGCCTTCAAAGAGCCGTGCTGGCTCTTCAAATGGCTGCTAAGGGCAGCGGTGCTCCCACAATATGCAAGCTTGGTCACTCAGAAAGAACACTTTGCAAATTTCTTTCGGTCATCAGTAGTACAACGATTTTAAAAAACTTCCACTCAACGGATTTTTTTCGCCATAAGGTAAAAATCAGTACCATAAGCTAATCAACTAACGAATAACATGAATCAACTAATGAATAACATGAATCAACTAATGAATAACATGAATTAACTATTGAAAACCATAAAAACACAGAATAAGGCAATTGCCATATTCCGTGATAAAACCCTCCACTGCAAACTTTGACTCTGGTGTCACACTTTCTTCAAGTCTACATGCCAGCTTCTCAGGCTATTAGACCCAATGTGGGAGAGAGATTTCCAACATTTTTCAAGTCGTCAGCATAGCGTAGTGGAGAGAAAACAAATTATTTGAAAGGAGAAAACAGAGAACAAGTCATGAAGTGAAGGGTTTTAACTGAAGAACAACGCGAATTCAATTTAATCAGGTATCAGTCGGTCACCTGAGTAAGTTTAACAAGCACAGCATTAACATGTATTATTATTATTGAAGAGGTTACGGGCGTCACCAAACCGGCAAACCAAAGAAGAGTATGTACCAAAGATTACAAAGACAACAAAGTCTTTGTAATCTTTGGCATGTACTTCAACAGATCAACAACGCCAGGCAAACGCGTGACTGCCGCATTTCTTATGTGTATTGCGGATAGCATACGCTCCGAGGCGTTTTGAATTGGAGACTCAGTGCAGGTCAATGAGAAGGCAATACCGTAAACTTACGTAAAATGTCGATTAATTAACCGATTGATCGATTATCGTCTGGGATTATTCGCTTCAATCGATTACTTCTCCTTCGATTAAGCGACTACCGATTAGTCGATTAGTTCATTAATCGCCTAACCCTACTCGTTGGGTGGTTTTGTAGAATTATTGTCAGAGTATCACTCGCCGAATGAAGCACGCTCGCCAGAAAGTAATCGTCGACAAGAAAGCTAACGTAGTTGATGGTAACGTAACGTCGACAAGTAGCAGTAACATGCACACGCGGTCGGAATCGCCGCTAGTCGACGCAGAAATCGTCGGCAAATCTCTACAGGGTGTCCTATAGCCCCCTCCCCTCTTAACTTGAGAAATCATTAGACACAAAATATTTCGAAACCTTTGAGTCTTCGTAATTTTTATTTTGCTCTAGACTTTTATCAATGTATTCACAACTGACATCATAATATTGAAGAATTTGATCTATGAACTTTTTATTTGCCAACCTCCGTGTTTTGGATGGTAATATTTTTTTTTTTTTTTTTTCAAGTTTCTTGCTCAAACTGTAGTTGAATTTCCTTGAGTTTGTCGCTACGAGGAGTGCTTCTGCTAAAATAAAAATGGATTTGTCTCATAAAATTGACTCGTTCCGGTGGTAGTTGACAACACGCCTTAGAGAGACCAGCTAAATTAAATGACAACAGCACTTTCGTTGTTTATGTATGTACAGAGTGTTAAGAAAAAACGTTTCCACTGCGGTTTTTTCGAAAACGGCTGCGAATTTTGAAAAACGGCCAAACATGTGTCTACTAATATCGAGGGGGACCCATTTTGGGGGGGTTATTTTTTTCGGCGCCCCCCCTGGGAGGGGAGGGGGAGGGGGTCACCCCCACTTTTCTCATGAGAGCCCTCCTTTTTTTTCAGTTTCTTGAAGAACATAAAAAAAGAAACTTTTTGGTACAAACCGAAGGTCGATATCGTTTTTCGTTTTCGATATATCGAAGGTCAAAGTTCGATATGGACCTATTTTCAAAAAATCATTACTCCACTTCGAGATACCGGAATTTCAAAAATTAGGGGTCTAAAATACTCCAAAAAGCAAGCCCTTTTTAGAAAAAAAAAAGAATTTGACACAAATTTAGCCAAAAATAGGGTTTAGCACCCCCGAAAATTGTCAACGTTTTTGCCCCCCAGGGGGGCCCATCCGACAAATTCCTTGAGACGACCCCTATCGAGTGATACATCGATCGAAAGGGCATACCAAACCAAGCATTTTGGCGCAAACCGGAGGTCGATATCGATTTTCACATTCGAGATTACGAATGTCAAAATTAGATTTACAAAATTCGATATCTCGAATGTGAAAAACGATATCGACCTCCGGTTTGAGCCAAAATGCTTAGATTCGAATGCCCTTTTGATCGATGTATCACTCGATAGGGGTCGTCTCAAGGAATTTGTCTGATGGGCCCCCCTGGGGGGGGGGCAAAAACATTGACAATTTTCGGGGGTGCTAAACCCTATTTTTGGTTAAATTTGTGTCAAATCGTATTTTTTTCTTAAAAGGGCTTGCTTTTTGGAGTATTTTAGACCCCTAGTTTTTTAAATTCCGGTATCTCAAAGTGGAGTAATGATTTTTTGAAAATAGGTCCATATCGAACTTTGACCATCGATATATCGAAAACAAAAACGATATCGACCTTCGGTTTGTGCCAAAAAGTTTTTTTGTTAAGTTCTTCAAGATACTGAAATGAAAAAGTAGGGCTCCCATAAGAAAAGTGGGGGTGACCCCCTCCCCCGCCCCTCCCAGGGGGGCACCGAAAAAAATAACCCCCCCCCCCCCCAAATGGGTCCCCCTCGATATTATTGGACACGTGTTTGGCCGTTTTTCAAAATTCGCAGCCGTTTTCGAAAAAACCGCAGTGGAAACTTTTTTTCTTAACACCCTGTATAATGTGCGGTAATTCAGAGGTTAGGTTTGTTGCGACAGATTTGTGAGCTCCAAAGTTGACATCGGTTGTATCCGCCCTAAACCCAATCAGGTTCTTCAAGGGAATTTCCCGGTTTAGAAATGACTGTTTCATTGTCTTGAGTAGAGATTCAGCAGTTCCACTAGAGACTTCTATGAGGACATAGAATTTTGTCTGGACACCTTCTTTCTCATTATCGTAATAAGTGAAAGTAAAGGCTAACTGTTTTTTGGTTGGTTGGTAAGTCGTTTCATCACCTATTAGAGAGAAATGAAAAAGAAAGAAATAATTTACCGTCTTCTTTGGAGGCGCTCGTCATTTCTTTGCGGTTGGGGTCAGCAAGATAGTTTTTTAAAACCAATTGTGACACTTTCAGTAGATCGTGGGCATTTGGTTTTTTTTTGCGGGTAAATATGTGTGTAATCACCGAGTGCGTGCGCACAGTGGGCCTTCGAGGGCTAATTAAGATCGTCGAGTGGGCCAGCGGCTTTTGAAACATCGGCAGAACTGTTCAAGGGCCAGATTCGAGGTCGACAAGAAGGGACAGAGAAAAGTGAAAAGTCCCGTTATCGGTTACAGAGAATACCACAATGCGAATGGGAATTCCTCGTGGAGAAAGAAGAATAAATGACACGTGCCTAGCTGAGAGAGATAGAAAAGAGAAGAGAAGATGCCAAAATGCCTTGGATCCATTCACTGCTCCTGATGACTGAACGAATCTTCAAGACTGCGTTGCGCCGTGCGTGAATGCCAACGCCGCCGCCGCGAGCCGGGTTTTGTTGACCCAGTCCTGAATATTTCCGTCCGATTAGTCAAGTAAAATATGTCTGAGGACTGAGGAGTAGGTATTAATGTTCATCCTGTCAGACGCCCATAAAATAGCTTAACCAAGTCCTTTTTGCTCTTACGTATGCTTTTGAATTCGCCTGTTTTCGATCTCAATTGGGACCGTCAGATCATTATAAATTTGGAAAATACACAGATACGACAAAGTAATTATTCAATGTAAGTACATTGATATTATGATGAATTTTTTTATGATGATTTATTTTCTCTGATAGCTTGAGTGCCATACTCTCGTTCAAACTCTATTCACGCACTACAGTAGCAAATTAATGATTTACGCAGACGCATGATGCGGTCATATAGCTCTCAACGTTCTCTTTAAAAACATCTGCTCAATGGTCTAATCATTATAAGCTCCTAGAGCACCAAACAACAATGATTACAAGAAAGTTACTGCGACAAACCTTTGCTCGGATTGAAGCTGTCATTCCTCTGACAAGCAACAATCCACTTCTTCCTTAGCTCCGGATCCTTCGGGAAGGAATGGAACTTGAGGCCTTGAACATTTTTGCTCGAATTGTTCGAGCAGTTGAATACTGCACAGCCCGGCATGGTGAATAACTTATTACAATTACTTATATGATTACATTTTAGAAGGAAAAAAAGGGAAGAAGCGAAAGAGAGAAGAAAATGGTGTAAGAAAAGAAACTATTGAGAGATAGGAAAGGTAGAGATAAAAATAATAACTTCAGGATAAAAATTTCTTTATTGACAGCTCAGCAGCAACACTTAAGTGGAATTCAATGGCAGTGTAGGAGGTTGATGATGATCAAATTTGACATCCAATTTTGGTGGGAAAACCCAAAATTTGATCCAGAACCATGCTTCCAACTGCCCATCTAACAAGTCGTGAGTTTCATATACGTATTACTTCAGTAAAAGTGAGAGGAAAATGGAAAAATTCACGAACAGACGGAGGCAAGAGACATACTTATTCATTGCAAATTTTTAAATTGACTTGATATCACACTTAAAATTGCCTTTACTTCTTTAAATTAGCACCAAATTTGTTAACTGACCCTAGAGCAGACGAGAAATTCGCGTATCATTCGTCCTAACCTCACTCATGGCATGTTGGGTAGAGAAGACCGGCGTTCCGACCAAGGGTTTAAACCTATTTTCCAAAATCGTTAAAAATAAAAATAAAAAAATTGAAGCACTTTTAAAAGATTTTTCCAAGTCTAAAACCATGCTTGTTGAGTTACAGCGAAAGAAAAACAAATTTGATGATCAAATATTCTCAAAAGTTTAAATTTAGCAAGGGCCTTTCTCCCATTGATTACCATGTAAATCCCTATTCTGCTGAATTGCCGCGCTACATCGGCGCATCTCGTCACTGATTTGACCAAGAGCATCAATAATTTCCTCGTTTTCAATGCTATTCATGATCTCCGGCTCACAGTTCATGAGCAGGAATGCATTTACTCTCTCTGGAGCTAACGCGCACCTGTGAAGGCTCAGGATTTTTTTTAATTTTGAGAATGATCTTTCGCATGTGACCTGAGTTACAGAAAGAGTTAAAACATACTTGAAAGCAAAATACAAAAAAACTGTAAGCCGTTGTGTATACAGTATGGTCGCACAGTAACTTATATGTGCAAGCAATGCAATTCTTGCAGGTTTTTTTTTTTTTTTTTTTTTTTTTTTTTTTTACACATGGCGATTGTAATAATTCAGTAGTATCGCCAACTTCAATGAGGTTTTCAAGATAGGAAACCTTATATTCGTCGACAAAACGGAGTCGTTAAGCATTGGAGCTATTTTTTCAGCAATTACTCTCAGAGATCTATCATTAAGATCTGACTGCGTTAAATACACAAAATGTCTCGGATCCAAGAGAGAGATATATCTGCATAAGGATATTGGTGCGAGTTAAAGCGTGTCTCGAGACTTTGGACGGCTGCATCGAAGATAGTATTGTATACCTGACCCCTGTTTTTTCTGTCTAATTATTCAAAATTTCTCTCGCCTTCATCTCTAAACAATCTTAAAAGATAAGGTTCACAAATGCCCCATTCGCGTCGCAGAACACCATTTAAAAAGCGCGCGGGCAACTATAAGGTAGATTTCTAGAAAAATAGATTCCTGAAGAATGAAAGAAGGAGAGCCTCGTAAAAATGTTTGAAGTATGCCTCAGCGGGGGGTGTCAACCGTAACAGGTGTTTCAAAAACGAGTGGGTATTGTTGCATAGCCCGATGCAAAAAAAAACCTTCGACTTACTCCTACACAGCATAAAAAAGGTGTATTTTGCTCTGCTTCGCCTTTTTTCCTCCTTCGGCTCGAATATTAGTCGAAGGGTATATAATGATTTCGTCGGATTCCATTCTCGCAATCCATGACAAAAGGTAATTCATTCAACAAGCCATTCTCACAAATTTCACATATCATAACAGCCCAAGTGACTTACAGCTCTCTCTTGCCCTCCTTTTTTTCCACACTCCCTTTTGAAGATGCACAATTGCACCGCCTCTATTAGATTTTCATAATCTACGATCAAAGATTCCTCAAGTGACGAAGAACAGTATATTTTTTCGTGTTATGCAGTCACTAATTTACCAGTTTTTTTTGCTCTTTAACATTTTTTTTAATTGCGTATTTTTGTTCACCCTTCTCCTTCACGGTGTCTATTTTATTGATCAGAAAGTGTCAGCTGTCTCTATTGCATATGCTTTTACGGTCTGGTCTCTCGCAACTTTCATTTTGAGATTGTTTATGGGCCCCTTTTTCAGTGGTGGCTTTTGAATTTCTATTGATTCAAATCGTCGAATCGTCGTCGGCTTATTTTGGCATTTTTCAACATTGTCAAAATCTTCCTATTCATCGGACGTTTCTTTTCTTATTATGTATGAATGTTTCGACACAATATTTACAGTATAACTTCGGATGGCTTCTGATGAGCGTTCGATCCGGCGTTGGGTGACCCCAGAAATAATCGTTTAAATTCCCGCTTGCGCAACAGAGTGCAAAAAATGATCCATCCTTAATTATACTTATTTTTAACGCGGGATGCTTTTGTTTAGGATAGACAACTATTGCCGCCGTTTGCAGGATATAATTTATTTTGAACGATCGACAGCAGAACTCTGCAATGCAATTTTGATTTAATTGAAAAAACAAAAAGAAAATCAACGATTGGTATTTCTTGATACGAAACAAATGTCGGTGGACGTGGCCGGGACATTTTCACTTATGCCCGGTTTTTGCAACACCCTGTTTTAAATCAATTAAAAATCTTGTTTGGCCAATGATCACTTCCCGGACTCTTGGTTTTTCACAACGATTACTCGACACACACACCAACACACTGAATATTTATTTTCATTTACATTTTCTTTCTTTACTTTTTATTTTACTTTACTTTTTATACTTTCATACACAAAAAGAAAAAATGTTTTAAGTTTAAAAAAAATATGTTTGAATTATATGACAATAAGACGTACTTTCAAACTGAAATTAATGTTAATTAGTCAGCTACATATCCATACCACCTTACTTTCTCATTGTTAACAAGCGAATCGGATTATGGATCGCGGATGGGACCATTTGCGAACTATCCGTATTTACTCGATGAAGACTACATTGGAACGAGGATGATGTGAAACAAAACAATAAGGGTCCCAAAACTGATCCTCGCAGAACTCTTGATAAACAGGTTCTTCGGTCAGGTAAGAATCCGAAGTCGGTCTTATTATACTTTTGCCGATGACTCAGGTAAACACGAAATCATTTATCCACAACTTTAGAAAAGTTTTAATGCTTGAGTATATTTAGCAAACAGTTTATTTGTAATTGAGTTTTCATAAATACTGTCAAATGAAATGATACACCTACTTCGTAAATCGGCTACACTCAAAAACCAATGATAACGTTCTTTGCAGTGCACCGGTGCAATAATGAAATCAATGCAGTCAAGCGCAACACTTTTTAACCAATTTCGCGCACTGTTTATGCCGTGATTTTGCAGCGCATCAAAAAATGAACTATCTAATACATCGCAATTTGGCCAGATTTTTGGAGCACGACTGGATAGTAACGACACGGTCATGCAGGGGCGTAGTAAGGCGTGGGCAGAGGGGCAGAGGGGGCGGTCCGCCCCGGGTGACACTACCATGGGGGGTGACACTCGCAGTAAGTACGCAGAAAATTGTGGAGAAAATGGAGAAAAAGGGGGAAAAAAGAGAAGAAAGACGAGAAAAAAAGAAAGAAAACGAAGAATTCAGACAAAAAATTAGGAAAACAATGGAAAAGTAGAGAAATACTGACAAAATGTTGGAACACAGGAGAGAAATTGGTGTGGAAGGATATATATGATTAAAATATCAACCCTGCTAAAGGGTGTCACTCTGGAGCAGGACAATTGCCACTCGTGCGAAGAGTCACCCTGAAGCAGAAGAGTGCCACTCTGAACAAAAAGTGTCGCCTTGAAATAGGATAATTTATTAAATTCACTAGACTTGTTTTGAATAATTTGATAAATAATTGTATATTTTTTCATTTTTTCAAATTTGTCATATTCTGTTTTATTTGATTCTCGGCAAAAAATGGGCATAAAAAGAAAGAAAAAAATCTAAATTTTCGGGGGGGGGGGGTGACACTATAGTTTTTCGCCCCGGGTGCTACTTATCCTTACTACGCCACTGCGGTCATGTACTACCACGTCAAAGGCTTTTGAAAAATCAAAAGATACCAATATCATAACCGACAATTTGGAATTCGTTGAATCATTTCTGCACAAAATGAGAGCAGCTTTCCGCAATAATAGAGTGGGTGAATATAATTAAATGATAAAGTAAAATTAAAGTCTAAACGTCAGAAAAAAACAGAACAAGTACCTTTGAAATATTACATTAGACGCATAAATATTGTGTTGTTTAAATTCAAAACAGGATACAAGACATACAAATGGCGACAGGGAGCACAAAGAGAATAATTAATTAAATTGTTTTCGGTGTTATTACTTACCAATGGCTCGAGAACCGAAGTAGAGATGCTATGAAGCATACTAAATCCTGCGACAAATGGCATTTTGTGTACAACACAGCAAAATAAAATACATAATAAATTAAACAAAATAAAAGAGGTGCTCTCGCCTAAAGAGGATTAATATGATTCTGTCAGATCCAACTTTGCTCGCCTAGTTTTGTATCCCTAAAACTTTTTTCATCCACTTCCGCCTTCTCTCGTGAGTACGAAAGAAGTCGTAAGATCAGTCGTATAGTATCAGAGAGAAATTCTACGCGGAAAATTTTGCATGGATCAAAGAATCGCAAGTCCGTACTTCTTGAGGTTCTAAAAGTAAATAAAGTTTGAAAGAAAAAAAGTAATAATAATAAAATGCGGTAAGAATTCGTATTTCGGAGCCTAGTGCCAAGAATGAAAGTTTTCATTGGTCTTAAATTATATTTTCCTTTTCCATCATGCTCAGCTTCTTTATCGAATACTTGTCGTGTCTAGCTGAAGCTCAAATAAAGGGAGAAAAAGGTTGACCTTTAATGGTTCTTTCGTTATAATTGTCAGATTTTTGTTAGAAGTAGTTCAAGTTGATTCCAGGCAAATGTTGATGTGTTTCAATCCGCTTGGTAGTGCCACTCCGAAATGTCGCCTGCGTACGTATAATTTGCATGCGATGCCAGTTGATTATGCTGAACTAGCAGAATGTCACGGTGCATGCACTTCAATTTTTATGGATTTGTTAAACCATCAGGAATTAAAATTGGTTAATGAACAAAGGCATACTTTTGAGAACGGATTTCTTTTCAATGTGTGCGAGTAAGTTGGATAAGTATAGTTTGTCTCATACGCACCCTGGCACCCATTCAAAATATAGCCGCAGTGAAATGAAAGATTGCCAGAAGCACACAAGATAATATGTAAACCGATGTGAGGAATGGTAAAGTTTCCGGAATTCTAGGTTGTAAGTACCACAGTCCACAGCTCTTGAAAATTGTCGGGAAATTCTGATACTGTGATCATAGTCTGATCTAGTAACACCAGACTTTTCTAGTCAGAGTACTCTACTTTTCGCGGCTCACGTATAGTGTTGTGCCGGGTAATATTACTGGATTTTAGGAATTATTTTTTCTTGCGAAATACGGCCGCTCTCAAAATGGGGTTGTTGTAAAGGTCGGAATTTTATGTTTTTGATTACAGATTCTG
This sequence comes from Trialeurodes vaporariorum, assembly GCA_011764245.1. NCBI lineage: Eukaryota > Metazoa > Arthropoda > Insecta > Hemiptera > Aleyrodidae > Trialeurodes > Trialeurodes vaporariorum. Next base: position 23,809,023 of record VMOF01000388.1, on the reverse strand, counting down.
AAAACGTTCGCCGAGTAGAGCATTTTCGTTTTTTTGTTTTTTTCCTACACCAATAGAAGCCGAGATAATCGACTTTGAAACATCGCCATTATTGCATATATACTAATTATTGCGCAATCCAGTGCACTACGGTTCTCATATCTCTTAAACCCCCCCAAATCCCTATCGACCTATACCTTTTTGAAGCAGAAGTCAAACGGAATCGGTCTGTAAATTTTAGGTCCAACTGCTGTCGTTCCAAAATGGCGCCGATCCAAATATTAAGATGGCCAATATTAAAAATAAAAAAACCCGCCATTTGGAACGACAGCAGTTAGAACCTAGATTGCACAGAACGATTCCGTTTGACTTCTGCTTCAAATGGTATAGGTCGATAGGGTTTTTGGAAGTTTAAGAGATATGAAACCGTAGTGCACTGGATTGCGCATAATTAGTATATATGATGCAATAATTGGGGATGCTTCAAAGTCGATTATCTCGGCTTCTATTGGTCGTAGGAAAAAAACTAAAAAACGAAAATGCTCTACTCGGCGAACGTTTTCAGAATCTGTAATCAAAAACATAAAATTCCGACCTCTACAACAACCCCATTAGGACTTTATTTCTCAACCCAATACCTATTCTGATGATTGGCGGCTTCTTAAAACCCCTAAAGCTGAAACGTTCCGCAAATTAGCATAGTCATTTTTTTTATCCCATTCAAATATAAGTACTCAAAGAAGCCGAAATTTTGGAAAGGAACCATTCATCGGATTGGATTATATTTCGTCGGTGCCGTTGGTTTCACGTAACGGATTGGAACGTCCGCCCCCGCAACTTCTGCCTGGAATCACTTTAACCGTTTAAGGGGCTGTGGCTATAGTATTACTTATAGCGAATTTTCGCGATCGAATATCATAAACAATACCAACCTTCCTACCTATTCGAGGAAACTCAATTGTGTTTTTAGATGTGTTTTCGGGGCATCGATGGCATCAATTCGATTTCGAATTTACCTCCAGACTAGAATTCAAAATCGAATTGATGCCATCGATGACTGAAAACACCGAAAAAGTTCGAAAAACGCGATCCAATTCCGTGTCATCCACTGTTGTTATGCGTCGGTTGGCAATAGTTTTGTCGAATATATTCGTCGCGGAAATTCGCTATTACTAGCCACCTTTTTTCATAATTTTCTGAGCTTCAAGGGCAGTGGCTAGTGCCGCAGCCACCCACATTGGTTCTTATCATTCTAGGATGATAATTTTTCAATCTGAACCTATTTAGATGGTTAGCAACTCTAGGCGGTGCCCCTGAAGCTCAGAAATTGAAAAATAAAGTTTGTTGGTAAGGAAAGACGTTGCTGCGCAAAGGGTTAAAGACTTTGTTTCTTATTTTCCAGTTTTACTGAGAGGCTGTCTTTTCAATTTTGGCTATTATTTTTTCAATGAATTCCTGCTACTAGCTCGTAGAAATCACTAAATTTTACACAAATGACCGTAAGTGGTATTAGGGAGAGCCTTAGCCCCCCCCCAGAAAATTTTGGAAACAAAGAACGTTTAGCTATTATTGACCCTGTGATTTAGTACCCATCCCAAAATGTCGACTCTCATGGAGAATTCAAGGAGCAAAAGCAAAATGGTTGTGTACCAGCTTGTGTTTGTCCCCAAAATTTGTCCAGATTTGAAAAGGGGTAGTATAAAGGGGCCTTATTTTTTGCTCATGGAGAGAGAGAGAGAGAGAGAGAGAGAGAGAGAGAGAGAGAGAGAGAGAGAGAGAGAGAGAGAGAGAGAGAGAGAGAGAGAGAGAGAGAGAGAGAGAGAGAGAGGGGGGGTCATCAGTTTTTGCCCACTGCTCAGCCCCCACCCCCGAAAAAATTTCCTTGTTCCGCGTATGCATATGACTACTCCAATAGCATAGCAAAGTCGAAGATAGAAAGAATTTCAGTTGGCTCCTCACATTTTGTCTTTGGTAGGCCACATTGCAATGCGTAAATCCATCAATATAAGAATTGCGGGTGGCCTACCTATTGGAGCAGATTGTGACTTTCTTTTGGTCCCCAACTGTAGTTACGCTCGCTACACACCATCGTTGCCTTAAAAGCTCATTTTTGAAAATCTTTATCGAGTTACCTAGCGTGGATTTTGAAAGTTTCAAGTGTCACTGTCAATTTCTTTCAGGTTGATTTTTGCACTTTGCAGCCGACAAATTGCGAAACGTGTAATTTGGCAACAGTGATTTCCCTCCATCCAAGTCCACGTCAAATCGTCGACACTTGTGAGAAAAATCGATCATTTTTTATAGGTCTGTAAATGGAGTGAAACCACCGATGCCAAATTGAACATATGTAATCGTACCCAACTAACTGATTTTCCTCAAACACATTTTATTTAAATCAATTTTGTTATTATACTATTTCAACACCGGAACAAGCCGTATTATTTCTAAATTTTATTTTATTCATTTATTATTGCTATCATTATCATTATTTTTGAAATGAATCCTTTAGATTACTTAAAAATTATTTTCATGAAGTAAAAAATAATTACCATATTTACGAGGTAAATAATTATGTCCAACTTTTACATGTGCATCATTGATTCATCTTTGTCTGATAATTAGTCGTAACAATACGGCAGAAACGCCGACATCTATTTGTGTAGGTTTTGTGTGGATGCATCCTTTAGCAGTGTAAAATATAAAAGGGTCTTTGATTGTTTCCCCCCCCCCCGTGCAAAAACGAGACCCTGACCTAACTTTACCTACACTAAACGTCTTTTAAAGCGTGCCGCAGTGAAGGTGAAGAAGAAGAAGAAGAAGAAGAAGAAGAAGATGATGATGAAGAAAAAAAATTATTATTCCGAGAAAAAAGGCTCAGAAGTAACAATGAAATATTAAAGACTTTAAAGTATAAAGAATGAAATGATATCTTGAACTCTCGAATCAAAAATAGACGGAATCCATTCAACGGGGTAGATAATTCTCGACTTGCCTCGTGTGGTAGCCTCGGGTATCGGAGTCCATCCTCGCCAAGAACACGTGTAAAGTGGGCGGAGATCCTAAAAAAAAAAAAAAAAAAAAATGAGAAAAAGGCAGCAAGCCAAGATTTTGCCATCTGTTTATTTTTATGATTAGTGTTTGGTTTATTACAAACGGTCCCGAAATGCGACGAGTCAATAATACCAACACCCCGTATTCGTAAGTGGCTCGACCGACCCTTTGGTTCGAGACCAGGGACCTCCTCCCCCTCCTCCTCTTCTTGGATCAGCTCGAAGGGATGAATAGGGTGAGAATGAATGGAGGAGTTGAATAAACTTCGATATGACATTATTGTATAAGGGATCATGATCGAAACGCATTTTTTTTCTATAAATTATAAAAGTAAAGACTGACTACTGGTAGAACAGCGTGTTATCTTTCATTCTTCAGTTTCTTTCTCTCCTCTTTTTCTTGTCTCACATTAACTTTTTGACCTCAAAAATGCCGCCCCCACCCTCCCGCTCCCTGTTGTGGGCGAGGGAGGGAGAGAATCTCTGATTCTGCGTCCTCCCTCTTGTCAGCCTTTATTACTTTCCAGTTTGTCTTGGTCCAGTCGAACTCTCTGTTGAGGATGAGAGCGAATTCTTTTCAAAATCGGTAGAATTTGCCAGACATTTTTTCTTCTTTCCTTTGAAAAGAGGCGATTCATAATTCCTTAAGTATCCCTCTCTTCATCTCTCTCACTCTCGCACTGTTTGTAGAATGGTTGAAATGAGAAAGAAAATCAATCCATAACTCCTTTAGTATCCTCCACCCTTCTCTCTTTTTCTTTTCCTCTTTTCTTCTTTTTTTATTGTCGTTTTTAACAAATCTTCCGCCACGTCTTTCTCTCTCAAGAGTCGAGGGAGAGAGAGATGAGCAGCCTGAATTGTCGCGATAAGTGTCCTGTATTGTGTCGCAGAGAGTTCTTCAGCTTCGCTCTCAACGAGGAAATGCTTCAAAAAAATGTTGTTAAAATGTTTCTAACAAATGTGTTTTGTCTGGATTATTATTGTAAAGAGCGAAAGATGTTTTTATTATCCTTTCTGATCCTTTTGTAATTTTCACATAATCGTGGACTATAAGCTAATAATAATGAACGTGCGTTAGTAACTTCAAGCAGTTTTACGGTCATGAGCACTCGCTTAAGAGGAAAAGCACAAAAAAGCTATTTTCCATTTTTTATTTTTTGTTTTATTTTTTATTTTTTGTTTTTTTATTTTTATTATTTATTTAGTTTTTTTGGTTGTTTTTGTTTACCGACGATTTTCGTGTTCAAGTGCAATCTTGAACTAAAGTGGCTCTTCTAAAATCTATGATCTGTAACAGTATTGTTATCAGAATTGAAGCGATAGAAAATATCCATCGTACAAAAATATCGTTACTTTCCGACCAAAAATGTCGATTCTTCATGAAAGTATCGATGTATCTCTGAAAACATTACGCTATTTTGTAGCTTTCATTTAGTGGTGTGCCTACAACTTCAGAGCTCACAACATAACGACTGTTGACTCACGAAGATCTGCGCCCCGCAGAATTTTGAGAAACAGGAAGCTGCTGCACTTTAGAGAAATCATTTCTGTAAAAACAAAGAAACACGTTTACTTGTGACAGCTTCCCTTGCGCGAAGTAAAGTTCGATTGTATGAAGGAGAATCACTGTCACAGCAAGGAATCTTTTACTTGTAGCAGCAGACATTTTCCTTGGGTTAAAGGAATTCCCCCATAGTCAATATATCATTGTGCAGTTTCTTTATCACGAACGAAATACCCCTCGAATTAAAAAAAAAGATCTCTCAGTGTGGGGACTACTCAGTTATCATTATCGAGTAATCCACCACTCTTAAAGCTTTGCGAGGTGCGCAGACATTAGTGAGTCAACAGCAATGAGCTATAACTTTAGAGTGGCTCATCAAGGAACTGGTTCATTGTTGTCACCTAGGGCGCCGCCATCTTGCCGGAAAAATCGATTTTGAGGTTAAATTTTGTAGGTTGTTTCTGATTTTTACGCTTTAACGACATAGGTGTGCGCCCCCAATGAATACAAAACAAGGGTCCCTAGACACAAACATGGGATTTTTTCTTATAATTGGACCTCAAGACGCATGGACATTGGGTCTTGACCTGCCGAGTTCGAATTTGGCCTTAGTTTTGATCGAAATATTCTAGATTTTCCACAATTTAAACTTTATCACGAACATTTTTTAAAAGTAGAATATGCGTAAAATCGGGACGAGTTGAGTAGAAAATGATATCATTTTTGAAATCAGCTTCTCAAATACTATTGTTTAGCACACTATTAATGTATGTAACAAGAAAATTCATTGAAATACATTGAAATTTAGTTTAAAAAAACCCTGATGTTTGGTGCTTTCGCGGACAGTTATGTCGTTAAAGAGGCCTACTTGTCGTTTCTGGTCGTTCCGTAAACAAACTTCGGCATCGCCGGAAACGACCTACAAAATTTAACCTCAAACCTTGGAATCTGCTGTCCAAATTCCACTTTTTCCCGGGATTCCTTCTACTCTGTGTGGCACAAGGTGGACCAGCCCGCTGTGGTCAACAGTCATCAACCATCAACCTCACTTTTATCGAGCGGTTGGGCAACTTTCGGACCACTTTGGTTCCAGTAGTTTAGTGATGTCTCGCTGACTGTCATACTTTAAAATCATTTGTTGTCCTGACTGTCTCTTCAAAGTGTTGTGTCGCATCGATACGATAAATTCCATTTTGACGTCACCTCGAATGAATCTTTATTTTGACGTTCTATATATTCTTCCTATACTTATCTGTGTGCAACCCTCCCTCACTCGTATGATATCCCCCTCAGCCTCACCTCTCTTCCTTTTTCCCTCCCGCTCTCACTTTTTTTCACGGCAATCATTGGTAGCACGATGTATGTTCCCGTTCGCAGGAGCGGGTACCGCGCCTTTTTGTGTAATATAATAAACTGAGAAAACGTTTTCTACTTACTTTGTACTACGTAGAGCTCCTTACTCGGCCTCGATCCCATTGTGGAAGGGGAAAGGGATACCTGGAACCCAATCAGAAAGGCGTGAATTAGTTCAGTCTTGCAGACGGACGATAAGACGTAGCGGGCGTACTCCCTCTCGCTCTCTCTCTTTCTCTCTTGCACGTCTTTGCTCTTCGCGGAACTGAATTTATGGCAGTTTCCTCATCGCGGAACGGTACGTGGCGGAATACGGGATGGCCCGATCCGAAAAGCATGAACAATAACAAGAAATAGCTTTTACCCCCGGCCCGCCTGGTTGCGCTCCTGCATGTTCCTTCGTTGATAAAAGTAACCTTTTTAGCCGAGGGGTTGTTGATGGGTGGGCGGTACGGGAACGGTGGGAACGCCCGCAAGCGTGCGAGATTGAAATTGGAACGGCAGGATTTTAAAATTAGCGCGACAACCAAACTTTCGCTTTTCACCTCCCGTTCCAATGATTCTTCCTGGGACGCTTAAATTTTGATTTTTCCGTTTCTGTTCTGAAGATTTGGGTTTTAATACTCTGTCGGCTGTGAGGAGGTACACTCTTTTTCGCTTAGGAATAATGTAAAGCCGAAGTGCCTTTAAGGCGGTGAGGGGTTTGCCTTTCCGTGCGCTCGAGTAATATCGTTTGAAATTGAAGGCAAAACTTTTGTTGAAGCGAAAAACGTCACCGTGAAAGATATTCGGAAAAATGTTGATTAAGAACAAAATCATTTTTCCTTAATGATTTTTAAGTAATTTGCTGATTTGGGCAATTTAATTTTATTTCTTCTTTGGGGCTTTGTTGAAAATCGGGACTTTTTTCTTGTTAGAGTTACTGTCAATTGAAATGCGAGTCTGTTGCAAACATTTTTTACAGCTCTATAAAGAGGGTCGATTTTGGTGTAAAATCATTTTAAAGTAACCTCTTAAAAGTCCCAAATTACTCGCAAACTTAAGAATTTGCGCTTAAACTGCAGGATTCTCTATAATCAATCACTGTTCTCAGCGTATATAAAGTTGCGATTTGATGGGACTTCCCTATTGTGACTCGCTCCTGTGACAGCCATCTTTTAATTTTGTTAGACGCATTTTTTATGTTTGCGAGTGGATGCTGAAACGGCCTGTTGCTCTCAACGTTTCTTTCAAGTTTTATTGAAAAGAAGATCCAGTGGCGATGCGTGCAATGTGGCAACGTTGTAATGTGGCCATTTAAACCCATGAAAAATATCAAACAATTGGGTGTTCGATGAACACCCTCTACCTACACCTCTACATGGGTTTTAAATGGACACATTACAACGTTGCCAAATTTCACGTTACGCCACTGAGAAGATTCGTCATCCTCACGGATTGGGAACTGGTTTAACTACCGTACACGATGTAATGCATACGTACATGTACATCAGGGTTCGGCAAAAGTCCCCCCCCCCCCAGCTAACTTTTGAACGGTTGCAGATAAGGAAACCAAACTTATAGGATGTTTCTAGCTCAGTAGGAACTTCATTTTGGCGCAAACTGTTTTTTTCCCCCTTTTATCTTCAGCCGTTCAAAAGGTATCTGTTGGGGGGGGGGGGCTTTGCCACACCCTGTATGTTTACGGTGATCCATTTGAACTTCTAATTTAGTTTTATCTGCGAAGAGTGAATTTTAGACTTTTTCTGTGGTTTCCTATTTATTTTTGCATCATTTAACTGCAGAACTGTTCATCCATTTGCCTACTATACAGCAAACCCTTGCAACACAGCTCCATTCAGTTGCTTACGTAGGGGGTGGGGGGGGGGCTTCCCCCCAGACCTCCGATTTTTGTGGGTGGAGGGGAAGGGGGGAATCATTTTCAGTCAAACGCTTATCAATGCGAGCCCCTCCCAAGAAAAATCCTGCGTACGCCACTGGCTCCATTAATGAGAATCCATACTTCAGACGGCTATGGTGGAACGTAATAAACGTGATTATTCCGTTTTTCCGTAAAGCAGCTCAATATCGGTCAGGCATTTTCAAATACAGCTCCCCTTCAAATTTCAACTCGGCTTCTGAAAATTTTAGCGAAAGAGAGGTGTTTTTGTAAACAGAGATAAGTAGCTATCAAATAAGTTTTTAAAATGACTGATCATGCTCGCTCACCTGCGAAGAGGCCGTGGTCGAATTAGTGATTACGGATGCATTTTGCTCGCTGAAAGTCCTCCTCAACTAAATTTTATGTGACTTTGTCAACAGTGAAATACACTACTCTGTTGACAGATTTCATTTTGTCTTTCTAGTTTTCTGCATTATTGGCTGCCTCAAACTTGTTTTTTCTGTTTTTCTCGTTTAAATTTTCAAAGCAATTTTTTCGGCTAGTTTTCGATGTTTAACTATCGATCGTTCTGATGCTCATACCCTTTCAATGGGGGCAGTTGCAAGAGTCTGAAATTTTGTGTTTTTTACAAAGAAAATGAAAATATTTACCGATTTGATGAGCTGAGAACAAAGAGGCTTTTGGTTTCAAGTCAACAATAAGTCCCAGGGTTTCGTGGGCATTGGCGGATACAGGGGGGGGGGGCGAAGGGGGCGATCGCCCCCCCCCGTTCGGCTCAAGAAGTGGGGAAAGAGGGGAGAGGAAGGGGAAAAGCAAAAGAGCAAAAACAAGAAAAGGGGGTAATTTAGGGGCGAAAATCTAAAATTCGCCCCCCCCCCGTTCGCGAGGGCTGGATCCGCCACTGTTCGTGGGTGAGATTTTGACCGTAAAAACATTGTTTCAAATGGGAACTCTGCGTAGTGACGCTAAGCACACGATTTTTCACAATTTTACACGTGTGTATCTTCAAAACCGGGACTATTAGGAACAAACCAAAGGCACCATTGTTCTCAGCTCATCAAGTACTATCATTTTTTCTTCCTACGAAACACAAAATTTTAGACCCTCGCAACCAAAGAGTAAACAAGAGTCGCAATTGAATGGAAGGCCTGCGTGGTCAACGTAGATAAGGGATCGGAACGCGGGCTGGCCTCTGATTGGCTGCAACGCGTGGAGCTAAAATGTCTTAGGGTATGGGGAAATTAACACGGGGCTTTCGTTCCGGGATGTTTATCTCGAAACCTGTGCAAAATCCTCTCTACACAATTTATGCGAGTCGATTTAGCAGAATTTTCCGAACAAATTGATAGGTCATAAGTGCCACTTTATTGCAAATTCGAAAAGACTGTTTCAGTTGAAAAGTACGCACAATAGTGAGTTACTCAAACACTGCTCGAACACACGCCAAGCATGTAAACACACCATTGTGAGTACTTTTCAACTGAAACAGTCTTTTCTAATTTGTTCGGAAAATTCTGCTAAATCGACTCGCATAAATTGCAGGCCTTCCATTCAATTGCGACTCTTGTTTACTCTTTGCTCGCAACTGACCCATTTTGAAGCTGTTGGTTTGAAAACCCAGTGACATCCATTGCGACTTGTTCTTGACTGAGCAATGTTTTATTTGCCCTGTACTAAACCTTAATTCTGCTTGCGAATTAACGCTACATTTTCTCAAGACAACAGTACTATGATCTAGCAATTTTTCCGTGAAAAAATTCTGTCAAATTAGGTGCAAGATTCAGTTATAAAAGTATAAACACAAAAGCTGCACGATTATTGTGTTCATGAATTCCGAATTTTATTTCATTCGTGACATGAGAATGACGCTTTGGCGGCGGATTGTTCCTTTCCTTGGCCTGGGACGTGGGTTAAAAAATGGGGGGGGGGGTGGACTGAAAAGTGATAATCCTTTTCTTCTAGCTCTCTCTTTGTTTTATCTCACAATTCTAGGAGATGTAAAGGAGGACTTCAAAATTAGGATGATGAGTATGGCAAGAAGCGACGTTTGCTCGGCTGCTTAGTCTAAAACTTCACTTTTTAACTAGGGAGAAAGGGGGTCGAAGCCCCCCCCCCCGTCTTTCCTCTGTGAACTGCCTGTGCATTCGTCTTGGTAACTGGTGAGTAAGACAAGCGTAACCGGAATCGAGTCAACACTTTTCGTTTTATTTGAGAATACAAATATTCGTGCACCTATACTCTCGTGTTGCATCTTTTGAAATTGAAGGCGAAAATGTATTCGCTGAATCAAGCTATCATTCACCATTTATTTACGCTGGCTCCTCCCATGCATGTTACACTGGTCAGTTTGTTTTGGCATAGATGGTGTGGGGCCTGGGGCATGACGGTCAGAGGATCATAATTAAGTGTCCTTTTTTTTTTTTTTTTGTTGTTACTTACTTGTTTTATTTGCCTTGACTTTTTGTTGGTCCTTTCTGTTGACCGCGAAGCAACGTGGCTCGGAAATTGTTTCAACTATTTTTTGTTGAATAGTTTCTATGTAATATTTTCAATATTTTTACGAAACTTCAAGGAATTCAATGCTGAAGGCCCATAATAGCAGGCAAAATTTGTTTCATTGCCCGTCGAGGCAACGGCCTGAAATTTCGTGGTTCTTTTTCTAAGAACTCATAAGTCATTGTTTTGTTAATCCGCCCCTCTAAAATTCTAGAGGGCTTGATTGATTTTTTGGCAGATTTTACGTACAGAGATTGGACATTCTTGAAGTTGAAAATTCTTATAGATCATTAAGTCGTACGATTTCTTCAATTGCAGGCCGATTATGGATGATCGTAGTCGTATCTAGTCGCTATCGAGTGCTTGATTAATGGATGGTTTAGCTTTCGAGTTGTCATCCTATTAGAAACCCTTACGTCTCTGCAGAATTTCACCGATGACTCGTAAGCTATTGCGCTTACATCGTAGAGATTTGAGGGTTTACATCAGAATGCTTACTCGAAAAGTAGACACCACCCGTAAGCGTATGCAACTCGATGACGATATGATAGCGACTCGATCCTTCATAACTACCCTCCTGATTTCTGAAATGTTTTGTTGCATTTGATTGATGTTTACAGATCAACACACAAAGAATACGCACCGAGGAATTCGTCACCCCCCCTCTCTCTCTCTCTCTCTCTCTCTCTCTCTCCCCTCCCAAATGAACGCAAGTGTTCAAATGGACATAACCAGGGACCAAACTGACATGGTAGCTCCTCCATATATCCTCTCCGAACACATTTGATGAGTCCACGGGAAAAACGGCAAATGTCACAAAAATCAAAATAGAATTTTGATGGTCATCTAACGGGATACATAAGTACACATTGAATAGAGGCCTACAAAATCGCAAGAAAATCAATTCTTGTGGATGGAAATACAATAATACATTGATTCTTCTGAGAGGAAATACCGAACCTTAAACGTCATTACCCACTTTCCTTCAGCTTTCAAACAAAAATTAGTTTTTGTGACATTTTATCGCTCTCCCTTGGACTCTTCATTTGTTCAAATGAGCGAAGAGAAAAGAGGCCGAACTGTCGGATCCGCTTCTGTTCGGATAAATGTGGCAACTTTAGTTTACAAGAGAGTTTTTCGGGCGAAAAGATGTCGCGTGCGTATAGACACACAAGGAGTGCCATTGCTCGTGCTCATCGTAATCATTGCTCTCTCCGAAAGTACGAACCACCCTTTTAAACTTTCTTCTCCCCCCCCCCCCACCCTTTTCTTACCACCCCCCCCCCTGCTCTCTCCCCCTCTACTTTTTCATATAATCAGATGAATTTTAAATTTTACGTTTCGCTCTCGCTTCGCTTCACTTTCCGGAGACTTTCCTCTGCTATTCTCTCCCCTCCTTTCTCTTTCTCTCTCTCTCTCTCTCTCTCTCTCTCTCTCTCTCTCTCTCTCTCTCCCCCCTTTCCCTTTCTCCATGTAGCTGCATTTTATTCTTTTGCTCTGAAATATCAACACGTCGACAGCCATAACGCCAAGTAGGAAGGCAAAGCCGACGCTGCCAGATGTATGGGTTCACCGTATACATTGCATAGATTCCGATGGAACTTTAACAGGTAAATTTGGCAACTTTGGGGCAAGATGCGGCGCAGCAAAAGCAGCATCGCGAGTGCCGCTGCCGCCTAACTTTCCTTATAAATTTCACTTATGTTTTCGCCACCTCTTCTCCGGTGATACGGCGCTCTCTTATCGCACAATGTCTCATTCCAGTCACCACTTCCATCCCCCGTCCCCTTCCCCTCCCCCTCACTCAATTTACTGAATCCGTTATATTTCTTGCTCTGTGCACGACGCTCATCTCTCTTTTCCCCAATTTTCCTTCGTTTCTATTTCGGAGGTTAAAGTGCAAAATCGCGTATCTTTAAAACAATTTTTTCCCCTTCGGTGACTGAAAAGAGAGAAGGGGTATTATTCGATTCATAAAGCAAGTCTTAAATGAGGTTTTCATCTGAATGAGGAGCACAATACAGCCACACCATAGTTTTTTCCCGGGAGAGGCTGCAAATTTAAACGCATTAAAACCGACATAATGTGTCCGCGACATTCACCATCCGTCAGTGTTAATTTTACTAATTTTGAGTATTTTAGAATAAGCCCACGCCTACAATTATTTCACTTCATCATCGCCATCTGTCGTATTTTTTAGACACTGATTTCAAAATGCTATCGGTTTTCAGTAAACTGGTCTAGATTTTACGTAAATTCGAAATTACGTCTTCGTAGCAAAAAATTCGAAATTCAGGAAAAAGTATGAGTTTAGAGAAAAAATTAAGGCCGAATTTGAAATCAGCGGGTCAAAATACATGGATATATTCGCGAATAGGGTGAGGAAGAGGTATCTTATGATGAGGAAACTTGGTTTTACGTTCATAACAGCCGGACACTTTATGTCGTTTAGGCGTAAAAATCCAAATTTAGGATTTTGTTGGTATTTTCTTCCATTTGTGTCCCTCTCTTTATCGTTTCATTCAGCCAGCTTTTGCTCTGATATTTCGTGAGTGGTTTAGGGGGGCTGTAGCCCTGAAGCCCCCCCCCCTCCTGGCTACGACCATGCAGGTAGAGTTCACGTTAGAGCGGACTGAAGATATTAAATGTATAAGTAGATATGTGCACTGAGAGAAAGACTATAATTTTTAGGAATTTCAAAAACGCCTAAATTTGAAGTTACTTAAATTATTTAAATTTGAAGCGTTGTTGATGTGGACGGATAGTTTATTGACTAAGTAATGAAAATGAAGGACGTTTTATGGAGTAAAAGGAACGATCTCTATTCAACACAGACCTGCTTGACAATCATCTACAGCCTAATTGCGGCGCTGACCGAGGGCAGTGTTGCCGGACATAACACCTACTGGCCGCTCAAAAACAAAACTTTTGGCTGGAGAGCGAGGAAAAAAAATTAGGAAAAATTTAACAAAAGAAAGCAAAAAAAAAAAAAAGAAAAGGGGGAGGGTATTACAAACTAAAGTTGTAATGGTGGTATAAACAGGAATAAAAAAAAAACTTATAACTAATTATTACAAATTTAGTCGCTGTGGCGGGTTCTTATTCCTATAGCTGACCTGCTTTTTGATCTGCTTTTTGAATTTTTCAGCTAGACTTTTTCTGCTAATTCCATTTCGTTCACATTGTAATCACTCAACAGAGTTCCTTGCAATGAGCCAAACCCTTCTTGAATTCAAATGCTTATACAAAGAATACTGAGTGACTTGTAAAAACATTTCCTCTGATATTTCTCTGCCTAACTCGTCCGTCTTGGCGCTCCCAATCCAATCTTGGCCGCCACAAATTTCACATATTAACTCTTCCTCCTCGTCAAGCTGTTCCTTGTAATTAAGAACTGCCTTCCCGTCTTGGCTCCCGTTGCCAGTAGGAACGTCCTTAATTCTAGCAGCTTTCGCTTTAATGCGAGATTTAATGTCTGACCAAGTCTGCAAAGAAAAAAGGTGAACATATTACATAAATAAAATATTTAACGGAGAAAATTTCGCAGGCCTTAGGAAAAGCATGCGAAAAAAAAAATGATCGCCTTGCGAATGATATTTATCCTACTTTTTGGGCTCCCAGAAATATCAAATCTTTGTTTGTTCAAATTTGATTAAAATCATGGCTCAAATTAGAATTACTGTGCTTCTTCTGCGCATTAAGCAGATTTAAAATCCAAGGATATTTAAACTATGTTGGTGACTAGACGGAGTGAAGTTCATTATTAGAACTGCTGTATCACTAAATCAGTTAGTTGTTAATGTAAGGGTATGAGTGCGACTCACTTGCTTCCATCCGTCCGCGGTCTTACTTGCAGGTCCCATGGCGTTAAGTATAACCGCTACTTCTCCCCACTTCTTCCCTCCCAATTGCTTCCCCTGAGGGTTCGGGCCAATTAAATGTTTGGCAAAATAAGTGTGATGCCTCATGTAACTTATCATTTGCGAGTGCTGGGCTTTGCTTACTCGCTACCGCACCGTTTTAGTATCTGAAACCATAGAATAACACAAAATAAATAATTCGGAAGACATACCTAACCTAATCTAACATTTTTCACCAAGTATACCAAGATAAATTCAATCAGGACAACTTTTTGATAAACTTCACTTATAGGCAGGGATCAGACAGGTTACATTCGCAAATTGAGCTCAAATGTCAGTCACTTGCGCATAAATAAAGAAAGCCACCGATGAAACTCTGCGCCAAACGCCATATCCATCAAATTACAGTGATTTTTTATTTCTATTTAATAAATCTTTATTTCGAACTTTTCCCAAAAGTATAAAGGTTTCATAAGAGTTAAAGTGTCATTAAAATCAGATCACCTTTTGGAAGGTGGAGAAAAGCTTCGTTTTGAAAGCTTGCACATTTTTTCACTGTATTTGAAAGTTTTTCACAACGTATCAAAAACAACGTACCAAAGCTGCTCTTTTGTTTTTGGTTAGGTAGTAATAACGACGTATTTTCGCTCAATAAACAATAATTTAACAATAAGTGCAGCGCCCACTTGTTCTTCTTCGATTTCTTTGGCATGTCGGCATCGGCTCTGCCACTTCTCCACAGTTACAGCGGCAAAATTTTCTCTCGCTTGAGCTCCAGCCTCAGCAGACTTGGAAGTTACATTTTACGTTGTGACGTATTCTTTCTCTAATGCCCAGAAGTTCTTGATGGGGTTGATATCTGGGTGATACGGTGGTAAATGAAGAAATACAAGATTTTCGTCGGTAAACTGCAGGCTTTGAACAATTTTGTCAATTTTGAACTTTCGGTATTCCTGTTTATGTAGGCAGACGATGCGGTACAACTCTGGCTTCAACAGGCCCTCCTCATGTTCAATACTTTTATTGTCTATAGCCAGTTAATAATCGCCTGCTTCCTAGAAGCTGAAGTTGGAGCTGGATCTGCTTGTGCGTTGTGGTACGATGCGTTGTCGATGACAATGACGGAACTGTTGGGAACGTTTGGTAGAAGATGTTCCATCAACTAACGTGAATAACGGTCGTAATTCATCGCAGTATGGTAATCACCGGCTGTTGAAAACCCATCTCACCTCCGGCTTGCACTATGATCCAACGTTGACGTTAACTATCGGTTTTCGAGCTCCTTTATTGGATTATCACTCCTAGTCAGAGGTTTCGAGTGCGTAGTGGTAATCGATGTAAGTTTCATCAGTGTTCACTATACAATTAAGCTCACCTCTGGCGTGCACTATGATCCAACGGTGACGTTAACCATCGGTTTTCGAGCTCCTTTATTGGTATCATCACTCCTTGTCAAAGGTTTCGAGTGCGTCGTGAAATTCGATGTAAGTTTCATCAGTGTTTACTATAATTAGATGGTTTCGTGCACGGTACTGAAGAATTTTGAGTTTGTACTAAGCCGGGTTTACACTTAAGCATTTCGCCGTGCCGCACGGCGCATGCTCATTCGGTGTGGGCTTTGCGGAGATTTTTTTTATTTCGGCGAACAGGCCGCCACCGAATGGCGCACGAACACCGCCTCGGTCTGTTCGCCCGGACTCAAGAAATGTGTGTTTTTGAATTGTGGTAGCTTTAGAATGGCATGTACCAACTTTTTTCTTGCTCTCCTCTTATTCGGGAAGCCCTACCTGGACTTACAACAGGCACATTGTAAGGCAAATTTACATCCGGCATTGCATCTTCCACCAGATTGCGCTGATTCCTGGGTGACATACATAACAGCATACTTTGCAATGATTTTTGCTTTTGATTCATGCTCAAATGCACTGAGCAGATCCTTCCTGAATTGTGAAGAAACAAAATATTACCTGACAGACCAATAATAAAGGATCCGAGGATGAAAACTTTGGATTGCGATGAAAATTTATACGTTCTTCTAAATGCTTGTCAATCATCCGTGCTTAGTCGAGGGGTGGGAGCAGCCCTTGTCTCGGCAAGTTTTCCACTTTATTCTCAGAAGAATGATGCCCTAGGCAGTTGGCGCACCTTGCGCGCTGCGTCACTGCGGCTAGTCGTTTGGTGGCATTTATGGACATAAATTCCGCACACCGGAATGCGATGTGGCCTAGTACATTGCACCAGCTACATATGTGGGAGATTCACAAAAGGCGGGGGAGATTGAGCGAGGGGCGGCTGTTCAACGGGGGGTGGGGAGGCGGATATTTCACTGTCAGGGGGTAATGGGGGGGACACATACTCTGTGCTATCAGAGGAAGACATACCTGCAACACGCGGAGAAGTTAAGATTCGGTCACTGTGACCTCCTCCGTACTATCGGTCTGAATTTCCCAAGCAAGATGTACCCCACCCATGCGTTTCAAAGAAAAATCCACACAGATCGATGACTGCGGTGATGGAATGAGCAAAAGCAGAGTGGGTTTGGATTGACAATTTTCTGGAGCCCATGAAAACAGCCGTTCATTTGACAAATGTTTAAATTTTTAGAGAAACACAAACCTTTTATCATTTACTCCAAAAACTGGTTCACATTACTCATCATTCAACATTCAGCCTTTGATTGGACATTTCACGTTAATAACTTTTCACCATCGGGATATCAGCAGCGAAGAATTGATTGATCCCTCTGATACATCTATTACTCCGTTATCGATGACTGCGGTGATGGAATGAGTAAGAGCAGAGTGGGTTTGGATTGACAATTTTCTGGAGCCCCATGAAAACAGCCGTTCATTTAACAAATGTTTAAATTTTTAGAGGAACACGAACCTTTTATCATTTACTCCAAAAACTGGTTCACATTACTCGTCATTCAACATTCAGCCTTTGATTGGACATTTCACGTTATTAACTTTTCACCATCGGGATATCAGCAGCGAAGAATTGATTGATCCCTCTGATACATCTATTACTCCGTTATCGATGACTGCGGTGATGGAATGAGTAAGAGCAGAGTGGGTTTGGATTGACAATTTTCTAGAGCCCCTTGAAAACAGCCGTTCATTTAACAAATGTTTAAATTTTTAGAGGAACACGAACCTTTTATCATTTACTCAAAAACTGGTCCACATTACTCATCATGCAACATTCGGCCTTTGATTGGACATTTTACGTTAATAATTTCTCACCATCGGGATATCAGCATCAAAGAATTGATTGATCCCTCTGATACATCTATTACACAGAAAAAACAGGAAAAACTCTTTGGTTGCGCTGACAAAACCTTTGATAGAAAAATGACCCAGCAAAAGACTTTAGTTGAGCCTACCAAAGGTTCTTTACGCTTAACTAAAGTGATTTTGCTGGGTGTATAAAAAATTTGGTTGGCCCAACTAATGTCTTTTGCTGGGTCATTTTTCTACCAAAGGTTTTGTCAGCGCTACCAAAGTGTTTTTTCCGGGTTTTCTGTGTACTCCGTTCAATTTCAATGTTTCAAGTGAAACAACCGTCTTGACATGATAAATTTTACTGACGATAAAATTGACGCATTCTGCCTTTCATTCGAAGAAGGGTAAAACAGCTTCTCTCGACATCCTGGATGCCAATTTAGCAGTTGATTTACTTTCCTCATTGTACTTACACATCTTTTATCTCTAAAAATATTGCTACTTGAATTTGTTTAGAACGAGGCTCGATTGTTCTGAGTTGTTATTCAAATCGACATTTTCTTTTTCTATACGACACAGTTTAGTTGATCTGCGATGGGTATGAGTAGCAGTTGCTCATTATCAGTAAACCAGTTATTTCTAATATTTCTTGAAAATGTGCTTAGAATCAAAACGGAGAAAAACTGGTTTTTTAGGGTTAAATGGGTGAGGAATGCTTAGTCGTAATTTATCAGCAGCCATGAGCTCAGATTATATTGTCGTCCACTTAGTTATTATTATATATCACAATAAAGATATGTATTCATAAAAAGTATTTATTATAAATCATTATTATTTTAAGTATTGGGAATTCTTAAATCAATGAAATATTTTCTTACCTTCAATATTCGCTGATGTCATAAAGTTAATTAAAAATTGGTTTTTGATATGGAGCTCTGGAATTCTTCTTGATCTGTAAATGAATTGTTCTATGTAACTGTGAACACCAAACAGCTACTTTACAAGAATACGCTCTTTTATTTCCCTACCTTCCCAAATGAATTAATTGTGTATTAGTGGAGCAACTTGTCTCAGCGATCACTTGTACTCAGCCGTTGTGTGTTGTACGCGTTCGTCGTGCCTACAGGCATGCCGCAGTCCCTTATTGGAGCACTAGCAGTAAGTCATTTCATAGCACGTAAGCACTTAGCCGCAACGCAACGGAGCGAACGCAAGCGGGGTATCAAGTTTAGTTATCAAGTGTTGACTCGGTCCCGTATTTTCACGCTTGAGCCAATTCTAAAGAGAGCACCGCGCGCGCCGGTTTCTGCTTAAGGATCGCCACTGTATAGACGTTAAAATACTCCGCCACGGATGACCGCGTTTTTCTCGACGCGACGGACGGGTGTGTAATGTTCGCTTCTAGTGGCGACTCGTAAATGGCAATGTATCGATTTCCGTCCTATAAAAATCTGTGGAAAAGAATCGATATTCCCGGAGCATGAATGGGTCAATTGCAAACGAGCTACAACATTACGGAATGTTAATGCCTTTATGAAGTCGCGTGAAAATCAGTTTGAAAGCCTCAAAAAGTCTACAAATCCTTTCCCAAACTCAATAAATTCGTGTAAGGAATTCAAATATGGCGGTCGAATGAGCGGGTCATTAAGGGAGTAAGGGAGTCCCATCTGATCACAGCTTTTGCTTTAATGAATCACTTTTGTTAGCATAGACGTCTGTAATGTTTACGTGACAAGTAAGTAGTTTACATAAACAAGTTAACGTGAGACAGCCTGCTGAAGTTGTAACAATAAACAAAAGATAATACAGATGAAAAATGCTCACCTCTGATAATGAAATTGATGAAACGACAGGTAAATGGAAAATAATGCCACAGCTAGTTCATGGCGGATGGACATTTACGACAAAAGGCAACTCTTCGGCTGATGAACCAATATCAACGGTTTCTTGGACAGACTACACATGATTGACATATTCTGAAAATGAAAAAGCAAGGAAACGATTATTTAAAGAAAGGATCAAAATTGCTGTTCTCCTGCGTCGATATTCCTGGAAAACTGAAAGTATGACAATTCTGAGAGATAAAGCAGTCGCAATTATTCCAGGGGCTTGCGTCTCACTATGAAATTCCCTGAGCATTCTAATGAACACCTAAGTGGTTAGAAGGGAGGACACCCGTAATGAAATTTAAGAGAGGAGGTTGACAACTGCTCTAGGGTGAATACTTTTGACAGCTTGGACCCTCAACTAGGCCTGTGTAATATCCAGTTTTGTGTATCGAAGTTCGATGTCCAAAAACATCGAGACTTTATCAGTGCATCGAAACAAATTTTCTCAAGTCAAAAATGAGAAATCACTGAAAATCATGATACTTTGTTATTTTTCTGAAATGGGTTAAGAGGAAAATAGGATTCATAAGTTGTTTCTGGTCGAAATAACGATAAATAACTAGTTTCAACCCATCGATTGACATCAAAATTAGCATTGAACCCATTCGATGATTTCGATGGTAGGAAAACATCGAAACTTCAATCAATGCATCGAACATCCCTTAGGCCTACCCTCAACAACTGATGTAAAAGCTTTAAAGAAACAGAATGGTCTCAGTATCATACAGCAAAGCTTTATCTGAACATAAAATTAACCAAGTAGGTGTTTACGACCAGTGGAGTCGAGAGCCAGCACTCGAATCAAGGACACGATCAAGTTGAACATCTACCTACACTGAAAAAAATAAATAGTTAAAAAAGTACAGAACAAAATGATTTGCTAAATTAACCTATAATTTTGTTAAATTAACAACTCAAATGCTAAATCAGCAACTCATTTTGTTAGCTTAACAACTAACTTTGCTCAACCAGCAAATCAAATAGTAAAAATAACAATTTTTATGCTGGAATAACAAATTAGTAAGTAAAATCAGCAATTTATTTTGCAGATATAACAAGCTGAATCGATGTACTCTACAAACTAATGCTTGGGGTTTATCCTCTCAGATTGATCATCATGCGGACTTCGTGAAGTCTGTGTGAATTCGATGTGTGAACTTTTGATTTCTTTCATTCCCAATATAGGAACAAGATATTTAGCTTTTTTGTTTAAAAAAAAAAAAAAAATGCCTGGAGCTTTCGTTCTATTAGTTTTCAGTACTTCCCATCTTTTCATAGTGCTTATGCTAGCCTATTTCCCCTGAAGTCATTTTCAGATCACAAATTAATATTTTTTTCTCTCCCCCCCTCTTTTTTTTCTTGGCTTGCTACTCCAGTCACTCTCATAAGCCCAAATTTGTCCTGCAACCCTTCCTCGCGCATCCCTTAAAGGATAAACAATTTCAAGACTTGCAATATGAATCAGAATAATTGTAACTCCCTAATATGCGCTTAGACATTACAAGAAGAAAAAAGGTAAAAAAAAAAGCTTCATCGTAAGGTGAGGGGGGGGGGAGACAGCGCGCCAGCGTCTCGCAAGGGGGAAATAAAAAAGTCTGACTCATTGTAACTAGTTTTTAATAATAGTATCCGTCGAAAAACTTCGGAATCGCCAGTCAGCAGGAGGTTTTTCATTATACACCTCAGCGTTATGTCGGAGGTTGGCGAAAAGCATTGACGTATTTAAACATAATATTGTACTTTTACATTGTACTCTAAACCGGAGGGCTTGGCTTTGGGATTGCGCGATTACAATCCATGTACTTATTAAATGTAACGAAAATACCGCGGTGCTCAGCTCAATACAAAGAGGTCGAAGATAGAGTTTTGAGGGGAGGGAGGAGGGATTTCAGGGGCGTGCACTGCAAGAGGTCAGAGCTGAGCTATTGACGGGCGAGATGGCGATGCGTCGGAAGAAGAAAAAATAATGAAAAGAGGAAGGAGGAGGAAGAAGAAGACGAGAAGTCTGGCTCGTTTGGCTTGCGTTTTTTTTTTTTTTTTTTTTTTTTTTTACCTCTTCGCGTTCCTCTTCCGTGAGAACGGGGCCTTTAGAGTCTCTTTTGTCGGAAGGCTCAGCATTCGGGACCGGCGACGGTAACCGAAGCTACAATTTTGAGCCTTTGTGTTGACAAGTGAACATGTGCAAAGGCGGAGTAGCCCGCTGTTGAGAACCTCGCAAGCATGACACACCACGGATCGATCGACGAGCCTCGCGCGATAAATACGCACAACCCCCTCTCCCCCCACCGCCATTCAATCACTTAGTCATTTCTGTCCATCCAATTCAGCCCCTAAACGTCATAATAGCTTTGATTTCTTATTTAGTCTGATGGGCAATTGAATGTAATCCGAGACGTGTTAAGAAGTGCCTTGTTTTCGTTATGAGTCTTCATTAGAAAAGAAAGAAAGGTCGTGGAGACACCTTTTTGACCTATATTATAGTTGAGGACTTTGCCAGAAGAAGGGCTCATAAAACAGTAGCTGTGTTCTTTCCTTCAAATCAGCACATGAAATGGAATGGAGCTGTTTAGTAAAGAACACACCTGCTGATGATGTATGGGCCAATTTTGTAGTCAACGTGATCAAATAATGAGATCACATGAATCATCAGGTGTGTTCTTTGTTAAAAATCTTCAATCCATTTTTATGCGATTTTAAGTAAAGAACACACCTGATGTTTCATGTGCCCTTTTTCCAGCAAAGTTTTTCATTAATAGACGCAGGTCAAGGACTCTGTCCTGTTTAAGATTGATGTGTGTGTAAGTGCACTTGTTTGCCTTTTGGTACACCTCATTTTCTTAAGGCCTCTATTTTTCTACAGAGATCAAATTGAATCCTCAAAGTAGCTCCCCAGTGGGCATTTGGTGATCGATGCGCGCCACCCCTGCACATCAAAATGCGAAAGGTTTTAAAAACTTTTGACGTCAAACGGTCGTTTGAAACTGGTGTGTACTGTGCGACAATCGCCAAATGCCGATTTTGAGGAACCAATTTGATCGTTTGTAAGGCTTTGCCTTAATTTTCTCCACATTGCCGGCTGAAGATGGGAGCTGATAAACGCGGAAACGGGCTCTAATTTCCTATTAAACCTTAGCCGTGATACTATGCTCAATGTACCTAATAAATTGTATCATGACCTAAACGCAGAAAAGAGACGGCTCACTTTTTCACGAATCATTTTGGAAAAAAACAGAATTAATCGACCACGGTAGTTCTGTACAGAAGCGCAACCAGGGTCTCTTTCTTCTCTCTCATTCCCCCATTGTATGTATAAGTTGAAAAAGGATAGAAAGAGGGGGTTTTATCCCCTTGTACATCCTCGTCTAACACACGTGTTTTAATGGAGAATTGAGTGAGATAGAGAATTTCTCGGTGCGCTACTGGTTCTGTAGATTAAAACTGCGTGGATTTTTTTTTTTTTTTTTTTTTTTTTTTTGCACCTTTAACTACGACGTACGAGTTCCATTTTCATTATCAAATAATTCAAAACACTGTCATGTATTATGAGGGTCAAGATTTAAAAAAAGGGGTGTGGACCTCTCTTTCATCTTCTGTTCAGATAGCCGAAAGTATCCCTTTCCCAAAATGCGTGGTTTTTTACTCAGCCAATTTAATTGGTCATACCCATGCAACTGATCTGACTGCAAAAAAGATTCGGTAAGACTTACCTTTATGTTACATGATTTTGACATCTATACCCATTCTCAACGATCGGTGGTAAACTTGACAGAACATGGGGTTGGATGACAGCTTTTTCGTAAGGTTCGTCTGTTCCGCATTTAACTCTATGGTCTGGTCAAGTCCGCGACAAATACAGACCCAGCACATGGTATGCTCATTGCTCCTGTCTTATGAAAGTGGGGCAAATAAAATGAGTTCGCAATTTTGTTCGGAGGCTCAGCAGAACAACAGCCAATAGTGGCCTACTGTTGAGTGGTGAGCATTGCTCCAATCAAAATCTACCTGAAATTCCCCTTTCCAATTAATTAATGGGTATAAAATTTAAATTATTTATCAGAAACCGTTATACTGTCTCAAAAGCGTCAATTATAACAATGAATAAAACCTAACCTATGTCCATCACTCAACACTCTCAACAGTCTTCACCAAATTTGAGCTGAACTTCACAAAGCATTGCGCTGGGTCTCTAATTGTCTGTGGGTCAAGTTAATCATCTGGGCCAGTGGCGGACGCAGAAAGTTTCGCTGGGGGGAGGGGGGCACGCCTATGAAATTTTAAATTTTAACCGTCGCAGGAAGCATGTTGAGGCTATTTGCTGTTGAAAAATGGCAAAATTTAAGGCTGCTGGAGGTGGTGGGTCGGGGAGGGCTGGTTGTGCCAGTGGCAGATCCAGAAGAAAGCATCCCCCCTAGGAAAACCTCAAATTTTGCCTTTTTTCAACTGCAAATAGCCCCAAATTGCTTCCTGCAACGATTAAAACTTAAAATTTCTTATGCGTTCCCCCTCCACCGGATCCACCACTGATCTTCGCCCGTTGGCAGCGTAGTCATGTATCATAAAGGTTTACCTTACAGAGGTGGGTTTTTTTTTTTTTTTTTTTTTTCTCCTTTCTTTTTTTTAATCATTATTATTTGCTAAATCTGCTGTGATTTTACACGAAATTAAGCTCGAACGCGTTTCTTTTAATGCGCGGTTAATGTACTTGTTTCGAGTCTCCGTATCAAATGTCTGAACCTGCTGCACCAGTGACTTGAATGTCAAAGGGAAACGCTGCAGTTTTAAAGAGGGGACTCTTTCTCCGCACGAAGACTGCACCGATACCAGCATTGTTCTGGTATCAATCAACGAATTGTGTTGAAACACCTTCACAGAAATTGAATGCTGAGAGTTCCCTTGGCTCTGTTCGATTCGAATTCGACAGATCTCAGATCTCGCCTGTCTCAATATTTTTCCTCCTCGTCCTAAATGGTCCAATATGTTTTGTGTGTTGACCCCGAGTAAATTCCTTTTATGATATCTGTATGACCTCTTTGACCCCTCGCGGTCGCGTTTAATTTGTTCCTTTTGAAATTATTGGAATCGAAGAGTTCGCAACTAGAACCTTTCATAAGCTGTCAAATAAAACGCCGGCACTGCGTGATATTCCCCTCAAAAGGCCCAAAACTGCGAGTTTTGATTTGAATTGGTGTTCTGAAAAACGCCTTTGTAACTCCACGTATTTTCTATTTTGATTGATTGCATTTGAAAATAAGAATGAGCGTGGCGGTTGTTATTTTAATGAGCAACTTGTGGCCGTCATTTCACCCTGTGAAACCATTATTCGCATGCATTCTAAGTACCAATAATGTTGCCCCCAATTTTCGGTCAGTATGATTGTCTTTGACTAAATGTAAATGTAATAATTTGAGTTGGAAGTGTGAATGTAAGTAAACTGGAACCTGTTTCAGATTTTGAAAGCACCTTTTTTCTTTGCCCGTGGTGTTTGATTTTAGTGATCTTTATCAAGGTATTCTACTCTCTTCGTGGAGTAGACACATCAGTCCTCAATGAGTCATGATTATATTGATTATATCGATTATATCAAGAAGCAATTTTTAATGATCTGTTATGGTCTGCAATGCTTACCTTTCATGTTTGTGAAAATTCGAATTGACCTCAATCGAATTTTCATGAGCATGCAAGAAAGTATTGTTTCTCTTGGGCTCATGTCTTGAGTATTTAAGACATGAGCCAAGACTGGTTCGGGGTCATTTCCCAGATGACGGCTTTCTAGCTAGTCGGCTATCGGACGAGGCGTTAATCGCTATCATCCTCTTTCTCTGGTTTTGGCGCATAATCGCGAACCTTTAGGTGGGCTTATTAGCTACAACCTCTCCCCCCCCCTCATCCCCTATTCACTCATCTTGTTATACAGGGTGTCCCAAAATTGATAGTAAATATTTTTACCACGTATTTTTGGGGCCAAAATAAGACTTTTTTTCCCTATGAACACGTGTCCGAAAATGCCCCCCCTCGGAGCTACAGCCCCCCAAAGTTTTTAAAAAAAATCGGTTTTTCTTCGATTCTAGCAACGGATCTCCGTAAAAATGAATGAAAATTGGTTTCCAAGGGTAATTTTAGGCGTTCTTTCCAATTCCGGGGTCGAAAATTTCCGAAAGGGTCAAGAAAGGGGGGTTTGAGGGGGGTTCAAATTTTAAATTGAATAATTTTTTAGTGCTCCGTAAGAAAATGAGAAAAATAACAAAAGAATCTAATGGAACAAAACAAAAGGAACATTTTTGATCTCTTCTGTTTTTTTCATAAGACACACGGGAAACGAGTAAAATCGATTTTTCGCCGGGAGCGCACAGCCCGATAGCGCTGTTTCAGTGCCGCGTTGCGTCGAGTCGATCGTTGAGTCAGTTGAGTGCACAGAGCAGCGCTATCGGGCTGTGCGCTCCCGGCGAAAAATCGATTTTACTCGTTTCCCGTGTGTCTTATGAAAAAAACAGAAGAGATCAAAAATGTTCCTTTTGTTTTGTTCCATTAGATTCTTTTGTTATTTTTCTCATTTTCTTACGGAGCACTAAAAAATTATTCAATTTAAAATTTGAACCCCCCTCAAACCCCCCTTTCTTGACCCTTTCGGAAATTTTCGACCCCGGAATTGGAAAGAACGCCTAAAATTACCCTTGGAAACCAATTTTCATTCATTTTTACGGAGATCCGTTGCTAGAATCGAAGAAAAACCGTTTTTTTTTAAAAACTTTGGGGGGCTGTAGCTCCGAGGGGGGGCATTTTCGGACACGTGTTCATAGGAAACAAAAGTCTTATTATGGCCCCAAAAATACGTGGTAAAAATATTTACTATCAATTTTGGGACACCCTGTATACCGCTGTAAGTGTCAAAGTGATTAATATAATTAATATAACCTATTCAGTTAGAAATCTAAACGGAGTTCATTCATTCACCCAATCTAGTTTCAGACTAGTTAACATATATTTATATATATTATAAGGGGCACCGCAAAGATCATTACAGATCTTAACACTTAGAAAAACTAATTAAAATAAGTATATCGTCATTAACAATAATCATTAGTATAATCGAAATCAGCCAAACTGTTGCTCTCAGGTGCAGACCATAATGATAGTTTAAAGAGGAAATGGAATGAAGCCAAAAACTGTTCTTGTCTTGACACGCAGAATTACTCGCAGAATTACAGACGAGAAAACGGGAAAAATAGTTTAAAAGAAAGAATTGATAAAAATTTGAAATCCTGGAAGTAACAGGTTGAAGAAGGAAGAAGACGTATGAAACCAAAAACTCTAAAAGGATGTCAGCTCTTAGTCGAAACTTCCTTTAATCATACCTCTGCCGCAAGTTTTGTTGTCAGGCAATCACCTTCTTCCCGTAACTTCATAAAAAGTTTTAATTAAATATGTAATTTGTACCACTGAAAGATCA
Source organism: Trialeurodes vaporariorum (assembly GCA_011764245.1). Lineage (NCBI taxonomy): Eukaryota > Metazoa > Arthropoda > Insecta > Hemiptera > Aleyrodidae > Trialeurodes > Trialeurodes vaporariorum. Next base: position 23,782,339 of record VMOF01000388.1, on the reverse strand, counting down.
GAATTTTTGCGCACGATACAAGTTCATATGCGGCCAATGGCGTCGCGCAATTAAATTTGGCAACGCTACATTTCGGTCAATTATGCCCATGTAAACTATCGATTCGAGGGAGTGCACTGTGAGGCTCCAATGGTTAGACCTATTTCACAAGTTTAAATAGACAAAATTCAATGTTGCCCATCAATTTGCACGCGACGCGGCACTGTGTGCAGCAATTATGAATTGCACGCGTATTTTTCCTTCATTTTTGATGCTAGGCAATTTCTGGACGGTAGTGCACGAAAAGTTATCTGGCCTTTCTTCGTGGCCGCGCTGGGGATTTCTCTACGACTGGCGCGGCGCGGCACATCGCAGCACTGCAAAAGCGACACAGGTATAGAGCTCGACTCACTTGTTTAAGGGCACATAGACCGATGAACCTTTGGAATTTTCCATCCTCATTTCATATTTGACATCATAAAAACGAATGAAAACGAACCTAAGCATTGGTTTTTCAGCGAGAAATTCGTGAAGATTAAAAGGTTCAAGTCGGAGGCCAGTTTTGCTCTAATATAAAGGAATGAAAATTGAAATTCGCTAAAGATTTCTATTATTATTGGTGAGCCGCGCCTCTAAACACAGTATATAAAACTTTACATACTTGCACTCTGATTGTGAGATGAACTTTTCCCCTTCTTGCACTGTGCATGCGGTAAGTAAGTACAAGCGGTTCGACAAAAACAGGTGACTTTAATATTTCTCCTTCGATAAACTTTGCTTTCTTTCTGGCGGAGGTGGACTTCCAGAATTTCGCACCTCTGTAACGAACTCAAGATGCATGGGTCTACGAAAATGTACCTCGAATTATTTGATGTTTCGACTTCTAAACTTCGAACGAGCCTCTGTAATCCCTATCTAGATATAATGTGTGAATTCGCTTTTGGGTCATTATTTTGTAACAGGTGGGACATTCAGACGACTTTGAAGTAATTTTTGTCAACTTTTTAATCATTTCAATGAAAAAACTATCCCGCCAATAGAAAGGTCTTAACTTCTAGATAATGATAGGATTAGTGAAATAGTGAAAATTTGAAAAAAAAAAAGTCTATCCAAAGCTGAGAAAAGAGCAAAATAAGGGTGTAACGGGTGGGACAGAAAATGGACAAGGTTTTTGAATCACTTCAGAAAATGTTGAAACTCTGTGAGTTTTGAAGAGATAAAAAATTGGACAAAATATATGTTAAAGGTGAGGGCATAAGTTTTGATCCTACATAAAGTTCTTTTCATTTACTAAATTATTTTTCTCTAAAAAAATTAAAAAGTAGCGTAACGGGTGGGACAGCTACGTTTTGTAACGGGTGGGACGGCGAGACGCGTGTGATTTCGTCATTGAAAATACACATCAAACCTGCTGTAACATCAACACGTTTGACCTTTTTAGATTTAGATAATATCTTCGTCTCTGATTGCATTTTAATGCAAAGCAAGACTGCTAGCCGCTAGGCACTAATTTTTAAATTTCAATGTTTGCATATCATGTCCACTTCACTGTAGAATGACCCTTTTGTCTGTACAAAATAATATTTTACAGGGGAATGGTGTTCCAGTTTATATGAACAAGAAAGCCCGCCATTGCAGTGCTGGTAAAGAATGTCGTCAATCGTGATCAGTGCAAGGCGGGCGGGCGGCGCTTTTAGGTACATCACACTCGTTCACTCGTATAGTCAGAAAACACCGCACAATCACTTATCCCGTTACCGCGGTTAACATTGTCGTGCACCGAGCGAGCTCGCGGCGCGACCATTCGCATGATTAGTTTACCAACGCCTCCTATTTCTCCCTCCTCCCCCTCCGCTCCCTTCTCCTGAACCACTCCTTAGTATAGCTCTTTGCTCTTCGGTTTAAGCATCACCCACTTCAACCCCCCCCCCCCCCCTTCCTTGTTCTTCGCCGCTGTTTTTCTTTTCTCCTTTATTCGCACCCCGCGATCCGATGCTGCGAGGGCGCGGCGGCGGCGTTTCCGGCTTGTTTGTTTCCTTGCACTTGCTCTCCTCCGACCCCCCCCCCCCCCCCCCTAAGTTGAGAGCTCTGTTTTGGTGGCTATTTGTTGAGGTTTATGATTTCATGTCCTTTTTTTTCTTTTCGTTGTTGCCAGTTCTGGATTTTTACGCCTTAACGACATAGTGTGTCCAGCTGTTATGAACGTAAAACCAGGTTTTCTCATCATCGTAAAATACCTCTTTCTCACCCCTTCGCTAGATTCTTCACGTATTTTGACCCGCTGATTTCAAATTCGGCCTTATAGTTTTTACTCCAAACTCATACGTTAATTCCTCAATACGAGGAAGTTAATTCCTCATAAAGTTTCCTGTTTACCTGGTTATTATCAGGAATTATGCTGATAACTGTAAAGCCAATTTCTTTTATTGGTTCTAAAACTTCCAAGGTCAATTTTTTCAAAGTCTCCCCAACCAGGTTTCGAAGTGGGAAGAGACCAATGACATCCTTATTTTTCCCATTTATGGAGCCTGACATGAATGCTTGAAGAGTGCCAGCAATTGTATCGGTGAAATTGTTCACCTCTTCGGCCAATCCAATCAGTTTTCCGGCTTTGTAAGTTATTTTAGACGCGATGTTTATTTCATCCAACGTAAGGGTGACGATTTTATCAGTGTCGTCAAGTAACTTAAATTTTTCCTGTAGAAAAGCTTTTTGAGACGGGTTGATGCCAGTTCCTTCATTTCCAATTCTAAATAAAAACTTCTGTAAGTATTTTGGATGGGGCAGTGTCAGATGGTTTGAATCTCTCAAAGGAATACGTTGCAGCCCAGACAAGCATTTGGGGCGAATACCTTATAACTGATGCAATGGATAATTTCAATTGCTCTGCCACAGACCAACCTTTTAAATATAGACAATAGTCGACTGACTCATCTTCTTCATGTGCAGTAACAATCTTGTCCATCTCCTTGGCTATAAAACCGATTTTCTCCGCAAAATGTCGTGACATATTTCCCAAGAAAATCAAAAAGTTTGTCTAATTTTGACCGGTGGTCAGCTTTTCCTTCAATACCTAAGCAGCCATGATATTTTGACTGAGGGACTTCCTGAGAATTTAGAAAAAAATTTACTGAAAAGTATTCTCTAATTTTGATAGTAAAGATCTGCAATTATTTTTCAAAACTGGTGTCAGCAACTTTGGACACAATGATGTAGCTGGTATTGTCTTTTATCATATATTAGTATGGGTGGTGTGTGAAGCGCCACCATTTTTAAATGATTTCTCGGAGGCGTTGACATTAAAGGTAGAATAAATGTGGATGGGGTTGAGGAATTTTGAGGAGGAGGGGACGGTTCGACATGTTGAGGGGTTTGGAAATTCTCATTTGGAGTTTTCTTTCTTTGCTCCGATTTTTTCTACTGTTTAGATGCGACAGTGTTGGACGGAAGAAGTGAATCGCTGTTTGTTGGATCAGTCAGATCAGATCAGGATATATTCCTCTTTCTTTTTCTGCAGCAAATCTTTATTTTAACTGTGGAAAACTTGTTATAATGTCTTTTTTCTCTTCAGCCTTAAAAGTTTTTTTTTGTTTTGGCTTGTTTCATCAGTTGCTTCCTTTCATTTGGACTTCTCCGGCGTTTCGGCGGTGCATTTGAACTGTGCTTCGGCTGATTGGGGAATATGGACGAAAACGCGTCCTTCATCAACCTAGGTCTTTCAAATGGCATTGCGACCTACTCTTCCATTACATTTGGATCTTCTTTTGTGATCACAAATTTTGGGTCAAAATGAAGAGAGCAAACAACAGTGTTATCCGTAACCGGGAATGGATCGTCTCTTCCAATTCTCAGGAGCCAAGTTCTTCTTAGTTGAGCATCCGTTGGGAACTTAAACGCAGTTATTTGTGGTCCATTTGAGTTGCCGTAGTTTGACTTGCAGCCAGGGACGCAGCAGGATTTACCCATCCTTTTTTTCTTCTTTTATGTATTAACAAAAATGTTCATTTTCCAAGAACCTAATATTAGATATTTTAATGAATTGTTTACTCTATTACACCAATTTTATACCAATTTTACACATAAAATGCAAAAAGCTTATTCCAAGTAGGATTCCGTAAATTATACTGAAAGATCATGCTGAAAAGAAAAATTTAGCCGCTCCGAAGTTTTTACAGTGCTTTGTGCTATGCTAATCATACTTTACATACTCACAACCGGTTTAATCGGTGTTAAGCACAAAACTTAAATCAAAATGTTCGTCTTCAATTTCCTTTTTCGTCGTGGTTTTGAATTCGACGGCACTTCGCAAAATTTCGTCTTCATCTAAAGCGTTTTTCTATGGCACGAGTTATTCCGTAAACCACTCACACACAAAAACTCTGGGTTTGTCATGCATAAACAAAAGTACTCTCCGAATAACCAATCAGAAGGATCGTAAACCTCTCGCACAAAAAAAAATAAGAAAACAATGTTCTCACACGAAGTAATATGAGCTTGTTCTGTGAATTTCATTGGCGGAAGATTAAGTCAGGTTCGAGCTTGACTTGAAAATCATCCGTTGAACTAGCTCGTGTAACAACTTGATTCGGCCCCAGGCTCAGCAGTCGTGGACTTTGCCTACTTTTCAACAGCTCAATGATCTCTAGAGCAGCCAAGTAGTTGAAGCGTTAAAAATGGGCAAGTTCAATTAAAAAACACACCTAATGTTAACTTGATCAGGCAAATTTTGCAGAGGTCGTGGAAGCGGAATATAGTGACCCCTCAGTTTGTTTTCACATCAGATCTGAAACAGGTGCATAGCCTTCCAACGTCACTTTCAGTCGATTAAACTTCATTGAATCTTCATAAAACATAGTGACTTCTCACATCTCAATCTTCATTAAAATAGAAAATTAACAACAAAGATGATACTGTCTATTAACAGGATACTTACTGACCTGATGACGCCGCCTTCGCCTTCTACCACGTGCTGACGCTGAGTAGTGAGAACAGATTTTGGGAGTGAAAAATTGGCGGGTTCAGAATTGGCGGAAAAACTCCATACTTTTTACTAATACGTAGATGAGGGTACGTAAAATTATTCTCGTGCGAATACTGTGGAATATTTTTGTGTGAATGGTTTACGGAGCTCATGCCATATTTTTCAACTTTATAAATCGCGTCATTTTTCGCTGTCTTGTTCTATGTTTTGCCTTAAATTTGCTGACCCCTAAGTCTGACGCACACAATTTAAAATCTTCTGCCTCCAGAAATTTGGCTCCGGCTGTACTTGCCCACTCTTTTAAATTTCGCGTTGAAGTTGGTGTTTCGTTGGCCCGCGCCTCTTCAAATTTTTCGATTGTAAAATCTTTTATAGTTATGAATATTTCCCACTTATCCACGCCTTTTCCAGTTTGTTCACGCCACCCTCTTAACTGACGATCATTTTTTTAAAAATTTAAATTTACTTTTTGAGGAGGCATACTTCCAATCCTTATGGGAATTGGCGAACTCGATCCCTTTCTTTTTATATGTTTGCAAACGGCACTTGATCAGGACTTTCGTTAACTTCCTCCGAGTAGTCAGAATCCCTTTTTTCGTAGGCTTTAGTTGGACGAACTACAACCTCCGATGTAGGGATTTTACGTTCGCGTTTCTGTAAAATTAATTCATCACAAAATTCATAATTCCTTAAAACTTTTTAGATTTTATCAGAAAAAAATTTGGCCCAATAACACGCCGTTGCCCGAAAAATCACCACGAATCTATATTGCGTATATTTTCTTCCCGTAGAAATTTTTCGCAGAAAAAAAAATCCGTCTACAATATCCCTTGGATCGTAACTATCCAAACATGAGCTCGTTTCTCGAGTACTCTCGAGTGTTAACAAATTTATATTAATTAATTTAATTTCATTAATTCATGTTAACAATTGCTACACAACGAGACGCGAGTATACACATATACTTTCGAAATTCATTCGATACTATTATAATTATTATTGATCAATTGATCAATATAGGGCAGTTTCCAGAGGCTGAGCTCGAAAAATGTAAGGTGTGCTCTTTTCAAGTAAGCAGCATCATAATACCATCAGGTTTGCTTTAAAAGAGCACATCTCAAATGTTACGGGACCGTCTTCAGGAGACTGTCTAAATAATTGTCAACAAACTCGACGGGTCCTTATATTTCGCGATACGCGGGTTTTTCCGAGAGAAAGTATTGAAGAAGAAGAGGAAGCTTTGAAAGTGATTAAAGACAATTTCGGGTTTAATGTCAGGCCGCGTTGTAGAATTATTCAATGCAAAACTCGGATGTTTCTACTGATTATTGACAGAAAGATAGCATTGAAATGCATTGAGGAGCATGCAATTGCTTGACATTGATTGAAATAAGAAACGGAGCTGATACAAATGGCCAATGACAGTGCAAAAGGTATATGAGGCGGTAGTCAGGATTGAACGCGCGACCTCAGGTATGGGAGTCGAGTCGGGTTGTGACAAAAAATGGGATTTTGCGCAGATTTTCTTTGCCTGCAAAATATATTATGAAATAATTTAAACAATCCATAATAAAATCAGGCGATTTTATCTCAAAATCCCCTCAGAAGCTGGCTTTGAGGTTTGTTGTGATTTCTATTAGTCTGTGCATTGCTCCAGAAAAATCCATCAATTTTCGAGTGACAGTTCCGGCAAAAATTCGCAATTCTCCCTCCCCTGTTTCAAGTTCCACTCTTCCCCTCGTCCACTGTGTTATGTCGCACCCCGCCTACTATCGCGTCGTAAACAAGGAGAATGAAGTTACGAAAAAACATGGTCATTATACTCTAGCCATTCATGAACGAAAACTTGAATGACCGGCAGTTAAAATGGAAAATTTACATGATGTAATATCCGTGAGGAGCGAGGGGGCTTTATAACAAGGGAGTGGATCACGGGATCACGGAGTGGGAGGTGGATCGTGGATCGTGCGAGGGAGAGAGGGGGAGGCAGAGATGCATATATTTGTCCTCTCGACCACGGTCAACGCAACGGGATGACCGGCCGGCTCAGAATGGTCACCCTTCCAACGACCCCCCCCCCTCCGCCCCTGCGCGCTTTCATCACTGACGCGTTGGCGTCGTCACTGTGGCGGTCATTAACAATTTAAGAGGGTGGTAATTGAATGTTCGTGACAAATAGTTTCCCCCGTTTGAGCGTCCGGCGCGGATTATGGCAAGGAACCTCTTCACAGGATGATCCAAAAATCAGAGATCTATCATACGCATTCTCCACCAGGGCTGCCGTTTTGCGTATAATCAATGCTATTTTTATATTCACCGATGATTCCACCGGTTGAGAAAAGATTACACAGTTCAATTCAGTGCATGACTGTAATAAACTAAAATACTCTGATCTGTAATCTTCCCTTAACCGGTGGAAACTCCGTTAATTAATTAAAATATCCGCAAGTTTTTTTTAAAGTCATCGACGACTCCACCGGTTGAGAAAAGATTACAGATGCGAGTATTTTAGTTTATTACAGTCATGCACTGAATTGAACTGTGTAATCTTTTCTCAACCGGTGGAATCATCGGTGAATTGAAAAATAGCATTGATTATACGCAAAACGGCAGCCCTGTTCTCCACTGATGATTCCACCTGCGGGCCGATCATTTACTTTATTGTGAAACCGATCGTTAAAACGGTCTACAAGTGATGCTATTGGTCGAAAATTGTAAAAGTTGGCTGTTGCTATGGTAACCATCGTTAAGAGTTTCGTTTTATAAAGGCTATTCATGAGTAACCTTTAAAAAACGGACACTCTAACGATGGTTACCACTACAGCAACGGCTAAGTTTTACAATATTCGACCAATAGAATCACTAATACACAGTCTTAACAAGCGGTTTAACGATGAAGTAGTAAATGATAGGCCCGCCGGTTATTAAAATAAGATTGTTTAACATGCGATGAATCTAACGATGGTTTGATGTATCGATTGATGTCATGACACCATCAACGCACTGAAAACTTGGATGTGGATAGCTTGTAGAAAGATGTATGACGTCCTTACGTATATGCATTTGTTCGTGTGTCCTTTTGATATGGGCAGGTTGCAGTTGTAAAAGATTCTACTTATGAGTGCGCTGCTGATTCTTATGAAAATCACAATGGTCGTAATTTCATCGAGATCCCCTCAGTATTAACTGAATTATGTTGTGCTGTGACTTAAATCCTACATAGTCAATATTTTACACTGATTTGCATATTTCCGCAACAGGCACGGCGAGCAATGTCGCTAAAATGTTGTTGCCAAGTGCGCTGTGCATCACTGCAAGCGTGCATGGGTTAAGAAAATGGGATTGACAATTTTGACAAAGATCTTTGTCAAAATCCAAAATTTTTAAACGGTTGTTTAAGGCGGCTTGCGATGGAATTGTGTGAATTCTAGCCAAGGAGCAACTGTAGATAGTTTATTAAAGCGGATATGAGGATCATCATTTCACAGAAAAAACAGAAGAAACACTTCCGTAGTGCTGACGAAACCTTTGGTAGAATAATGGCTCAGCAAAATTTTTAAGTTGAGCCAACCAAATCTTTGGTTCATCCAGCAAAACCTCTTTAGTTTGGTTTACAAAACTTTTCGTTAGCTCTACTAAAGTCTTTTGCTAGGTCATTTTTCTACGAAAAGTTTTGTCAGCGATACCGAAGCGTTTTGTTCTGTGAGGATGCATGGACATATTTTTCTCAGATTTTCACCTTGGTTTCTCGCTGTGACCAGTTCTTTTTATGAGCATATTTTCAAGCCGTGATTAGATTGAATTATTGATTGCTATGCTACAGCCTTTGAATCCAAAACTGCATCTATTTCATTGGTGTTTCCTGATGCCATTCTCTTATTCTGGGTTAACGATTTCATCGACCTTTCCGGCTCTCCTGCGAAATCCTCGAAAATGTGGGGTTTTTGATATCGAATATTTTTGTTGCGGTCTGACGGTCTCCGATAGACATACTTCTTGGGAAGCTTTAATTAGCCAAGGAATAGACTGTTCCGTATGTTTATATGGAGGAGAAATAGATACATCGCATTTCACGAGCTGTTTCATACATCGATAAGAAGACATTTCTGTCAGCCGTAGTTAAAAAGCGGACCCCGTTTTGTACAGACACAGATTACTCATTGTTTTACTAACTAGGCCTAAAATATTATTTAACCCCTTTAATCACGAATTTTATTAAAAATTTTTACAGCTCCAGGACCTACACTGATGAATCGATTGAGTTTTGCTCGTATCATTTCATTTTCATGACAGTGTTTTCGCAATTCCATACGACTCCTTGCTAAACGTGGAACCTTATTTGGGAAATGGTGACCGAAAGAGTTGTTAAAACGTCTTGGCTCTTTGATCAAACTAATTTTGGCTTTAAACATGCGATTTTATTACACAATACACACGTGTGTCATCCACGAATCGTCACTTTTTAATCACCCTGTGCGCTCGCACGACGGCGATTATTATTTGTGTACTTGCACGTCTCTTTTTTGTCGCCTTTGTAGAGCTTTTTAGCCAGCTCTCTCACTTTCATTCTAGCCCCCTTCCCCCTCTCTCTCTCCTCCTCTTTCTTTCTCTCTCTATCTCTCTATATCGTGCGGATTATGATTATTATGATGGCTCTCACTTACCGAGCTCGAGCGAGCGCTCCGCCCTAGTCGTTCACGCATTTTTGCACGCTCCATTTTATCCCTCCGTTTGTTTGAATGAATTGCGTGTGTTCAATCTTGTTAATATGCGATTATGAATGTTATTCATAACCACTCTCATTCTCTATCTGTGTAAGTGTATATCTCTCGGTGCCTTGATTTTCCCTCTGTTGACTTCATTGTCTCTGGATCATGATAAACCTATGTGAATGTTGTTGTTTTTATATTCTTTCACAAACCAACTCGCACTGTATTTGATTTGTCAAATTCCTCTCTTTATTGATGGTCAGCGGCCCTAAAAAGGGATAAATAGAATAACGTAAAATTTTAAGGTTTTTTTTTTTTTTTTTTTTTTTTTTTTTTTTTTTTTTTTTTTCAATAGGCCTGGGCTCTTGCAAACTTTTGCTGTAGGGGATTGGAGAGTTGGCTATTGCATAAAAATCTGTAAAAATGACGATGAGTACACTAAAAAATCACTAAATTATCGAGCTTACTGGCAGAGAGCTAGCTAGACGTAGGTATCATGGGAGATTCCTATCTAAATTGAGACATATATCTGTGTTTCCGTAGAGAAAGTAACATAATAGACAGACAGGAATCTCCCATGATACCTGCGTTGAACCGCCATTACGAACATTTGCTCAAAGCAATAGTTTGCAAGTGGTTATGCAGAGTGTTGAATATGCGCAGTATTATTTTAATTGCTAAAGGCCAGCCTTGTTTTGGCTCATCAGCGCCGGGTAAGGGGTTGTTTGTGCAAGCTCATCAAACTTGAAACTATACTTTTGGCTACATTGACAATCTTGGACTTCAGCTAGCTATTGTCAGGGATTCGGAGCCACAGCTGAAGTTGGACTGTGGACCTCTCCTCGAGAAAACAACGAGTATAGGTAATACTTTCGTACCTGAAATTTATACTATTCAGTAATTAAATCATGAAGTTTAAGCGCAGACAGAAATTACCTTCCATGATTTTAAGTACAGTTCCAATTATTGCAATCGGAGCTCTGAAAACCGAAGCTGCTCCGATTCAGGGATCCGATCGCTTTATAACTTACACTGTAATCATTAAATACAATTTCTGGTCGGCGCTTGAAACACCTCGAATTAGTTATTGAATGGTAAATTTCAGTTCTGAAAGTAATACTCGTCGTTAAATCGAGGAAAGGTGAAAATTTAAATTTTGACTATGGCTCCAAATCTCTGGCTTTTTGTAGCTGATAAATCCATGCATTGATACCCTGGAGAGTGGAGTCAAGGATACTCTTTTTAGATCAGCAGGTTGATCGCTTCCTTTTTCGTAATGAGCCGATCGTCCAGACTATCAAAAGTGACGCTACTGGTCGGAAATTTTGGATATACGCCAAAAAGTAGTTCCCACTAGTTATAAACATCCCCGAGTTTCGTTTTTTTTATCTTCAACCGTTCAAAAGTCAGATGGGGGGGGGAGACTTTCCTCACACCTTGTATGCTTCTTATCGATAGTATCCTTTATAGACCCACCTGTGATGTCCACTCGTTATCAGTGATGAGTGTTGCTTCCGGAATACAACCTTTGGTAAAATGGACAACCAGGAAAACCATTTCATAATTATTTACGATCGTCTTTATAATGAATGTAGACCAATACCAATCACAGTATGAAATTCATCAACAATTCCGCTTAGTATATCCTGCGGGGCTCCGAGCCCCTTTCCCTTCCAACTTTTCGCTCCACCAAAAAAGTGTGAAAGTTTCTGTGCGCAAAATATTGCGGAAGTACCGTTGTCGCCACTACCGCCACCGCCTTGCCATTCTACCGCGCCTTTGCAGGATAGCTTGACGCTGTTGTCAAGTCTTCTTTTATTTTTATATCCTCGTTCTCTTTGGTTTTATATCAGAGAAATTCTGATTGAGGATTTTACGTTCTGCAGACATTTGCGCTACCTAAGACTTTGAGCGCTACTATTAGTTGAACAAGGTAAAAGGTCTCAAAAGCTTCATTAAATGTGCGAAATTGCAACCGTACGCTCTGAAGATTAATATGTTGGCCCTCTTAAAGCTATTTCCGTTCACTTTTCCTCCTTAACAGTGAATTTTTCCATCAAAACTTAGTGATTTGATGATTTTGAGGTTATGTTCTAGGAAAGCTAAATTCAAGAGGAATTAATGACAATTCGCTCCGAAAGCTATCAAATTCGATGTTAGCGTTCAAAATTGAGGTAAACTGATAAAATTTTCAAAAAATTTTGAGAGAAAATTTTTAAAGTTTATGTTTGTTTTGGTAGCGCAAATGTCTGCAGAACCACTCACTTTCGGATTGAAACCCATCAAGATTGCACGTATTAATCCTTTACTGCATGCTTATTTCCTCTTTTAAAACAAATTATTGCATTGCAAAATATATTTTCATCGTGGTCTTGTCTCAGGGTTTGGTCACTGGACAGCTGTTGTGCGATTAGAAGACAAACTGTCCTTGGCTGATGAAAAATTACCTTACCTGATTTAACCTGGTCTATTCATTCATATTCATAATAGTAGTATAATTTCCTCCCCTGTCCTTTCGCTTCCTGGGTCATAGAAGCAAATAGAATAAACGAAAGCATAGTTGAAAAATTTGATTTCGAGTACACATTTCCATCATTAAAAATTAACACCCACCTAAGTTTGTTTCAGAGAAAGTATTTACCTGCGGTTTGAATTATGTTTCGGTAGATTTTGCCGTACGATAAGGAAATGCATTGAGAAAATTTCCACCGTTGTTTGTTGCGTGTAAACGCCCCACAAAGTGACTCATTTTACATTTTCCAGTGTATGTAGGAAGTGATTTCAAGGTCTAACGATCGAAAGTATTGTCTGGCGCTTCAGGTTCAAGATGGCGCCCAACTTAAAGTGCGCACTCTCTTTCGTATCCGTTCCACGTTTGACCCAGTATTCCCTGATTTTTGATATCTATTATGCCCCTGTACTCTATCGGCGCTTTAAAATATGTAGTTGTTCCTTCTATGACCCATGGCGCAGTGAAGAGTTAATATGTTGAAACGTCCGCCCTTGTTTCCTTTTTTCACTGAAAAGTAAGAGTTCGGTTAGACTTTCCCAATCTGAATTCTTGTGAATTTAACCGAAATTCCAGTTGAGAAAGTTTTAACAGAATTCTCGTCATTGTTATCGCACATTTTTCTCTGTTTTTTAACTATATTTTTATTTATTTGTATTTTTTAAGGAAAGTTTTGCTTTCCACTATACGATTGTTTTATACTGCGTGTGTTATATGATAAGCACTTACATACAATTGTCTCGCCGACTGAAACATTTTTTTCTCTTTCATTGATCACATTTTGATCGATACATGATGCGCATCTTGGATATTTACCGCACATATTCAGTTTGAAAGTTTGACGTAGATAGTTATCTCTCGTAATAGCCATAACAGTGCGAGAAAGAGAGGATGCAAAAGTAAACAAGAAGAACGTTGAAAATGAAGAGAACCAAAATGTTAAGAGGTTAAAGTCCTTTGGTTTCGACTAATTGTCAGATTTGGCAACCTCGAAGGAAATTCTACGGATGCTGTAGCTTCACGCACATCATGTTTTATTCATGGCCGATGCGGAAGAGAGATGGGACTGTTGGGGCGCCCTCTAACCGGAACTGGGGAAGCTATGGTGAACTTCCGCTTGACACCACTATGCTTATGTTCTCTAATACATTCACAACATGACACACTCACACTTAGTAGTTAGGTATAATAATAAATATAACTCCATCCATGGCCTTTACAGGGTGTTTTTTTGCACAGTGCACAAGCACACAGCGTTGGATCGCTAGTATTGTTCATGCGACGAGAAACATCTTTTAGGTCATTAATGATCGGAAGCCATATAAACTAACAATTAGTTTCAAGTGGACAAAATGCGTTGCTTTCTTTTCTTCGTTCGCAATCCCCATTTTAAATTGAACTCAGTGTGATTGCCATGGTTTTTTTTTTTGTTTTTTTTTTTCAAGTTTTGCCATTTTTAGATAAATATCCGACTCCCCCCCCCCATTTTGTTTGGTGTAAAACTTGGTACTTTGGAGGAAAATCTGGCAACTTTGTTGTTTTCTTCGTGAATCCTTGCCAATGTAATTTCCGATTCGTCAATAAATGGTTCCGAGAGTTCGCCACTGTTCGAGCAACAATGGAAATCAATCTGCAAATTAAATAACCTTTTCCAAAAGAGCAGATCTTAAAATCCTTGAAATTAGTCTCAAGAAAGTGTACTCCAATGACGTTGCAAAAAACCTAAAATTAAAGCTTTAACTATAACTATTATACTAATCTCCACAAATTACAGATCAATATGATGCAATCGATACATACTTTTCGGAGATGGGTAGTTTAAGGTTTGATTTTGAATATTTTTGCTTTACCATTTTGGCTTACGCATTCTTGAAATTAATCTCATGGGTTTGACGATCTAATTTTTTTTTGGAAAATTAATTTTATTTACTTAGCGCCATCTATTAACGAATCTGAAACTATATCGCAACATGGTCAGGAATCGGGGGGGAAAAAAAAAAAAAAAAAAACTTGGCAAAAATCAGTGAATACCTAAGTCTTAAAAAATAATCGTTTTTTACCTATTTAGTTTAATTTAAAACTTTCCATTTACACGTCTAGGTTCAAACATCGAAATGCCGAAAATAATTTGATCAAGGAAAATGCATTGGTCGCTAAAATACGCAGCACAGTGGACCAGCAACCAACGTGTCAATCAATTGCTCAGAAAGCTAGAGCCTGGTTCATTATTGCCGCGCTTCAAATTAATATACCTGTCTTTAAAGCAATACCCAGCGATTTAACCATTTTTTCGAGCAGGACTGAATTTCAGGAAAAGTTCTTCAACAATTAAAAATTTGCCGTTTGAAGTCCTTTTTTCCAATCATTTATTTTTCATAAACATCCTGTAAACTCAAGACTGCACACTTTCCGTTAAAGACAGATGATGTGTTACTATAGAAACTGAAGGGTAAGAGCTTCGTAAAATGTATCATAAATTCTAGTTTAATGGTCCTTGCTGTCATTTATTATTGTTATAGAGCTTCGGTCTCACTTTTTGGATTCCGCGCGAATCTTTAGATGAATAATTTTTTTTTTTTTTTGTTTAACAAATTATTGTTCTATTAATTCACCATTTGATTGCGGAGTGCAGAATTGAGTCTAGCTCTGTATGTTAAAGCTGTGTTGTCATATTTCGCAAAGTTTAGTTAAGAAGTTGCTAAATCGCCCAATAGTATTTTTTTGATAAAAGTGTTCCATTTTTTGTTTTTTTATTGCCGGCACGAACAAAGAATAAGGAGTATAAAATGAGAAACCCGGTAGTTTTATTTCAGGAAAAAATTACCGACACAGTTCTTATTCCGAGTATTTTTTTATTTAGAGCCGTTCTGCACAGACTCTTTCTTCACCATCTCTATCTACTACTTTTTTATAAATATGGTTTTTTTATTTAGTCCCTATGGTAACATCCTTTCCAGAGCTCAGCAATGAATATTTATACAGGAACATTGCGTTCAGTCTCGCAACGTTAGATTTTGTTCATTTAAACAATTGAAAAATGTCGAACTCTAAAGCAAACGAAGAATAGACTGTTGTTAGTAGAGCGATTTATCGTATCGATTGCCGTTCGAGGGCTTCTGGTTCCAAACAAACTCTGGTTCAATGCAATTTCCCCATAAGCGAACTTTTGAACGGAAATTTAGGCTATTAAATCAATCAATTAATGCGACCTTTTTGCTATTATGTTTATGTTATGTTATGTTTTCTACGTCCTCGAAAATGCTTAATTTTGCCAGGTTCCACCCGTAAAACTGCCAAAATCAACAAGTTATTACAGATGAAACGATGCGTTTGGAGGTTGGAATCACCCAAATGTTATCGTTGTTTTTGTGGAATTGGCGGGATTTCGGGCGATTCCAATAACCTACAAATGCAACATTTAATCTGTAATATCTTATTGATTTCGGCAGTTTTAGTCAAGGAACCAGGCATAGTTATAGCATTTTTGAGGACGTAGAATTCATAATCGCAAAAAGGTCGTATTAATTGTTTGATTTAATAGCCTAAATTTCCGTTCAAAAGTTCGCTTATGGGGAAATTACATTGAACCAGAGTTTGTTTGGAACCAGAAGCCCTCGAACGGCAATCGATACGATAAATCGCTCTACTAAAACAGTCTATAATTCTCGAATTCGACTTTTCCATGGGTGCCAAAATTGAGTTAATACAAGGTTGCTAAACGTAACGAAACTCCGCGCCATGCGCCATTGCGTCGATGCATAAGAAGCGGTGAGATTGAGATCATCACCGTTTTAGGATTAAGGCGAGTGTCTCCTTAATCGTTAATCGGCAATGATTTGATCTTTACAGTTTAGTATTAACTTCAGCCGCTTCTATTCAACAAAAGACAGCTTAAAGCGGGCCGTTTCTATTTTTCAAAGATCAACTGAAATTTTCTTAACGCCGCTTAAGGCACAATTAAAAGGTCTCGGAACTGAAGAACCGAACAAAGGTCATTTTTAAAACAAACAAGAAGGAAGGGGGACTAGCACGCTTACCCTCAACAAGGGCTGAAGGAGTCAGAAGATGGGGAAGAAATATCAGCAAAAATAGAGAGAATAGAAAAGAACATACGAACATGTCTCATTTATGTCCGCGAGTCAAATTTATGAACTGAAGGAAATGAAGGCATCAGACTCTACGGGATATCATAACTTAGAGGTGAATCGTACTTAAAACGTATTCAAGTGGGATGAGCACCTAATCAGGTGAAAAAGTGCGCAGGGGTCGTGAACCCCTGGGGAGGAGGTGTGCCCCTTTCGGACTGCCTCCCCGTCGTGTCACCGCAGAATTCGATGAGCGATCTCAATTGACGTATTAAATGCTTTGCTTCTGATTGTCAATCATTATTCTCGTTATTTCTACGGCAATTTGTTCGCCGTATATTAATGTACACACAATTTTTTTGTTCTTCGTCGGACAGGTTTTTTCATTTGTGTGTGTGTGCGCGCGCGCACAATTGGGATGGATGTCCCATTGAGTATAACTTACTCAAGTGTTTAAAATAAGCGATTCGTGTTCACTCTGTTGGACTTAATCGGCACTGTGTCCTCCCGAGCCTGCGGCCATTAAGAAGTAATATTTTGTAAGAAAAACAATAGAGCCGCGATGTAAATAAAATATTCCCTGTCGTAGATTTCAATCAGCAGGTTCATTCTCCCCTCCCTTCTGTATAGCTGCACGGCCCTCAGTTGTAAAGTAAAAAATAACAGCTTTTCCTTCCCTCTCCGCATGCAGGTTAAATCAAATCGAAAATTCGCCGATGAAATAGGCAGTTGAATAATAGGGTGGGCTAGTGTTTGTTGTGCAACCTTCAACGGTTTTTCATCATGAAGTCAACTTAGGATATCTCGGTTTAAACATTAGGGTCCCTAGGCTTGATGGAAAATCTTCATAGTGTGTACAGAATTGAGCTTAACGAGTTATGATTGGCTGTTGATTTAGCACGCCGGACAGCTTTATATAAGACGACACTATCTAGCGGCAAATCGTGGAGACAAAAGAAATCGATTTGCTATCTTGCCAATGTTATTTTAGACTATAATTGAGCTTTATGAGCGTGTCGGTACTCCCTTGCAAAAATTTCTACCAGTAGATTTTTTTTTAGATATGACGATGTGCTGTTGGAGCCTATGATGAAAATTCAGTCCAAGAGTAAGGACGCATCAAGATTTCTATCCTACGATTGGCTGATCCACTTATAAAACAGTCTTTTTTTGTGTACTCACGATCGTCCACGGTGGACGGGTGGATGAAAATAGTTCCGCTGTTCACAAGCGTTTGCATGCTTTTGAACTTGCGAACGTTATTGTGGACCGCAAGGAAAATAATTCAGGAGGGACTCGAGATTCTAATTAGACTAGATTCAATGAAATCCTCTCCTGAAATAGATGATTTCATGACCGCACTGCGGACATGAAATATAGGCAGATTTTCCCTTTTATTGTGGTGTACATCAATCGAAAGGTCTTAAAAAAAGGAAGAATTTGGCGCAAACCCGAAGTAGCTGCAATGCGTCTATTCAAAATGGCGGCCATTTAACCATTTGGGGGTGGGGGACCGTCCCCCCAAATAAAATCCCTCTATCCAGTGATACACCAATCGAAAGGTCTTGGAAAGAGAAAGAGAATGGCACAAACCGGACGTCAATACGATGCTTGAATCCAAAATGGCGGCCGGTCAAAGTTTTTTGGCTTATGACCCTGCAGGCCTATAGCCAAAAAACTTTGACCGGCCGCCATTTTGGATTCAAGCATCGTATTGACGTCCGGTTTGTGCCATTCTCTTTCTCTTTCCAAGACCTTTCGATTGGTGTATCACTGGATAGAGGGATTTTATTTGGGGGGACGGTCCCCCACCCCCAAATGGTTAAATGGCCGCCATTTTGAATAGACGCATTGCAGCGACTTCGGGTTTGCGCCAAATTCTTCCTTTTTTTAAGACCTTTCGATTGATGTACAACACGACCCCCCTTTACATTTGACTTTTTTGAACTACAGCCCCCCAAACTCAAAAATTTTCGGGGGGGGGGCTCCGCGCCCCATTTTTTTCCACCAAATGATAAAGTGTGGCACATCGTTGAAAAGAAGACGTTCTGAGGATTCAGAAAGTTTTTAGTTTTTGAAAAAATATTAATTCAAACCGAAGTTATGAGCCTCTAAAGTATGGGGTAGCTATTTGGCCGCCATTTTGTTTTGAGAGGGGCTACCGAAAATCTGTAAAAACGAAATTACTCAGTTTTTTGAGCCCTTTTGAATGATGAAATAAAAAATACCCCCTGCCATTTGAAATATGCGATATATTGGCAACACGGGGTACATTTTGGGGCCTACGCCCCCCCTTAAGGGCGGTGGGAGCCCCCCGATATTTTCTCTGAAGTCGCTTAGAGGTAATAGATTATTCCTGAATTGTTCAGATTTTTACAATCAACCAGGCGCTCACAGCAAAAGTGTGAACTCATTTCTCGGACACCCTGTATATGTTTAATACATTGAACGCCCATTTTTTGGTTATTTTTTTAATTCCAGTCAAGCTGAATTCACAACCAACTTCGGGGGTTAGGAGGCGAGGTAATATACGTGACACCATGTGTTCTTCGTCTCTTCCTCCGATTGAGATCATCCATTTGACCTACATAGAGACAAGAAAACCGGTGAAAAAAACAGAAAACTTTATGAAATATGAATAATTACGGTCTACAAAAAATGAAGACTTTTAGGTACTGCAAATTGATATCCACCTTACATTTGCATTTCTAGAACAGAATTTAAAATGCCTAATGGTACCTTCCTCCCTACGCCTTTCTGACTATAGTTTTGGCATGGCCTAGAATGGTGGGGGGTAGGGGAGCGTGTATGGAGCCTTGGAAGCAAAAATTAAATTAAAAAAGAATTCAGTTCTTCCTTCATTATATTAATTCATCCAGCTCCTTCTCCTGAGGCACATTTTACAAAAACATCAACATTTTCCAGGTTACATCCCTTGGCACAAGAAATTTATGGCACCCATAAAACTTATTAGGCACCCTGTCTTGACAGACCTGTTAGTATTAAGCATATTTTTTTAAATGATTTAGAATTGCTGTTCATTATGCACGGGTTCGTTTGAATCCTTGTCTCGGTGGTGGAAGGGGAACTCGAAATCTGATTCAGAATCCAATAATAAAATGGGAAGAATCCGCATCCAATTCTCTCAGTTGACCATCAGATCATCGGGTGGTCAACGTTGCTGAGCAGCGTGCATGCAGACTATGGCTGAAACCGAGTGATTCAGCTCGCTTGCTGGTGAGAACTGCATCCAGTTTTCTGAATCCAAATCACAGTAGTGATGTCAGGTATGTCATCACGGAGAGGATTCAGGAAAAAGTATTCAGTTAACAAAATGTATTAGATCCACTTTTCAGATTGATTCTGATTTGAATCATTTAATAAAATACGCTTACTGTACTCAGTGTCTCTTATCGGTGAGTGAAGCTCATTTCTTCCTTATTTCAAGGTAACACAGCCTCCTTTCACCGTTTCACCCTTTCATTTTAAAATCCCAAATACCACGAAAGACCCTTTTCACAAATACTAAAATGAATCCTCATATCAAATTTGGCTGAGTGTAGCCCATTAGTTTCAGTTTTGAACCTCTATAAGGATAGAATTGAACTTGAGCCAAATTGAACCAAATGAACTTTGGTTATTTGGTACATCGATAAAATGGCGTTATTTTCGCCGAGTCCATTTCTGTGCGTCCGCCGGAGGACGTCCGCAAGGCTCTCACAATACACTTTATTATTCCTTGATCTGCATAATTCCTGAGGACTTCCTCCGGACTTCCGGTCGTTGAACTAATGATTTTGTAAGGCCTACCAACGTCCTTAAATCATTACATTTTCCGATGTAAAATTAAGATGTCCGGAGGACGTCCGCTGATCAAATTATTTAATTATCTTTTTTGTGTCCGCCACAAGACGTCCGCAAGCCTCTGAAAACATTCTTTAAAGTTCGAAGTTCCTTGTAATTTCCGGGGACATCCTCCGGACTTACCGTCGTCGAACTAAAAATTTGTCAGTGCACACAATCTTCCTGTGATAATTAAATTACCGTCCGTAAACTTAAGATGTCCGGAGGACGTCCGCTGATTATAATATTTAATTCTATTTTTATGCGTCCCCCGGAGGAAGTCCGCAAGCCCCTCACAATACACTTCATTATTCCCGGATCTGCATAATTCCTGAGGACTTCCTCCGGATTTCCGGTCGTGGAACTAAAGATTTTGTAAGGCCTACCAACGTCCTTAAATCTTTACATTATCCGATGTAAAATGAAGATGTCCATAGGACGTCCGCTGATCAAATTATTTAATTCTTTTTTGTGCGTCCGCCAGAGGACGTCCGCAAGCCTCTCACAATACACTTCATTATTCCCGGATCTGCATAATTCCTGAGGACTTCCGGTCGTCGAACTAAAGATTTTGTAAGGCCTACCAACGTCCTTAAATCTTTATACAGGGTGTTGAAAAACTGTTCCCGAATATTTCAGGGGCGGATTCTACAGATCAAAATAAGATTTTTTTTCCCTATAAACATGTGTCCGAAAATGCCCCCCTTTTGAGCTACAGCCCCCCAAAGTTTTAAAAAATTTACGGTTTTTTTTGGAATAGCGACCACTATTATGAACCAAATGTCTTAAAAGTTGGTATCCTGAGGTAATTTTACGTGTAAATTCCATTAATGACCTCGAAAAATTCAGAAATTGAGTCTGACTGCACTTTTCACGCAATCTTGTACCTTTAACGGCACAAATTTTATGTTACAGATTAAAATTTTGAAGAATAATTACCAAAATCAGATGCGGAAACCCCTTAGAAAGATTTTTGGTCCTCCTTGTTTCTTTCGATACGACGCGTTTTAAGCGAGATAATCGCTGCACAGTGTGGAAAAGTCAGCGCTTTTACCATAGCGGCCGGCCCGTAGAAGCAGCGGAGAGGCGGGTTGCATACTCACTGCCGTTTTTCATGGTAAAAGCGCTGACTTTTCCACACTGTGCAGCGATTATCTCGCTTAAAACGCGTCGTATCGAAAGAAACAAGGAGGACCAAAAATCTTTCTAAGGGGTTTCCGCATCTGATTTTGGTAATTATTCTTCAAAATTTTAATCTGTAACATAAAATTTGTGCCGTTAAAGGTACAAGATTGCGTGAAAAGTGCAGTCAGACTCAATTTCTGAATTTTTCGAGGTCATTAATGGAATTTACACGTAAAATTACCTCAGGATACCAAGTTTTAAGACATTTGGTTCATAATAGTGGTCGCTATTCCAAAAAAACCGTAAATTTTTTAAAACTTTGGGGGGCTGTAGCTCCAAAGGGGGGCATCTTCGGACACATGTTTATTGGAAAAAACGGTCTTATTTTGATCTGTAGAATCCGCCCCTGAAATATTCGGGAACAGTTTTTCAACACCCTGTATAATCCGATGTAAAATTAAGATGTACGGAGGACGACCGCTGATCGTATTATTCCATTCTATTTCTTTGCGTCCGCCGGAGGACGTCCGAAAGTCTCTCACAATACCCTTTATTTTTCCCGGATCTGCATAATTCCTGAGGACTTCCTCCGGACTTCCGGTCGTGGAACTAAAGATTTTGTAAGGCCTACCAACGTCCTTAAACCATTATATTATCCGATGTAAAATTAAGATGTCCGTAGGACGTCCGCTGATCATATTATTCCATTCTATTTCTTTGCGTCCGCCGGAGGACGTCCGAAAGTCTCTCTTAATACACTTTATTATTCCTTGATCTGCATAATTCCTGAGGACTTCCTCCGGACTTCCGGTCGTGGAACTAAAGATTTTGTGAGGCATACCAACGTCCTTAAACAATTACATTATCCGATGTAAAATTAAGATGTCCGTAGGACGTCCGCTGATCAAATTATTTAATTCTATTATTGTGCGTCCTCCGGAGGACGTCCGAAAGTCTCTCTTAATAGACTTTATTATTCCTTGATCTGCATAATTCCTGAGGACTTTGAGGAACTAAAGATTTTGTTTGACCTCCCAACGTCCTTAAATCATTACATTAATTGATGTAAAATTAAGATGTCCGGAGGACGTCCGCTGACCATATTATTTAATTCTATTTTTCTGCGTCCGCCGGAGAACGTCCGCAAGCTGCCGAAAACCTTCTTGAATATTTGAAGTTCTACATAATTGCTGGGGACTTCCTCCGGACTTATTGACTTCGAACTAAAGATTTGGCAGTGCCTACCGTCGTCCTGAGATCATAACACTATGCGATGTAAAATTGAGATGTCCGGAGTACGTCCGCGGATTAGGTTTTATAAGCTTTAATTTTGCTTTCTCCTCGACGACGTCTGCAAGACCTTTGACAGTTTTTTTCATCCAAATATATCCTGGAGGTTTCCCTCGGACTTTGTCTTGACGAAGGATATTTTCACAGAGTAAAATTCCATTCCTATTTCAAGCAGATATCTTTAGTAGAGAGGATATTGTCCTATTGATATCCAGAAACCATGTGTTTGAAAGCCTCATTTGTCTTTCCATGTGAGGACGTCTTTAAGACAAACTGTTTATTCTTCCCGACTGAAGTAGTATTTTGATATTCACTGGATCTTGTTTTCGGGACGTTAATGTTTCTTCTTGTTTTCATGTTCCGTCGGCAAGTTTTTCTATAACCTCCGAATAAATAGAAGACATTGGAGTTCTTTGTGCTGGTTTTATTTCGGACAGCAGTTTTGACAAGTCCCTCCGCTGACCATAGGATGGTCCATTCTGTCTCGGACATTCTGAGGACATTCGAATGTCCTAACGAATTCTTCGGACTTAATTCGGACTTTGAATTTTTTGCCGGGTGATTACTTACAGGAAAGTCACGATTTCCTGAATTTCGAAATTTAGGTTATGTTTGAATGTTTAAAAACAGCTAATAAGAAGTATTATGGACCATACAATTACAGGGCACTATCGAGTATACCCTTGAGAGTGGTCTTTCACCACAGAAACGTTGATATGAGCAAGACTCGATTTTTGCGGCATTTTTAAATGAAGGCGAAATCGTGGTATATTTATATACCAGTGGGTTATAAGGGGTTTAAGGTGCAAACTAGAGCATAGTTTACCATGTATCCTCTAATCAATGTTCCCATTGCAATCTAAATATAAAGAATAACTGTTACAATAAAATTGTTATTCAGAACAAATTCATTACAACAACTACAAAGCATCTTTACCTTGTGTATTCGTTGTTTCGAGTTCACGCGGTTATTTGGATAAATGCGGTATTTACAGACAGAGTTTATAACAGTAAAATACTAAAAAATTGTTATCCTGCGTTCCGGCCAAATATACAAAATAACTGTTTGTTACAGACGTTTAAGGTAAGCATTCCTGTAGCCGGCACCCCTATAATTTGCACCAATTTTTCACAGTGTGAAAATTTAATTTAGTGGCAATTTTGGTGCTTTGCGTATTATTTTAGAATGTTTCTCACTTAAGGTCTCGGAAAAAAACCACACAAAACACCACCGCAGCGTTTCCACCAAACTAATTAATTGTGAAAAATGGGTGCCGGGCACTGGTGCAAATTTTAGGAGTGCCGGCTACTGGGCTTTTCACCTTAAAAGAACAAATTAAATTCTTTCAGGGATGTAACAAAATTTGAAGCTCAATAATTTTTTTTATTTAATTTAAGGTAGAAATTCAGCCGAACAGCGTGGAAAAAGGCTAAAATTAAGGTGCCAACTACATAGAACAAATTGGAATTTTGTAGCTTAAATCGAATCATCAGATACGCGTTTTCTTTTCGTCTAAAGTAATAATAATTTTTTAAAAAAGAACAAGCACAATAAGCGAAATAAGAACTTTTACAAAACTAAAATATGTATAAAACTGACTTGGAACTAAAACACTTAACCTAATTTGCACTTTGTGCGCATGCTAAACCATTTGTTTCTATTTTTTATTTTTATGAGCCATACTATAATACGTCCAGCATTTCGTTTTTTGCACTTTGTGCGATTGCGTGCTAATCTATTTGTTTTTATTTTTATGAGCCATTATAGCGTTTGGTCAAACGCAAAACGGAAAGTCCCAACAGAACGAAAAAGAGACCACACACTATAATTACAAGAATCATTTCGTTTGGACCGTTTTGTTCTAATATGACTCTCTACCGAATTAACGGCTGAACGAAACCCTATATCGCCGTATACCAATCGTCTCCATTTGAGTTCGTTTTGATACTTTTCTACTTTTCGACTTTTAATTTTATCTCGTAAGCGAGAAATCTCGTTTGCAAATTCTGGGAATTTCAAATGATTTGCCTCAAAACAAGTCGTGGCAACTTAAGAAAAAGAAAAGATGTAACGGACCGTGCGGCTCGCAAATCAATCAATGCTACCAACCGCATCAACCACCGAATACATCACATCGGCAGCCGACCTCTGCTGGAATCAGGAGGACAATTTTTTTTTTTTTTTTTTTTTTTTTTTTTTTTTTTTAAATTTTAAATAGCCCTACAGCAGCTAATCCCATTCAGTTCAAAATTAAACGTACAGTGCGAGGTCACATACGGGAGGATGGGTAACACATAGGTATAAAGATTCACCCACCACGGCCCATTGGTGGGGCTTATTTTGGATAGGAGGCCATGGGTTAAAGGACCCCCCTGTGTGACCGGCATAATAGTCTACATCCCCCCCAATTTTCATTTTGATAGTTTATCAGGTGTCCAAAAACGCTTCTTTTAAATAAAGGACATTACCCAAAATCGGCCTTTTTACCCCTGAGAGCGAAATGTGAAATAATTTTAGGGGTGATAGAGGATTGAATCAGCGTTCCGAATCTGGCTTTTTTTGATTTTGGACGAAGGGAAAGGGGGGGAGGGGGGTCCAAAGTCAGACCCTTCAAATGCCCATAACTTTTGAACGAATAAAGATATGAGAATGTACTTTACGCGAAAAGATAGATCGTTTAAAGACCTTTTGATTTATGTGTACGATATTTGCCTTATTTTAATTTTTAATCGATTTATCGAAGTTTTTCTGATTTTTTTGAAACCGGGTTTTCCGTTCCCCCCTGAAATTATTTCACATTTCGCTCTCAGGGGTAAAAAGGCCGATTTTGGGTAATGTCCTTTAATTCTACATTTTCCCACTTCGTGCATTTAAAATAAAAATATTTTCTTAATCCTAAAAAAAAAATAGACCTATCAATGCTTTTTTTTCCCCCCAAATATCTTTTATAATCCCCGTACCTTGTTCCCCCCTCATTTTTCATACACACAATTTTTTCGGTTACATTGTCGACCCCCTCTATATATCCTTTTTTATCTTATAGATAAATAAAAATACTCTGTATAGGATATACAATTTTACATAACCAGTTTAAACATTTCAACATTTCAATAATTTTGCACTCCTCTTTCTCCCCAAAATATACCGCATTGCTGCATTCTGCCCAAATTGTAATTTTTCTAGTTTTTCCCCATTAGTTTCGAACAGTATTGACGAGCAATAGTCAAGTATGGAGCCAACTATTGCATGATAAACTATCTTCTTACATTCATAGTGCTAACTCTACTTATTCTCCATAATAAACTAGTTTTACTCTTATATCTATTCACTACACTCTCAACATGCTCCCCCAAATCTATTTTATCATTGTTTAAAAACCCCCAAATATTTTAATTTTCCCACTCTTTCCACTATCTCTCCATTCATACTCAACACCCCCTCCCACTCATTCATACGATCTCCCATTATTAGATACAAAGTTTTCTTAATATTTAATTTTAACTTATTAACATTCAACCATTTACACACCTCTCCAAGCTCCCTATTTAGGACATAATTTATATCAATGACATCGTCACTACTGAAGTAAATTAGTGTATCATCCGCAAATACGTGGACTTTACACTCGCTCAAGCAGTTCCTAATGTCTTTTATAAAAATTTAAAGAATAAGAGAGGCCCAAATTTTACTCCCCTGTGGAACTCCCAAGTCCATGGACAGTTTATCAGATCTAAATTCCTCCCACTTTACCAGCTGTTCCCTATTTTTCAGGTAGTGTTTTAACCATTTTAAGGCCCCACCACCAATACCCATTTTCCTCATTTTTATAATCAAGATTTCTCTGTCAATTGTCTCGAACGCTCTTTTTAGATCCAAGAAGACAGCGGCAATTTTTTTTCCCTTTGCCACCTCATCCCTCCATTCCCTGTGGATCATTTGAATTAGTTCCTCCGTTCCTCTCTTTCTTCTAAAACCCCTTTGCTCATTAATTAATATTTTTTTTTTTTCGAGGAACTCCGTTAATCTACTCACCACAACACCCTCAAAAACTTTTTTTTATGAATGGCTGTGAGTTTTGGGTCTCATTTCTTCTCCATTTGTGGTGTTTTTTTCTTTGGGCACTGGTGTTATTTCTGCCACCTTCAATTCATCTGGAACTACCCCTTCTTTTTAAAGATTTATTAATCAGTGTTGCCAATGTTCCACTGAAAGTATCAACATATTCTTTGCCAATTTTTCAACTGAGAGGAAAACCCCCATTACTATTTTTCATTTTCTTTATAATTTGTTCCACTTCAACCTTACTTTTTGGTTCAAATTCCCCTAATTTAATCACGTAATTTTTATCATCCCTCCCCCCCTTTAAAAACATCGTTACCATTATTACCTAACCCGATTTCCTCCACACTATCCCTGTAATACTTGTTTAATTTTTCGGCTGCTTCTTTACCTCTAAATTTCTCTCCTGCAACTCTTAGAAACCCCTTTTTTTTTACTCTTACTCACTCCAATTAATTCATTTATTATTCCCCCGTTTTCCCCCCATTTTCCTTATTTTTTTTTAAAATTTTTTTCAAAATATTTTTTTTTTGCGTTTTTTTTCAATTTTTACAAATTTTTTTCTCTCTATCTTAAATAGATTCCAATTTTTTTCCCATTTAGAGCTGGAAAACTCCCTATACGCTTCATCCCTAACCTTCCTCGCCATACCAAATCTTTATTCCACCACTTGACTCTCCTCTTAACAATACATTTTTCCTCCTCCTGAACTGCTTTTTTTCTCCTCCATTTAAACCCAAAAGAAGGCCTGTTGTGTCCCCACTCCTCCATCTTTCCAACTTTGGCCATTGTGTCAATTAATTTTTTCTCATCTAATTTTCTAATCATATATTTTTCCTTAATTCTACGACACTACCTGTGTCACAACTTTTCCCAAAACTACTCCACTATGGTCGCTAAATCTAGGCGTGTGGAATACTTTACACTCTCTGATTTCCTTGCCACTACCCCAATTAAAACAAAAACAATCTTTGACTCAACTCTATTCGCAACTCTCGTGTTTTCCTTTATCATTTGGGTGAATCCTAACTCTTTATTTTGACTCTAAAATTTTCTTGCTACCCAATTTCTTCCATCACTTAGCTCCCATCTGATATTTAAATCCCCCATTAAAATACCCCTATCCCAATTTTTCTGATTATCCTCATCTCTCTTGAATACCACCCAAAAAAATTTCTTAACACCACCACTTGGTGACCTATAAATCACTCCTAGGAACATCATTTTCCCCATCCCCTTTATCCCCATCTTTTAACCCTAACTCATTACTCACTGTACTACCTACATCTATTACCTCAATTTTTTTGCTCACATAAATGACTACTCCTCCCCTATGTGAACTATGAGAGTCCGCACGCAAGAGAACGTAGCCGTCAATACTAATCTCCCCATCATTTGTTCTATTTGTTAAATGAGTTCCGTACACCCTAAAACATCGATTTTTTTTTCTTCAATTCTAAACCCCCAAATTTTATCAATTTTAGCATAGAGTCCATCGACATTGAACATCTCAATCACCATACCCTTTACCCCTTTCTCTCTCTCCATTACTCTTCCAATTTCCCCCTTTTCCCCATTTTTACTCTTTATTTTTTACTCACTGATACTCCCTTTTTTACCTCTTATCTCTATGTCTCCCTCAACTTCCCCAACTTAAGCTCTCTATCCTCATCTGAGCCAGTACAAATGTACCTTTATCCACTCCCCAACCATTTAAATTTAGATTCACTACTTGTTTCTCTATATCTTTTTTAATCAAATTTCTGTACATATCAATCATTACTCCAATTACTTGCCTCACCCCCCTTTTATTTAATCTACCAAAATCTTTCTTGCTGAAGTCCGCATTATCCATGCATAGACTCAAGTAAATATAACCCTCAAGTGCTATCGTTCTCAGCTCTCTATTAACTCTGTCTATTTCCATATTAACACATGAGGTCGGATGCAAGTCGACTCTATGTGTGATACTCATTATCCAGAATATGCATCCATTATCTTCGACTGTTTTTTTGAGTC
Source organism: Trialeurodes vaporariorum (assembly GCA_011764245.1). Taxonomy (NCBI): domain Eukaryota; kingdom Metazoa; phylum Arthropoda; class Insecta; order Hemiptera; family Aleyrodidae; genus Trialeurodes; species Trialeurodes vaporariorum. The sequence continues at coordinate 23,753,739 of VMOF01000388.1, read as the reverse complement.
TTGGCAGAATATTTAAGAGTATTACACTATCGTTGCTGAATACTTCCTTCCCCCCCGCAGCAAATATGACGATATCACCTTCTACAAACCTCCCCAAATCCTCCTCTAAGCTCCCTTCCCACCTTTCTGCCCCCCAATCTTTCTCAGTCGATACTCTTACCTCGATGTTTTTGTCGATTATCCAAAATTCATCAAAAAAGGGTTTGTTTTAATTTTGCGCTGTACTCGTCAGCTAAAAGCCAAATCACACGTTTTTCCCCCCCTTTTTGCCATTCCTCATCCCTCAACCTCTTCAACTTGTTACTCCTGTCTTTCTCTTTCATACCCGCTTTCCTCCTCTATCTTTATCCATATTTTTTCCCTAATTTCATCATTCCCCAAATTAGCATCGATAAACCCCCCCCAATCCCCTTTAAATTTAGCCTTATATTTAATTAATTTTTTCTCCAGTCCCCCTACTCTCTCTCTCGCTTCTTTCAACTCCTCCTCAGTTTCGCATTTACATTTTCGGCATGTCCCCAAAAAAGAATCACTAGTTTTTTTAATTTCACCAGAATCATCGTCAGTCATCCCCACACACTCTAAATGGAACCATTCATTGCCCCCCCCATCGCAACCCATACACTTTCAGAGGGAGGCTCAGAAGTCGCCGCCTCCGATTTTGAAAACAATTGCATGAAAATGTAGCTAAAGTAAAACTATTAGACCCGTGTTTCTCACTTTTTGCCAATGGGCCTTCCTAAGCGTCAGGAATTTTTGAAAGTTGCCCAAATTCACGTGAAAACCCGAGCGGAGAGCGTTCCGAATATTTACCTGAATTCGACAACTTTCAAAAAATTTTCCCGACGCTTTAGGAAGGCCCATTGGCAAAAAGGGAGAAACACGGGTCTAATAGTTTTTCTTTAGCATATTTTCGTGCAATGTTTTCAAAATCGGAGGCGGCGAATTCTGAGCCTCCCCTTGTTAGTTTCTTCCCCCCAAATTTTATCTTGAAATTCTCCACACTTTTCCTTTCCCCCCTTATCACTCTTAAATTCGTCAAACCCATTTTCCCCCCTTTATTTTTACCCATATTTGAATTAACAGTAAAACAGTACTGATGGACAGTACAGTACAGAACTTTCTACAGGGGATTGCTGCTGTAGGCTTATTCTAACATACACGTGCCGGCCCAATCCTGCTAACGTATACCACTAGCGTATGATATCCGACAATCTGACGGTACGGTGCAATGACGAAAATAAACACAGAACGAAATTAAATACAGAATTTAAATACAGAACGAAAGTACGAAAGCCCTAAACAACGAAACAAATGTACGACAATGTACGATAACAATTTCCAGACGCGACTCACGATACAATAGGTACAATGCGATAACACGATAACACGGAAAAGTAGCCGCGAAATAACTCCGCGAAGTAACCTCGAACCGCTCCGCTCCGCTGTCTGAACTGAACTGCTTGAATTAATACTATTCTGTGCTCGTAGTGTTATTATCTTTCGATAAAAAGGATGAGAAATCTGATCTTTCATTACCTTAATCCTCAGAATTCTCCTTTAATTACCAAAACTTACTGGGCATCGAAGAGGCTCTCTGATACAACCCAGATTTCGTTGTTTACATAGCGGTCCCAGCCCTAACCTCTCCTAGTCTCCTCCTGACATATGTATTTCCTATTCTATCAACTTTCAGCTACCTATTCATTGCTTATGCTCAACGTAATAAAATTACTCTGCTTGCGTCTGTAGTAGCTCTGACTTGTGAATTGGTAAGAGTTCAAAGGTTCAACAATGGGAACTTCTGAATAGACCTGTTCTTAGTGATGTGCTGACTTGCGATATACTTCCATCATGTTGTGATTGTATGTGGAATTCCTTTCTCCTAGAAATTGAGTCTCATCTCTCTACCTTTACATTTTTGGGTTTTGAAGGTCCTATAGGGAGTCAGCCCTCTTTCAATTTCAAAGGAATGTGCTTCGCGGTCAAATTTTTTGACATTCTATTTAGTCCGGCAACTCTTGTCAAATGACCTTGCGCTATAAGCCATCATGCAATCAATGTAGTTACATCGCTCCATATCTATTTACAAGTAAATTTCAAATACTCCGGGTAACTTCCTGATTGAGTGTCAATTAGTGGATATTCTGATTGATTCTGTGTAACCTGGACCTATCTAAGGCATAATAATCTAATTGGTCGGTATCGTCATTTTGCATGCCCAACACAAGAAGTTCTACAGCAGAGTCATTTTGAGTATCAGGTTCCGACAAGTCGCGGTGCCTGAACTGCATCCAAAACCAACCGTTCAGCGATGCGAGTTGATACAGTTCGGAAGGAGGCACAGCTACTTGTCAGAGCCCGACACTCAAGATGGTCTCGCTCTACTTGGGTTTAAGTTAAATTTACAACTATCCATGATATACTCCTGACCTGTTGTTGATTAGGTGCAAATATGCTGTAACAAGTAGCAGAGCAAGCTTCCAAAATTCATTAAAACGCATCAGTGAAGGTTGGTTGGCAATGAGCGGAAACTCTTAGCTAACCAATCGCTCACCGATGCACTTAGATGTATCACGGATAGCTAATCCATCAATCCGTCCGTAAACTAAAGGCTAATTTTTAAACAGGAACGCTATGGAATGCTGCACTCTTTTCATGTGGTTAGCGGGCATGGTTCACACGATCCATCAGAACGGAACTAGCCAACTAATTTCTTCCAACTGCGGAAATTTTTTTATCAGCCAAGAGTAACCCGTTCAATCTTGTTCCATAAATGAAAATATTAGCTTCCAGTTAGTGATCAAAAGTAGGTACCTACCGCAACCTTGAGAGGCTTCTCGAAACAATAATGGCAGCACCTTGACAGCTTACAACTTAACGAGCTTGAGCCGATCCACTTATCCTTGATCAAGTTAGTCAGATTCTTTCATGAGGTTAGAGCTCGTTTCACAAGTGCAGGCAGAGCTCGACCGATAATCTTTAGCTATGTTTCAATGTATTCATTTCTCCAAAACCAAATTTTCCATAGACTTATACATGTGCTTTTAAGGCGCTCCTTCATAAATGGCTAAATCTCTTTTTTCAATATAATTTCATTCCATCATGCCATATGAAAACTAATGCTGGAACGATGGCATACGACAACAGCACCAAAAAATTTCCAAAGATTGTCGGTCGAGCTCCTTCCCACTTCAGAACCCAGCTGTTGCACTGACCAAACAAGATTATGATGAGTTGAAGCAGGACCGTTTTGAGTTGAGGTTCTGACAAGGAGCGGTCCCTGCTTCCGAGCCGCATCAACATGCTTCGTTGAGCAGTTGATTAGCGCAGAGTTTCAACTGGATGTTTATCAACCGCTCACCGCTGTGCCTTGATGCAGTTTGGAAGCAGGCACTCCTACTTGTCAGAACCCGATACTCAAAATGGTTCTGCTATAGCAACCACCCTGCTAATTGATGCTCTAAAAGCTCTCTAGGAACTAAACTGTCGAGTAAGAAACTGTCACTCGATTTGTCTGTTCAACTATTAGAAAAATCCAGCATCCCTTTAAACTCAGTGGCATGTTTAAAAATACCTGATTCATGCTTGACTGTCTAGATTTGGGTCCTTCAAGAAACCCTCTGTGCCCCAAATTTTAAAAAAAATGTTATACAGTAGTGACAAGCTCAACTGCCCTTAAATATTTTTAAACATCAAGTTTTGCTCAGCAAGCAGTCAGGGAGAACGATTTCCGCTGCCTTGCAGCTCAAGAATTTTTTAGCGGAAATATTAGGGGTTTTCCCTTTATCTCAAGGCGCAACAGAGAATGGCAACATTAACTTGAAAAATTTATGAGCACAACCAATAACTAGTCGAAGAAAGTGAGAGGAACTCGTGTGTCACTAGCAGAGTTGGTCAGAAAATGGTGGTAATCGATTACACGATTTCATGGTAATCAGGGATGACTTTTTACAAGCCATCTATCATATTAGTTGGAGAAGATTTGGATCTAACCTAAAAGACCCTGAAGTTTACTATTTATCTAGTAAGAATAGGTACATAAATTACCATCCAAAGGTTTGACGATTACCGATTAGCCAGAAATCGTGTAATCAATTACGCTCCTATTTGCCCGACTCTAATCACTAGGTAATTTTTGGGAAAAGCACTGATTCCATAGAAGCTTGATGGAAGTCTTCAAACTAAAAGAACTCAAGAGGAAACTTCAGAACTTAAAGAACCGGCAACCGGTTTTCTGACAAACGTAAAATAGATTCAGCTTGCGTTTACACAAAATATAGGTAATGGGCAACAACATTTTAAAATTGTAGGTACAGGTTGTGAATTCAAGAGTGCGAGCTTGAGTTGATATTCCTGGTAGAACATGCACGAAAAATAAACAAAGAGCACACCAAGTTAACAATGTCATGAAGATTGAAGAGGTAATTTTGGACTGTTTGGACCAAAATTGAAAACATACATATGTAAGAGGTTATGCTCTGCTTTCACAATTGTAAACAACACGGAGAAATTATTTTTTCGCTCATTATATCTCAGCAAAAAGGACATTTGAGAACAAACTAAAGAATGGTCAGAAAACTAGTCGTATTTAGCTTTCAAAGGAGACCAAGTTTCTTTTAAAACAGACGCGGATTTTTTACTTCAAAATTAGTTTGAAAGTCGCAAGTTCCCAGTCCTTTTGTTTACGGCCGGATATGGCCTTGGACTAACTTCTGCTTCACAGTGACTGGATGATTCGCTTTACAGTGGCTATCTGTAATTCGCTTAGATGCTCAGCGCTGAGAGACCGCAGCGGCTGCCCTGCGAATTACAGTAGTTCCGCAAACCGCTGTTCAAGCGCTACGGTCTGGCTGGACTAACCAATGACTCGGCATGGTCCGATTTCTTCTTACCACTGAATACTGATAATTTTTTATCCCCTTATTTTGCGGGACATACTATATCGTTGACTGTTTTTTTCTAAAGGGGGTTTTCCCGCTATTCTCTTCCTCCTGACAGCTTTCTTTCCTCACATTTACACCTCGATAATTCGCGCATCCATCGTGGGATCTTCGCAGTAGGAACAGCTTGCATTACGATGTGGGGTCAGTCTAAACGAACTTAATGGACGGTACCACGTCAGTAAAAAACAGTCGTGATATCTCAGCAAAAACGCCTGGCGGCGTGCTACGGTGAACGGAAAGTCCGGGCATACATCTCGTTCGTTCGAATGGCCAACTCTTTCTTCACCCCAAAAACGATCCCGGAATATTTTCGTTTCTGATCTGATGATACTGCATCTCAAAAAATCGACTTCGTTCCGATTCATGCTCTACAGGCACAGTGATATCAGGAACGAAAAGTCCTTTCTTTGATTCTCTTCTCCCTCTCTCTCTGACAAATACTATGTATGATAAAATCGCCTTCAATTCGACGGTTATGCTTTTCCACGTACACCCACTTTTTTTAGCTAGGTAATAAAATAATGACAGATCAGTTTTCATCGAAATTAATTCGAAAGGAGAGGAGAGGGGGAAAAGGGGGGAAAAGGGGGGGAGACTTGCCGTGACTTTTTTGGGGTGTGAGTATTGATGTGTGTACAGAACCTTCGTCCTATGTAAATTGAGTGATCACGCACAGAGCAAGCAAGGGCCATCCAGAACACCTTGTGGTCGAGGAAATAAGCGAGGAGGGGGCATATCCTAGAATTAGTAGTTTTCAATTGCACTAGGTCTTTGGACCGAAATAATTTATTTTATCGGATTCGCTGAGGAGGAGGGTTGCCCCCCTACGGTGTCTCCCCGAAATTCACCACTAACAGCAAGGGGCAAAGACAAGGTGTTACATTGCATAGCCATTCGTCTATTAGTCACGGCAAGTCTCCCTCCCTTTCCCCCTTTTCCCCCTCTCCTCTCCTTTCGAATTAATTTCGATGAAAACTGATCTGTCATTAGTTTATTACCTAGCTCAAAAAGTGGGTGTACGGGGAAAAAGCATAACCGTCGAATTGAAGGCGATTTTATCATACATAGTATTTGTCAGAGAGAGAGGGAGAAGAGAATCAAAGAAAGGACTTTTCGTTCCTGATATCACTGTGCCTGTAGAGCATGAATCGGAACGAAGTCGAGTTTTTGAGATGCAGTATCATCAGATCAGAAACGAAAATATTCCGGGATCGTTTTTGGGGTGAAGAAAGAGTTGGCCATTCGAACGAACGAGATGTATGCCCGGACTTTCCGTTCACCGTAGCACGCCGCCAGGCGTTTTTTGCTGAGATACTATAATACTTCCAGCATTTGGTTTTTTTCTTTTGTGAGACAAAATTGTTTTTTGATAAGAACAATTTCATAGAACACAAAAAATGGTAGGAACTACATAAAATGAAACAAAAACTTAAATCTAAATGGTCGGCACAAGATCAGATAAACAAAGTTGGTCGGGGTGGTAGAACAGAGTTCTCAGGGAACTATTACGCCAGGAATCTGGCTTGTTGAGAACATTTGTTTCGTTTCTAGTGGTCAAATACCTTTGGAATTTGTAAAATCTTAGTGGACAGGGATGTTCACTGCGGCTGACCACTCCACAGGTGTGTCACTGAGTTCCTTGGCCGAGGAAGCCCAGTGGTACGAACCTAAAAGGCTGTATTCGTGGATAAAGAAAATAAAAATAAAAAATAAAAAAAAATAGGATTTGCTCTTGCTTTCAGCAATTTATAGTTGGGGCGGGTCAGTTTGGCTAACCATTCTTTGGCAAATGACGTAAACAAAATGTTAAATATGATAAGATAGAGACATTGCATGATTTTTACTTCCCTCTCAATTACAAAAAAGTGAAAATTAGTAGGAGTCTTGGAAACAAAAAGGATAGAGTAAATTACTATAAAATTTTAAATGAGCTTACTTCTTTGGCAATAGATTCAAGAAAAGAAAGAAATTTTGACAAAGAAGTCACCAAAGAAAATATTTTTCATCACAAAAACGTTGATCCTACATTCATGAGACAGCTTAATAATATTATCTTCAGCATCACAGAATAAGCATGAGCTACTTCGAGTTTGCTTCAAAACATTGAGTTTTACACAATTTTGACCAATATTTAGACCATCGATTTCTTGATTAATTGTATTGCGACAGTTTAGACAGATGCGACTATTGTCGTCAGTATTTTGAGGACCGTGTTTTAAATCGCTACGATGGCGGGTTGAAATATCGCGCTTCAGAGCATTTTCGTCTCCATTTAATCTACTCATTGTTTTTCTCGGAAACACTGAGTTGCATACAAAGCATGCAACATGCCCTCTATTTCCAAACACCATTTCACAAAGAAAGTAGAAAAAAGCAGAATCGGAGACTCAAAATAAAAAATATCAAAAATGCGGCACTTCAAAAAAATTTAAAATGGTTCAAAATAGGCAAAACTCGGAATAAGCGTGCAAAAGAAAGCATTGTAAAGCGGATTAGTAGGTTAAAGCTAGAAAATGTAAATATTGCGTTGCTTCAAAGATTCTGGAAAAGTAGTGGGTGGTGTGTAGCTATCACTCTCTCGTGACCTTCATGTACACCCTTCTCTTTTTAGTGAGAAATTTCGTTTTACTTAATGGTTATGTAATTATCATTTTTATGTTTTACTAAATGTGCTGGTGTCAACATTGAACTTTACTTGCTGCATTTATTGAGAAAAAAGGAATTGGCATCATCATCACTTTCACTGTAATAAGACCATTGTAATCGGCACTGTACAGACAAAGATTCCATGTTGTGGAGAGAGAGGAGGAGAAGAAAATCAATTTTAGACAGCATTAACAGTCCCAGTTTAAAATAGTGGATCGGTCTCTTATAGCAAATAAATTGCATAATCGTGAAAGAGGTACAAAGTAGGTTATGCACCAAATAGATCGCCTTCTGTGCGCGACGTGCTCAGTGCTCACTAATCTGATCGGTTAACCGGAATGAACGAGCCGCCGCTGGACAGGGCGATATTTTTACTTATTCCTGAGACAAGTTTTATATCCTCGCTGCGGCAACATCTGAAAAGGCGTCAAATATTTCCTCCTCTCAAGGCTATGCTCAAAATCATTTATTTCTCAGAAGAACTTAAATTCGCGTGCATAAGATTTTAAGACTCAAACATCACATAAGGCGAAAATTGAAATTTGGTGTGCGAGCAGAAGCCTAGCAAGACAAACATTCGCGGAACGAATGAGCGAAAGAATCAACAGCGAGCGCGTTGCTCGGAGAAATTAACGCGAACAAAGTTCTTCCACGGTAGCCAGATTGTGAAAAAATATCCTCGGGTTGCCGATTTAAATCAATTCAAAATTTATTTATTTATTTATTTATTTATCACACTTTGGTACATAGGACAGGAAAACTGTATGGTACAGGTCAATGATATTAACAATAATAGCCAAGTTACAGAGTATTTGGGTTACATAGTTTTTTTGTTTGTTTTTTTTTTGGGTTACATAGTATTTGGGAAAATACATAGATGCATGCACAGAAGGCTGTACATGCATCTATGTATTTTCCCTGCGATCTAACTGCGATTACACATGAGTGACTAGTTGAAGGTTAAGTTTAACAGAGGAATTCTTCCAGTGAATAAAAGGCTTTAGTCGTAACAAAGTTTTTGACTTTCCTCATATAGGCTATATTGTTAGTCTCCAATTTAATTTCCTTGGGTAACTTGTTGTAAATTTTACCCGCAGTGCCAAATAAGTTGTCATAATATCTGGACCTTCCACTCAAGAGCTTCACATCAGCCTGACCTCTTGTGTTATAAGTGTGGAACTCTCTGAAGGATTCAAAATCCTGCGGATTATTCCGCACCCATATCACAACCTCCATTATATACAAACTATAGATAGTACAAATTTCAAGTTGCTTGAATACATCTCTACAGGATTGTGTCTGTCTAAGCCCTAGCATTTGCCTGATTATTCTTTTTTGCATTTTGAAAACTTCATCAACACCTTTGGCTTTACCCCATAATATCAGGTTGTACATTAAGATGGATTGTACATGAGCATAGTATACAGTTTTCAAAATATCAATGGAATAGTTGGACCTAAGCTGTCTCATTACAAAACTGAGTGCACTGAGCTTCTGACATATATAATCAGTATGCGGATTCCATTTCAGCTTGGTATCGAAATAAACACCTAGATACTTGGCCGAGTCTACCGTGGTTAGGAAATCTGAAAATCTGGCAACCGCGTCGTTCTCTCCTCTAGCTCCATTCATGTAGAGAGTGGAGTACGCAGATAGAGAAGTGCTCCAGAGAAGTAGGCGCACATGAGATGACAATCCCGTTTCCTTAATTCTCTCGTCACTTGGAAGTTGTCTCTACGCACATACATATTTAAATCTCCAAGTGTATATGCTCCGGATCTTCAGCGTATTGTATAATGTATTAGCACCCCCTTGCATTTTTCGAAGAACTGCAGTGCGCTACGATCCGTAAACGCAAGACCCGCTGAAACAGCGACTTTAATTTCATCATCTGCGTCAACGATTTGAAGTCGGACGACTTGAGCGATGAACGAAAGCGCGCTCGTTCCCGGGTTTGGTTGTTTCCACGTTTTTTGTTTGTACGAGAGTATTATAATGAATGGAAGCGAATAAATGTCATCATTTGCATGCGTCAAGATGAGTTGGCGTTGCCGCACCTAGCCGCGGCGCGCGGGTTTCTGGAATTGTCCCATTCTTGACTGAATTTTCCCGTGGAAGGAGATTCCTGAATTGTAAAGCTTTCGATATGTATATTAACAACGCTAACGATAATCAGAACAAGAACACACAATAATACTTACGACTTATGAGAAACTTTCGGGAAACGTTTTGTCTCTAGGAACTATCTCGTCGAACGAGAGCCAGGAGAGCGCAGCTGACATGAGCCCCCTTCCTCCTGTTAGATTTCGAACAAGAACAATTTTCAATTGCAAGTTGATTCCCTAAAAAATAAGTTTCTTTTGCTCTTTTAAAAATAACTTTTTAAACTTGGCTGCTTTTTAGCGACATCGCACACGGGAGCCAACGAGTAGGTCTTTTCGGCGGTGCAGACTGCAGATGTTTCGCTGGCTGCCGTCAGGTTGCTCTCTAATCGTTCATTCGCACGCAATGAGTATATTTTATACTCGTTGGCTCCCGTGTGCGGTGTCGTATTGGCAGTACATCTAAGTTGGCTAGAACATCAGCATGAAGGCTATGTCAAATGTAAGCCAGTTTTGTATAATTACTCAGAATTGTACATTTTACTGATAGGTCAAAAACTCAAAGGAACAAAGCCTTTTCATTTTTCCGGTGCGCTTCTCCCCTGTTACCAAAGAGATCCTTAATTCTGATGAAAAATGTTGTTTCTTATCTCATTCTTGATAGCCATTTTATTTTTTTACTGTTTCTTCTAGATTCAAATTGATTATTTGTTCTTTTTCTTATGTGTTGCCTTATGAAATAAGTAATTAAATTTATCTGTCATTATTTTCAATCGTTTTTTTTTCTCCTTTACTTTAGCCACGTTCCATCTTCTCATTGAAAAATGTCACTTTTATTGCAATAAAATAAAATTCAAATTACTATGAAATTTCAATATTTGCTGGATGTATGTGCTACGTTTTGCTATTGAATTGCGATTTTTCAATGCAAAGTTCAGTCAACAGAACCAGCTTCAAATTAAATTAGCTTCAAATTACATTTCGAAAAGTACTATTTTTTGCAATTAATTTGTACTTGTCAAATTCCCTATAGGTGTTTTCAGAAGGCACATAGTAATTGCAATTTCATCTGATTTTTATTACTCTACTGCATAGTGAAATGAAAATTTTGCTGAGACTTGAAAAGACACCCATTGGGTATTTTCGAAACATACGTCTTTCCTGAATTGCTCATCAAATCAAAGAAGACTTATAAATGCAAATGGAATACAGGGAAGCCTTTATGGAGACGAGAAAGGAATAACATTATTTTTACAAAGGAATATGTTAATGGATGAATTCTGATGAGAATGAAGTCTGCTTTCTGCTGAATCTTTCTTTGGGTTATGATTAATTTTTAAGACATCGAGCCACTTGCTAAATACTGTCTCCTGGTATCCTTGAAATCCTCAAAAATGATGGAGCATCAATCAGTAGGGTGATTTTAAACTCATTGTAATCGTATCGAGTCAATACTGGAGAGCTCGTTTCGAATGTGGAGACTTTTTCAACATTATTTCTCACATTGCATGATGGAATGAAATTAAAGTGAATTTGAGAGCTTTGGTATTTCGATAGAGTGCTTTGAAATCACAGTGTCAAAGTCTCAAGAAAAATTTGTATTGATTTCAAGCAATGAAAATTGAAAATTTGCAAAAGATTGTTAGTTGAACTCTAAACTCTGTCTGCACTTGTGAAACTAGCGCCAGAGGTGTCACCAGGGGGTGGTTGCCCCTCACCCAATTGGAAAAGAGGAAGAAAAAAGAAAAGGAAGGTGAGGGTATTAAAAAAACCAAGAAATTAAGAAATAGGAAAGCAAAATAAACAGATAGTAGGAATAAAAAGGGATTTTAAAGTGAAAAAAAGAATAGGAAAGAGAAAATTAAAATGAGCAATAAGTAAACTGAATCAGAGGAATTTCGAAGGTCAAAATATTCTCTTCACAATCTCAGATCATAGTATCTTGGACCGATCCTAATAAAGTTGTGCACAGTGGCGTAGCGTCCTATTTGGCGAAGTGGTATTTCGTCCATTTTAACCCACGTAAAAGGTTGAATGTAAATGTGTGCACTGAACATCCAATAGTTAAATATTTCTCATGGGTTGAAATGGACCAATACGACATTGCCAAACTGCACGCTACGCCACTAGTTGCACATCCCTGTTTTCTATACAGGTTGTAAAGAATATATCCTTGCTTCGGATTGGATAGTTCATGCCATATGCAGACATAGTTTTGCTAGATTTTCCATTAAGTTATATTTAATGCAACGAGATAATTCGGTGATTTTGATAGCAATGTTGGCTGAAGTTTTGTTCCAAAATAGGTAGCTTAAAATTTTGCTGGAGAAAAGTTATTTTCTCAACATTTTTCAAGGGAGGGCCTCCACTACTGGTCCCCCCCCCACACCCATAGAGCTGTGCTGACATTTCCGGAGACAGGGGGTAAGACCTCAATTTTGCTGTCCCTCACAAATAAATGTACTTACCTATATCCGATGCATTTTTGTTTGCATATGCGCCCTGATTTTGCTGCCTCAGGACAAGGGCACTCTATTGCCCCCCCCCCCTCACCCCCATCAATGCCCCTGCACATCTCCCATGAAGAATCTCCCATCTTACCCCCAGGCCCGGATTAAGGGGGGTCGAAGAGGGCAGCTGCTGAGCTGCCCGCAGAGGTAAAACATTGCGTTGACATTTCCAACGCTCGTGTGCTCGAATATATATATATTGTTAAAAACTGATATTGTAATCAAAGACAATTATTCCCTTGTCAATGCCTAATGACTAAAGATAGACGTAAGACGCAACTTTCTTTTCTAGAAAATTAATTCCAAAACGTTGACTACCAGCCAAAAAAGTTCTGAGCCCATGGGCACAGTCTATAAGGCTGAGCTCACCCCTCCCACCCTGAAAAAAGGAGAAGAGGAAAAGATTAGAGTAGAGAAGAAAGAGACATGAGGAGGACAGAAAGCTATCGATAAGCACTGAGTAATAATTGTCAAAGAATGAAAAAGTGGATTCACCAAGAATGAGGCTACTTACAACTCCCTCGCAGAAATATAGTTAAAAATCTCCGCATGATTGCCAAAAAATTCAGTTTTCTTGGGAGCTAGATCTTTGAAGTCTTTGGACAGTTTAAATTTGCATCTAAAAAGAGCTATATAAATTCAAGATTTTTTGCGGAGGGAACCCCTGACACCCTTTCAGCTGGAGGTGTCCATTCGAGGCTCTGAATTATATATAAACAAAAACAAAACAAAATGCAGGAGGATATACTATAGAAATGTACCAAAAGCACTTTTAAGGTTTTTGTGAAAGGCAGGAAGGAAGGGAGGAAGCACAAAGATTATTTCGCCCCGAATCATAAAAGGATAGGTAGGTACTGACAAAGAAATTTGGCTCAAACTCATCTAGGTCGAGAGCTTTTTACTGCATCATTTTCTTGAAATTGAAACAAAATTTCCTAAGACTTTGACATTGAGATTTCAAAGTGCTCTTCAATAAGAAGGCAAAGTACTGAAATTCATTTTAATTTCATTCTATCAAATAATATGATCAATAGTGTTGAAAAATTCCGAAGAGTATTGGTTGAACTTGCCTTCACTTCGGAAACAAGCTCCAACATCGACTCGATACAATTGCGATCATTTTATAACCTTTCATCAGAGTAGACAAAACAAATAATGCTACAGGAAAAGTCCGATGCAGTCATGCGATTTGTCCGTTTAACAAGAAAAAAAACCCAGCACTCCTTAAACTCCTCGTGCTGCGGTATGAATACCTGGTTCACACTTAACTGTTTCGGTTTCGATCCTCCAAAAGACCTTCAACGTTTCAAAACTATTACAAAGTGCTGTTGAGAAGTAATAAGCCCAACTGCCAATAAATATTCATAGCGCCAAGTTTTGCTTATAGCGAAAAATCGGAGAGAATGATTTCCACCGACGTGGAGCTGAAGAATATTCAAGTGGTAGTATTGGGGATTCTTTCAGTTAAGTATATGATCAAAATGGCAATATTATCGAAGAAATTTTTGAGATCTTGAAGCAGCCTAGGATTTTGATATACATTTAGAAGGCCCAGCTTGACTGCATTGGCACAGGAAATAAGACACAACATGAACAAAAGCGTTTCGGGCTCCGAAATTTAATCAAACAGTTCCCGAGCTAGAGACAGTGCGATAGGAAGAAATTAAACAATTAATGAAGAAAAGAGCTCAATTTTAATTGCTATTCAGACATTCTTAATACTTAGAGACTTTGTTTCATTACAAGAACATCACAAGAATCGCCATTCAGACATTAAATACTTTAAAGTTTAAAGATTTTGATTCACTACAAGGCGTAAACAACAACCATCAACCAGAGACAAATAGAACGAATACAGTGAAGAACGAACGATTGGAGAGCAACCTGACGGCAACCAGCGAAACATCTGCAGTCTGCACCGCCGAAAAGACCTACTCGTTGGCTCCCGTGTGCGGTGTCGGCTTCCTAGTACTGTGACAATATCTAACCAGAAAACTTTGTGACGGGCTGAGTTTTTCAATATTATGACACTGGAGGCTCTGAGTGTGTGCCATTCAGCTTAAAGTATAAAGGTGACAACATTCTTTCCTTGATTATTTTTCTAATCCTAGTTGCATGGTGATGACATAGTTACCATTTATAACACAAAACCGTTCAACACCACGAAAGTCGCTCCGGTGCACCGGGTCACCGGGTGCGACGCTCCGGTGCAACTCAAGGCACCGGTGCGACCAAAAACACCGGTGCGAAGGCTCCAGTGCGACTCATGGCACCAATGCGAGACTCCAGTGTCACACCAGTCAATTTTTTTTTTTTCAAAAACTAATCTCAAGCTTTAAAAGGGGGGGGGGGGGGAATCGAACACCAAAATGCTGCCACTGAGAATGATTAGGCCTTGCCTACTATTATTTTCACAATTATTTAAAGTTTTTCTTGCATTTTCTTTGGACTTCTGTGAAGTAAATCTTCACTCCCCCCCCCCTTCAGGTCAAACTTTCAGGCAGGAAAAAAAAAGGGTTTCGCTTTGGTAGAAAAATGACTCGACAAAAGACTTAAGAAGAGAAAATCAAATTGGTTAGGTAATTTGGTTGGCTCGACTATTGTCTTTTGCTGGGCCATTTTTTTATTTTGACTTGAGAAGGACATGCGGCTCAAAAACCAAACATAGAATTTGTTTAACAAATCCAGGATCTTTTAACCCATCAATACCCGAGGAAATGTTGATACCTGAGACGTGCTGTAAGGATCTTTATATGGATACTTAAAATTGATTGTAGAGAGTCAGACGCAGGGAGAGAGAGGGAGAAATGGAGAAAAAATCAGAAAAATACAGAAAAAGTACAGTTTCGGAGATTTATTCAGCCCGTTTAGCCTCCCGATTTCAGAGGGGAACAGAAAAGGGCAAGAATCAAAACAATAAGAACGAGATCACAAGATCACAAAATAGTCAGAGACAAGGAACGATAAGATCAACAATCAATCAATGCATGAGATCACGAAATGTCACGAAAGTTTAAATCGATCACTTAATCAGGTAATTGAAATTATGAATTCGAATAAATAATAATCCTAATAAATGAAACAAAAGAGTCAGAAGGACAAAACAAACGGAAAAAACAAACTGGTTTGCTGGTTTTTTTCGAAGAACACAGGTGAAACTTCGGCGGACAGACATCAAAAAGAGAACCTCAAAGGCAACAAGTTGGAAAAAGATAAACTGAGGAACGTCCAAACTAAAGATTGAGTGAGGTGTTCGGCCAAGCCGAGGTCCCGAAACGGGGATGAAACTAGGCGGATTGCCGCCGAGGGGGCTAAAGGTAATCGCTCATTAGAAGAAATCCGTTAATAAATTACTAACTAAAGATTACTAGAATAATTTAGGAATTAAAAAACGAAGAGAACAAAAATTAACGAACGCTCACGACCCTCGGCATTTTGCGAAATGATTTCGAGGACTCCACAGGTGTTTGAAGTTGCTGCTGCCGAGCGGACGTGCGACGAACTTGAAACGAAAACTGGAACAAACGTCAAACACACTGGAACACGAAGTGGACTGCGTCACGCTGTGCGGCGCGAACTTTGATTTGAATGTTGCCCAGGCAACGAGCCGCAGTCTCAGGCCCGAAGCCTCAGAACGGCATATACCTTGAACCTCTTCTGCTCTTAATACCTTAAAATTACCATTACTTTTACCTGACGGGGGGGGAGGGGCTTTCCACTGCAGCATTTGTTGGAGTACAATTTAAGGCACGGGGGCTTACTGTTTGAGGGGCACCTGAGGTTGATTGGACATCATGTAATACTCGGGAGGGAGGAATCTGAGTTGAATCTAGTGATGTTCTATTTAAACTGCCATTATTGGATGGGGATGGAGTCAGACGAAGATCTACTCTAATGTCACTGTCACTGCGCTCTGAGTAAGAGGAGGGTCATCTACAAAGGCAAAAGGATCATTATCGTTTACAGCTGGC
This sequence comes from Trialeurodes vaporariorum, assembly GCA_011764245.1. Classification (NCBI taxonomy): domain Eukaryota; kingdom Metazoa; phylum Arthropoda; class Insecta; order Hemiptera; family Aleyrodidae; genus Trialeurodes; species Trialeurodes vaporariorum. Next base: position 23,737,564 of record VMOF01000388.1, on the reverse strand, counting down.
AAATCGCTTATATTTGAAGAACGTGATGAAGAACCGGAACAAAAATTTGATGAAAGTTGAAATGGGGGGGGGGGGGCGAGATCTGACTGGGGTGCTAGCTAATAAAGGCTGTGGAGTAAAATTATTTGTAAGTTTATCTAACAGCTCTGATGTTAGTCGCTGATTGATTCTGAAAGTTTCATTGCTTAAAGTGCGTTCCTCGTCGTACTTCTTTTGCAATGCCTCAAATTGTTTAGTAAATTATGGAAAGCGACCCCCCTTCAGTTGAATTCAAAGACCTGGTGGTATCAACCTCTCCTCGGATAGTATCATATTTCCTTTGCCATAAATTTCGTTCCTGTTCCAGTTTCTCACACTTTTTCTCTAAATTTGCACACTTTTTTGCCAGCTCTACATTCTTATATTTACTTTCCTCCTCCCATCTTAAATTTGCATTAAAAAGGAACTGTTTGTGTTCTGACACACTTATCTGCCTCGGTACCTGCTCTTCAAACATATCATTGTCACTTTCACCATCATCAATATTTCCTCCTTCTGGATCAACATTTTCTTTATTTGATTTAGAAGAAGAATATAGACTATTATACGATACCGACTTGATCCTTTTATTCTGAGTGTTTTTTTTTTTTTTTTTTTTTTTTTTTTTTTTTTCAGTTCTCAGCCAGTCTTTTGAGTGCCTCACTACTTGCAGCGTTGGTGGATTCTGTGACTTCGCTCTTCTGTTTTCGAGGGGTATCCGTTGCAAGTGAGGAGGCATTGTTCTGAAGCAGCTTCCCCTCTTTACTCATTAAAAATTCGAAGAACTGCTTTTCTGAATCCTTAAAATTACCATTACTTTTACCTGACAGGGGGGGGGGGGGAACTTTCCACTGCAAAATTTGTTGGAGTACAATTTAAGGCACGGGGGCTTACTGTTTGAGGGGGACCTGAGGTGATTGGACATCATGTAATACTCGGGAGGGAGGAATCTGAGTTGAACCTAGTGATGTTCTATTTAAACTGCCTTGGATGGGGATGGAGTCAGACGAAGATCTACTCTAATGTCACTGTCACTGCGCTCTGAGTAAGAGGAGGGTCATCTACAAAGGCAAAAGGATCATTATCGTTTACAGCTGGCAAATCGCTTATATTTGAAGAACGTGATGAAGAACCGGAACAAAAATTTGATGAAAGTTGAAATGGGGGGGGGGGGCGAGATCTGACTGGGGTGCTAGCTAATAAAGGCTGTGGAGTAAAATTATTTGTAAGTTTATCTAACAGCTCTGATGTTAGTCGCTGATTGATTCTGAAAGTTTCATTGCTTAAAGTGCGTTCCTCGTCGTACTTCTTTTGCAATGCCTCAAACTGTTTAGTTAAATTATGGAAAGCGACCCCCCTTCAGTTGAATTTAAGGACCTGGTGGTATCAACCTCTCCTCGGATAGTATCATATTTCCTTTGCCATAAATTTCGTTCCTGTTCCAGTTTCTCACACTTTTTCTCTAAATTTGCACACTTTTTTTCCAGCTCTTCATTCTTATATTTACTTTCCTCCTACCATTTTAAATTTGCATTAAAAAGGAACTGTTTGTGTTCTGACACACTTATCTGCCTCGGTACCTGCTCTTCAAACATATCATTGTCACTTTCACCATCATCAATATTTCCTTCTTCTGGATCAACATTTTCTTCATTTGATTCAGAAGAAGAATATAGACTATTATACGATACCGACTTGATCCTTTTATTCTCAATGTTTTTTTAAGTCCTCAGCCAGTCTTTTGAGTGCCTTACTACTTGCAGCGTTGGTGGATTCTGTGACGTTGCTCTTCTGTTTTCGAAGGATATCCATTGCAAGTGAGGAGGCATTGTGCTGGAGCAGCTTTCCCTCTTTACTCATTAAAAATTCGAAGAACTGCCTTTCTGAATTTAAAGACCTGGTGGTATCAACCTCTCCTCGGATAGTATCATATTTCCTTTGCCATAAATTTCGTTCCTGTTCCAGTTACTCACACTTTTTCTCTAAATTTGCACACTTTTTTGCCAGCTCTACATTCTTATATTTACTTTCCTCCTCCCATCTTAAATTTGCATTAAAAAGGAACTGTTTGTGTTCTGACACACTTATCTGCCTCGGTACCTGCTCTTCAAACATATCATTGTCACTTTCACCATCATCAATATTTCCTCCTTCTGGATCAACATTTTCTTTATTTGATTTAGAAGAAGAATATAGACTATTATACGATACCGACTTGATCCTTTTATTCTGAGTGTTTTTTTTTTTTTTTTTTTTTTTTTTTTTTTTCAGTTCTCAGCCAGTCTTTTGAGTGCCTCACTACTTGCAGCGTTGGTGGATTCTGTGACTTCGCTCTTCTGTTTTCGAGGGGTATCCGTTGCAAGTGAGGAGGCATTGTTCTGAAGCAGCTTCCCCTCTTTACTCATTAAAAATTCGAAGAACTGCTTTTCTGAATCCTTAAAATTACCATTACTTTTACCTGACAGGGGGGGGGGGGAACTTTCCACTGCAAAATTTGTTGGAGTACAATTTAAGGCACGGGGGCTTACTGTTTGAGGGGCACCTGAGGTTGATTGGACATCATGTAATACTCGGGAGGGAGGAATCTGAGTTGAACCTAGTGATGTTCTATTTAAACTGCCTTGGATGGGGATGGAGTCAGACGAAGATCTACTCTAATGTCACTGTCACTGCGCTCTGAGTAAGAGGAGGGTCATCTACAAAGGCAAAAGGATCATTATCGTTTACAGCTGGCAAATCGCTTATATTTGAAGAACGTGATGAAGAACCGGAACAAAAATTTGATGAAAGTTGAAATGGGGGGGGGGGCGAGATCTGACTGGGGTGCTAGCTAATAAAGGCTGTGGAGTAAAATTATTTGTAAGTTTATCTAACAGCTCTGATGTTAGTCGCTGATTGATTCTGAAAGTTTCATTGCTTAAAGTGCGTTCCTCGTCGTACTTCTTTTGCAATGCCTCAAACTGTTTAGTTAAATTATGGAAAGCGACCCCCCTTCAGTTGAATTTAAGGACCTGGTGGTATCAACCTCTCCTCGGATAGTATCATATTTCCTTTGCCATAAATTTCGTTCCTGTTCCAGTTTCTCACACTTTTTCTCTAAATTTGCACACTTTTTTGCCAGCTCTTCATTCTTATATTTACTTTCCTCCTACCATTTTAAATTTGCATTAAAAAGGAACTGTTTGTGTTCTGACACACTTATCTGCCTCGGTACCTGCTCTTCAAACATATCATTGTCACTTTCACCATCATCAATCCTCCTTCATCATCCTTAATCATCATCCTTCTTCTGGATCAACATTTTCTTCATTTGATTCAGAAGAAGAATATAGACTATTATACGATACCGACTTGATCCTTTTATTCTCAATGTTTTTTTAAGTCCTCAGCCAGACTTTTGAGTGCCTTACTACTTGCAGCGTTGGTGGATTCTGTGACGTTGCTCTTCTGTTTTCGAAGGATATCCATTGCAAGTGAGGAGGTATTGTGCTGGAGCAGCTTTCCCTCTTTACTCATTAAAAATTCGAAGAACTGCTTTTCTGAATTTAAAGACCTGGTGGTATCAACCTCTCCTCGGATAATATCATATTTCCTTTGCCATAAATTTCGTTCCTGTTCCAGTTTCTCACACTTTTTCTCTTTGCACATTTTTTTGCCAGCTCTTCATTCTTATATTTACTTTCCTCCCACCATTTTAAAGTTGCATTAAAAAGGAACTGTTTGTGTTCTGACACTTTTATCTGCGTCAGTACCTGCTCTTCAAACATATCATTGTCACTTTCACCATCATCAATATTTCCTTCTTCTGGATCAACATTTTCTTTATTTGAATCGGAAGAAGAATATAGACTATATTATACGATACCGACTTGATCCTTTTATTCTCAGTGTTTTTTTTTTTTTTTTTTTTTTTTTTCTTTCTTTCTTTCTTTCTCAGCCAGTCTTTTGAGTGCCTTACTACTTGCAGCGTTGGTGGATTCTGTGACTTTGCTATTCTGTTTTCGAGGGATATTCGTTGCAAGTGAGGAGGCATTGTTCTGGAGCAGCTTTCCCTCTTTCCTCATTAAAAGTTCGAAGAACTGCTTTTCTGAATCTGTGGGGGATGAAAAAAGATAGTGAATGAAAGATGTTTACCTCTCCTTCCTCTCAAGGAATACATGAAAAAATCTTAGAAACAGACTGAACGTTTGTCGCAATATTATTCAGCTTTCCGGGATTTTAAAAAATATTCCACGGAACAGACAAGAATCAAAATAATAAGTCTTGGCACTAACTTTGGGCCTAGAATTCATTGCGGAGAATAGTTAAATGCCTCTAGGGAAACTTGAGGTTTAGAGACCTTGTCACGTTCGCCCGACTTTTGAACGTGAGCGAAGAAATAAAAAAAGGAATTGGAATTAAAAGGTTTTAAAAACAAGTAAAAAACACAGACGAATTTAGGTGTCCAACAGTTGACAGATCCAGGACAACGAGATTGAAATAGATCTTTAAAGAGAAAAACTCTCCCAGCACTCTCACCGACCGACTACATTTATGACAAAGGAAAAAAGGGAAAGTTAACCGTCAATTGGGTTAACCCTCGAAACTATTACCCACATTATTTAATTTAAGAAAAGAAAATCCGCACGACACGGAAAGTATGCGACTGGACGAAACCGCGTCTAACTCAAAAGTGAGTATGGGGTGGCTCTCTCTCACCAGGCAGCAACAGGTTGGAGTCTGGTGGGGGAGGGACATCTCAACTCAAAGAAGTAAATTTTGAAAAATTAAGATGAAAATTCTTGTAAACTGAAAGATTAATTTGGAGAGAATAATTTGGAAAAGAGATACTATTTAATTTCGAAAAGAGAAAGTATTTAAACTGAAATGTAAAATTTGAGTAGGAGGGGGTAGGGGTGGTGAGAGTGACAGCCTGGCAGGTGGATTACAATAGACGAGACAGCGCGCGCGCGGTACTCGCTGGAAAAGAGTACCATGTTACAACCTGATCTCAGAGACTTCATTTCAGGCTTGGTCATGGAGCATAGCCTTTTAATCATCTTCACTGCACCCTAACTACACAATCATATCAAGGTTCTAGAACAGTGGAGTGCCATGGGGTGGATATGAAATTAAGGCGGGAGATACGCACTCCGATATACTCGGCCGGTGCTAGATGTCGAATAAAAAAAAGAGAAAAGAAAACGACCAGGTCAACCTTGGGTAGGTTATGACCTGAAGGCCCCTAAGTAAGGGGCACCAACCGAAGACGGAAAGCTTCATTTTTTATCTGATAACGGTTTTGGTTTCTAAACTTCAAACATTCTGGAATTTTAATTGATTGCTTGATTGACAGAAGTAAAAATAAATCACTGACCACTAAAAATAATTGGTTTCGTTAACCTTTGGCGGATGATGTGCTCTCGGTTGGCTTCTTATTCTGATTGAAGAAATCCGTTTCTTCGAGATGTAAGAAATCTTGGGGAAAAAAAACTTCGTAAAATCTGAAAATTGTGGAGCTGTGGCATACGCATTCCGATATACTCGGCCGGTGCTAGTTGTCGAATATAAAAAGAGAAAAGAAAACGACACAGGTCAACCTTGGGCAGATTATGACCTGGGGGTCCCTAAGTAAGGGGCACCGACCGAAGACAGAAGGCTTCATTTTTAATCCGATAACGATTTTGGTTTCTAAACTTCAAACATTCTGGAATTTCAATTGATTGCTTGATTGACAGAAGTAAAAATAAATCACTGACCACTGAAAATAATTGGTTTGGCTAACCTTTGGCGGATGACTTGCCCTCGAAAGGCTTCTGATTCTGATCAAAGAAATCCGTTTCTGCGAGGTGTAAAAAATCTTCGGGGGTCGTAAAATCTTCAAAGTGTGGAGCTGTAACAGTTGTAGAAAGATGCACTTCATTTTCAAAAAATCCTTCAAAGCGAGCAAAGTCCTGGGTTTCATTAATCAGCGTTGCCATTATATCAACATAAGAAAAATCGATGGCATCATGTGAGCCCATGGTCCTCTCTTGAACGAAGATGTTGGGTTGGAAGCGAAGAATTAGAGAGAACGCACGGACACAAGAGACAAAACAAAAACCACGAACACTAGTTATACACCAAAGAGAAAAAAAGAAAAACCAAAAGAAAACAGGGACAAGATTACGCGGATTATAAAACGGGGAAAACGAAATCAAAAGAAGATAGTAACAAGATTCACAAGAAGGGAGATAGAATTAGACACAAATAACAAAAATATAAACCAAATTTCATCAACGAAGAGAGAAAAAATTAATACGTCCACCCGGAGCAAAAAATCAAAACCGAATGAATCCTAGCCACTCCGACAGTTCTATCGGAAGTCCCCGAGTTAGAAGTCCAAGAGCCAAGCCAGGTCGGCAGTTCGAACACAACCCCCAAAAGGTGGAAAGACAGTGGAAGGAAGTAGGTGGGTGGTCAAGGGAATCCCCCGATACCGGAGAGAAACAGGAGACAGAGAATGAGGAAAAGTGAAGAAAAAAGAAAAGAGCGAGAGACAGAGAGAGTGCAAGCAAGAGAGAGGGAAAGAGAGAGAGTGAGAGAGAAGTGAGTGAAGAGAGTGAGACAGTGCGAAAGGGTTAGCAGAAAGGGAGGCCCCCGGCAGAAGCCAAGAGAGAACAAGGCAAGGAAGAAAACGTGACGTAAAACGGCACACATGTATGCGGAAGACCTGCTCGCCTCGTTTTCAAAGTTTGACCAAAGCTATGGATGGATTCTTCAGCCCGTCCTTACTATCTTTAGCTAAGATGAGACCTCATCATTATTTCACGGCTTTCTTGACAGATCATTTTCCTTTTCAGTACAAATACTATGTATCCAGCCATATACTCTACATGATTCCTTTGGTAAACGCACTTAGCGGCTCAGGCTCTTAAATAAACGGGTCACAAAGATATGGGTTGATGATCAGTACCATCTCGTGAAACTCATCGTCCTCCGTCATACCTTTAGATCCTGTGGCGACAAGGATCATTTGAGTATCATCTGGCTTGAGGTTTGACTTTTTGTTTAGCGCCTCGTCCACTCTGGTGACCAGATACTTTCGAAACACGCAGTGAAATTCTGCGGCAGTCGGGTTGTTGGAGTGGCCTCCGCGACTCCTGATGGTTGAAAAAATAATTCTAGCTGGTCATGACTGAATCTTCGGGTCAATAGGTTGTAACTAGGTCTCCTTTATATACAAGTGAATGGTATTTTTGGCTAGCTGATTCAAAAGAGCCGGGTTTCTGTCTAGCATGAGACCAGGACATGAAGATACATTAGATGGTGGAACGAAAGAATAGTTTGGTTTAAAGTAAAAATTTGGCATTGGTGGTAGTAGTCTGACTAACCACCCTCACTGCCAGATTCGAAAATTGAAAATCGTCAGAGTCTGGGACGAAAATCCCCAGACAAATCGCCAGAAAATTCCAGATTTTGAGGAAATCCCCAGAATATCCTAGGTTTTGAAAAAATCCCCAGAAAATCCCAGTTTTTTTGAAAAATGTCGAAAAAAATGTGATATTGCGGTTATTTGAAATTTTGCGCGAAATGTGCAACATTTACTTAATGGAGCAATCATGAAAAAAAGACCCAGTGGCAGGAGTTTTAGTGGGTAGGGCTGCTTCTAGATGTAAAATTATAAAATATCTGGAAGTGGAGGAATTCCAAGGTAGATTATACATACAGGTACCCGCATTAGCCGATATATATATATAGCACAGTAGGCCTCCAGCCAATCACAGAGTGGTACAATTCCTACGTCATTTTGGGGCGGTTCATTTGAATTGCTGTCAGGTTAGGTTTGGTGAGTTTGCTTATTTACCACGTTCCGAGTCAAACAATCAAGTTAACAATGAAGTTTTTCAGTGTTTTTCCGAGACTTTTTGTTTCTCCACCGTAAATTTAATCGTTCGGGGCCTGTCTTTCCCCCATTTGAGTGTTGGAGGATATAAGAGAAATCAATAATGAATCCATCAAGGAGCGTCTTGAAGATTGAGGGAGGTGCGAGGAAAGTGATGAAAGGATGCTAGGAAGTTGATGGAAGACTAGAGCTTACTCCAAGTGCCAATGGAGAAGCTCTTCAGTGTTATGACTACTGAAAAGTAATATTTCTGAAACCTGATGTTTTTAAAAGTGGGCAAAAGATGCTAATAAAGTGTACCTAGTCTCACTCATAAGAGTCATACACATCTCCGCTACTTTGAGGTAAGTGTACCTAATCTTGTCATGTTTGTAATGCCTTCAATAGAAGAATTTGTGGAATTAAGAGCTTACAATGCATCAAGTATGTAGGGGTTCTGTTTGTGATAGGCTCAATGATTTTGCTGATGAATGGACAATCAAAAAGAGGAGAAAGAGGTCATGAAACGACGAATCACACACAAGTTGAAATACTTAAAATTTGCACTATTTTGATTCTAGCTTTTCTCTTTGTAATTCCCCCTATCTTCTTTCCCTAATCATAGGGTCATCTCATTGCTACAAGGGACATGTCTCATTACATTATCATCTATTACTTTGAAAACTAATATTTTTTTCCTTTTGTAACATAAAGTTTGTTGCAGGTGGCTAATTTTCTATTTTGTATGAATGCGGTTTGAAAAATTAACCTTGATAATAAAGCATCTCTGATGTACGAATATCTTAAGAATGTGATGCTTTATCTATTTTTAAGGTGACGTCTATTTCTAAGGTGGCAAAAACTTACAACTTCTAATGTTATACTGTTCCTTTCTGCATAACACATTTTTTTCTACCAATCAAGATTGGCCCATTTTTTCTTCTATTTTAATTTTTTACTTGCGCAGCTTTAAAGTCTAATCTGATATTTTTGTTATCTGTCCTTAAGCATAACTATATTTTGAAAGCTAGAAATCATATGATTTAAAACTAAACTTTTCCAGTTTAAATAACCACCAATGTTACTCTCAGAGCAGCTATGTTTATTTTTCTCTACTTATTTTGTTTGAATTTGATTTAGTTTGAAAACGGGATTCAATGGGGGTTTTCAATGTAGGTCATAGCTTTCCACACCTGTCGTTCTGAGGGGCGACAATCGTTAGTCCTTCTTTGGTAGAATTCAGTCGACAGCATTTTTTAAATAATTGAATGAGAATACATCACTGAAAAAAATTGTGCAGTAGAATCTGAAACGGTCACGGTAAGTATTGAAGGCTGATGTAACTCCATAAGATGCATTGATAGTTGAGAGCAGTTTTCAGTTCCTGAAAAATTGAAAGAATAACAATCTCAGAACCACAGATATCTACGTTTTTACGGTTAACGCTAAAAAATAGAATATAATCAAATATATTCAATATTTAATCAAGAGATTATACGCAAGGTATAGAACCTTCCGTATTTTCTAATATGAAGGCAAAGAATGAAATTGGTAATTGGTTGATATATTTGATACTTTTGCAATAGTCGTTAAGCTGCGTTTGTTCTCACTATTTCAAATAGGATATATGTAATTCCATTCAATATTTGTACAACCAAGAAAGGATGTAAATATATTATATTTTTCTGTATGTTGTATTCTGGATATTTATTTCGTTATATTAGCTAATGGAGGAATACGGAATTACTTCAGCGAATGTTGTTAATGGTAAGTGTTTAATATGCGTCACTTTCGAGTTGACGGAAACCCATTGATTGACAATTGATTTGCACCTTACCGCTTATTGGTGATTGTTTCGTCGTGGGTTGTTGCATGATCTACGCCAGATTTGGAGCTGCTAACATTACGGGAACTGAAAGATAAAGTAAAATCTAGGTTATGCATGTATTTCGCAAAAGTAAAAGAAGGATATATTTGATTACCTTCAACATTTGTATAAGCAAGAAGGGATGCATTAATTCATCATTTTTCTGTTTACCTATCACCTTCATTAAGTAATAAAAGATCTTCGTATCACTTTATAAAAAAGCGGAAAGCATAATTGCTGAATATGTACATCTATCTGTATGAGAATATCTATAGAATATATCTAAACATGCGGATACTACATGCAATAGGATTACATGAAAAAGAACTGAATATATTCCCTTTTCAAGACATTCCCAGAATATAAACCAAGTTAGTAATATACCATTACTTTTATTGATGAACGTATTCCCTTCAAGATGAAAAGCGTCATTTAGAAGCGATGATATCATCGGAAATAATAGCAAATGAAGGATTACGGAATTATTCCATCAAATGATATATGATGATAGGTGTTAAACATGCATCACTTTCGAGTTGACGGAAACCCACCGAATGACAATTGATTTGCACCTTACCGCTTATTGGTTATTCTATCGTCAAGACTTCTCTCAGGATCTCCGGCAGATTTTTTGTTACCATTCCGGGAACTGAAACAGAAAGTAAATTTTAGGTTTTGCGCTTAGTTCCCTGAAGTAGAAGTATTTGTTCATCCATGGTAATGGTCTTTCCTTATTAACAGTATTACAAAAAAATCTGAATTTCCTTACATTTTAACCCTTTGCCTGCTGAGTTAGGAATTCAGGTGCATCCACCCCCAGCTAAATTAGGAATCGAAAATTATGCAAATTCAATCATCTGCAGATGGCCAAAAATCATTAAAAAAAAAAGAAACGAATTCCATCGGAAACACTTGTAAAATTTAGTTCGTACCTTCCCCGACAGAATGCGTACCTATAGTCTGATGTTTAGTTCAATCGCAACAGCGCTACGGTCGGAAATTCAAATTGAAGGCACGAATGCGTGTATACTCGGGCGTGTCTCTGAGTAACGGTTTTCTTTCTGCGAGTATACACGTTCGTAGCAGGCAAAGGGTTAAGTATACACAGTAGCACAATGACGGAAAGTACGGAATAAATTCCTAGTAGCTATCATCGCTTTTTCTTGCCAACGTAAGAAAGGCCATAATGATATTGAATAATTGTGAATATTGATTATATTCTGAATTAATCGCTAATTCTGAGTGCAGTTTATGAGCAATAACTTAAATTTTAAATTCAGAATTGAGTTCAATAAAGCAAACCCTTTGGATTCAACATTGTATCATCAAAGAAAACAGTGCAGCACAAAGATGTTCATACTAATTCTATACTACTGTCCAATTATTTGTAACATGTTCCACCTAACTCGTTGCGAACAAAGAAAAAGACTCAAGAGTAGCGTTATTCTGTCCCGGAAAGACCGATGATGGCAACTGATGGATAGTATCAAAGCATGTAAACTTACTTTTCTAGTTGGTCTATTTCTGCTAAAAAATTGTATATCCGCACTAGGTCTATGAGCACTTTTGGATTTTCATGCTCCTGTATTTTTCGTAGTAATTCGTTGTGAAATTCTCGGGGCCCCTCAACCCTCCACCCAAATCGCAGGGCAATATTAAGAAAAGCATGTTTTATCAGTACACCGTTGCGTTAACTGGTCATATTGACGGTCAAACTCAAAGTAAACATTATTTGAGCGGTGTGCCCGTCTCACGTTCCTACAAAATTTTTGACAGAAACCGAAGATCTGAAAGATTGTATTATCTCTAGAAGAAAAATGACGGATGCCTCCAGGGCTCAAAAGAGCTGCTACGCGGTAAAAGGCCTCCGGACCAATACACTTCGTCAATTCTGACATGGACGCATAATTGCGTTGCACCGGCTGATGATTGGCTGGTGATATTGGGCTGGTCAATTGAAGCCTTTCCCGGTACTCGTTCGAATGAGTCCCTCCCTCGACACAAACAATAGATCGCCGTATGATGGGGAGTAGCGGCAAAGAAAAGTCGAAATTATAAGGTGAAAGGATTCTTTGGTCAACCGCCTTGTGGTTAAACGGTAACCTATACTGTTGATTTTTGGTGTAGCAGTTGGTGTCAATTACGCACTTCGTCCTCGGACCGTAGAAGTACATCCGACAATTTATTTTCTTTAGGTACTCGACAAGTCCGAGGACGAAGTACTTTAAATCTCCCATATTTGCAAGAACTGTCTCACTGTAAATGACGTGGAAAGAGACCTTTGCTTCGTCACATGCTGAAAAAATGAGCGGTTCTGATAGCTCTTCTTCAAACATTTCCAGGTAGTAGATGCTCACGTCACTGATGATGATTTCAATGAATTCTTCCGTAACCGCATGGACTTTACGGTTCCACTCGATATCGAGGTAGAACCGTAAAGCCGTACGGTCCGGAATAACTTAATAGAACGTTGCAGCTTCAAAGTTACTACAAAGGAAACTCTTATAGTTTTCCTGTATGTCAGCAGACAATTTTACTAAGTTTTTGGTGTACACAAAAAACACGCGTCCAGAAGGGCGGCGGTTCATTGGAGCCAACTCCTTAGCCACAATATAGCAGCGTTCTCCAAAACGGCGATTGGCCATTTCGACGTGTTCCATTGCTGTTCTTAATGTAACGAAGGGCCCCAATCTGCAATAAAGGAAAAGCGAATGAAAGACGGCTTCAGTTGGAAACGTTTATTTTCATAAAAAAATTACATTTTTATTCAGCTAATTACTTTATAAGCTCCATTAACGAACGTCCATAATGTACAGACTACATAGCTTTACCAGAGGATTACGGTTGTGTCACCCGTAATGCTACCGGCGCACAACCGTAATCCTTCGGTAGAACGACGTTGTCAGTAATGTACGGAGTTCGGTACTGATGCATTTACGAATAAATTACAATTACAATTATCACGTCTTAAACTCGCTACCTCCGCGGTGGTGGAGACTGCTTTGAAACTTGAGTTGCAGGCCCGTCCAGCTGGAATAACTGTTCTACATCCAAAGACTCATTAAAGTCGCCAGAGACTTCACGTTGTTGATGTACACTTGAGGGACTGCTTCTGTAAATTCAAAATACAATGTAAATTAAAAAATTATCGTTCGTTTTTAATAAAAGTTTGTTATATTTAGTACGTGTTTATAGCATTATACACGTTTTTATATTCATGCTGATATACTACTGAGCCACAAGTTTGACAATCTTCGAAATTGAATCACGTACAACATTACTGCATATATTCGCACTTTTTGAAGTAATAATGAGGTAGTTAATATGCAGCATCTTCTACGGTCCGAGGACGAAGTGCGTAATTGACACCAATTGCTATACCAAAAATCATCAGGACGGGTGCACCGCTCAAATAATGTTTACTTTGAGTTTGACCGTCAATATGACCAGTTAACGCAACGGTGTACTAACGCGGAGTACCGTGCTATACATTATCGGTCCGAAAATCTGCTTCGAGAAATTTCACAGTTAACATCTCTTCCTGAAGTAATAATGAGGTAGTTAATATGCAGCATCCGTCGTTCATGTAAGGAACCCCCATGCCGTTAACGGCAGTGTTCGTGTTCTAGAGGAAACCAAAAAAAAAAAAAAAATCCCGAAGGAAAAGGGAAAGGTTTTGAGAGCTACTCATACCACTTACGCTGCATTGGGAAGAAAAGATTCTTTCAGCACTGTTGGCGTCACTGGTTGCATAATGTGACGGGATCCGCGTCTTGCAAGCTTTGGGACTCTTTTAGTTGGTACGGTGCTGCAACATAATCAGGAAACAATTGTTGAAAAACGTTGATACTAACATCATTGTTCTTGCTACTCTTTTCAAAATCATCGTTTACCATAAGGTGAAAATTATTTTAAAGACTTTTTTTTTTTTTTTTTTGGTTCTCTCACTTCCTCTCAAAGACAGTGACCCATTATCGCCAGTACACAAAGGAATAAGGGATTAAAATTACTTACTCTGGTTCTACAGCAACGGGCGGAAATCCAGCATCATCATCTGTTGGTGGAAATTCGTCTGCTCGTGAACTGAAACCGAAAGTAAAATGTTGGGTTATCGTGGAGTTCGCTAATAAGAAAGATTTATTGTCATCAGTAACTGCTGAATATGTACATCTATTTGTATTTGATCGTCTATAAAATATATCTAAACATGCCGTTACTACAATCAGTAGTATTGCATAAAAAAGAACTGAATATATGCACTTTTTAAGACATTCCTAGATATTAACAAAGTTAGTAATCCATTATTTATAAAGATGAACGTATTCTCTTTAAGTTCAAAAGCATAGCAACAGCATATATATTATTTAATAGGAAATATTAAATAATGTATATATTGTAAGATATTCTTTATGCAAAAAAAAAGAATATTCACGTATTTCCGGTTAACGCTAAAAAATAGAATATAATCAAATATATTCAATATTTAATCAAGAGATTATACGCAAGGTATAGAACCTTCCGTATTTTCTAATTAACCATTATTTATAAAGATGAACGTATTCTCTTTAAGTTCAAAAGCATAGCAACAGCATATATATTATTTAATAGAAAATATTAAATAATGTATATATTCTAAGATATTCTTTATGCAAAAAATCTACGTTTATCGAACATTTATTTTCTACAGTCAGCCTAGGAAAGAGAACCCGCTGGCTGATCGTGACTGGGTACCACTGGGCACCATGTTATACCCTCTCTCTCTCGAGCATTAGAGAGGGTAGTCATAGAAACTTTCTTCGACCTGAAAAAAAAATGAAAAAGAACGCTTCAGCACCAAGGGTTCCTGAGAACTGCTCTTCAGCTAGAATTTTGCTAGAGAAACCTAAACATAAAGTTTTTCTCATGTCATCCTGATTTAGATAAATCAAACTGGGAGAGAGCTTGCCCTATGGATGAAGACTGTTGCGCACCACAGAATCAGGATTCAGCTTCCAGTGCACTTATCAATGTAGATGTGGCTGGTATGTGTTAGGACAAAATCTACGATTTCCTCAATGATATTAGTTTTGTTAGGTACCAGCCAAAACAACAAAACAAACAAACCGAGCGATGGAGGAAGTTCTTTTTTTCATTCAGTCTTATAATGAGGCTCTTGCAAACTTTTGCTACGGGGGACTAAAGAATTGATTCTAGCATGAAAACCTGAAAAAATTCTGAATTATTGATTCTAGCATGAAAACCTGAAAAATGACGATAAGTACACTAAAAAATCACAAAATGCACTCTCAAAATCGGGCTTAATGGCGGAAAGACGCATGTATCAAGCAGTGCCATTGCCATTTTTTGTGCTTTCCACAAAACTGACCAACAGCCCATGCACCTTTGTGCCTTGGACAGACTATATGATCAAGGACTACAGATAATGCAAGATTAAAACATTGATCATACCTGTGGAATGATCTGTTTCTGATGGTATGTAGTCCGAATGGGGTTCATCGACATCCTCACTATCATAATCATTTTTTTCTCGAGTGACATCAGAGACATTAGCGGCAGGCACTTCGGTGAGAGCAGAAGCGGATTTGGTGGTGGATATAGGATCTACAAACACATTTTTATAATCTGAAAGCAGAAACCAAGTTCAGTAATGACTATCGTTGATTGCAGATTGCAGGGCTGAGACCGGTTGAGATCTGGCAGCCCTGCCTCACTGTTTAGGCTTTTGACTGGAAAAAACTCGGATCAGAAGGGACCGGGTTCCTTTAAAAAATCAGAAAAATTATATTTTTACTAAAGAGCACACGCGAACAACCTCTCGTAAAAGGATCTCTTTTCTCGAATGATCCTCGAAACCTCGAGAAACCAGGAGCCAATCAGAGACAACTGAATCCATCTCTGTTTGGTTCCCTCGCCCCCGCTGCACAAGGATTTCAAACTTTGCGGTGCTTCTGTAACTCTGGTTTTTCTGTGTATTTTATTTTTGAAACTGGAGATATCTTTCAGGTATTATTATTTCCGCTGTTTTATATTGTAGTTCAAATTTTAGCAGTATGGGGGAGTCAAGCGTTCCACCAGCTAGTTTCATTGGAGCCGGCGAAACGAATGAAACCTAATAGAGCTGAGATTCCTGGAAAGGAATCCTGATGGTTTTGTTATGAAAATGAACAAGTAATACCCTGTAATTACTGAGCTTTGTTCCAGCTAGCTCTTGGTGGACTCAGTAATCACAAGATAAAAACGAAGAGAAAATGGTTGTCAAATTTTAGTGAGGGAAAATACTCAGAGAGAAATAACTAAACACATTAGATATTATTTAAAAGGAACCGCACTATTCCGATATATCCCCGACTTCTTTGAACTATATAATTAAAAAGGGCACAATTATGCCAGGCCATAATGGCCGGCATAACTGTGTTTAGAAAATTACTTACAGAAAAACGCTGTGACCTTCACGAAGAAGAAACTAAGAGTGACGAATGGTCAAGATGTCGGACCACTTGTTGCCACCCTGTCTCCCTGCCCACCAGAGCGCGCCACCTTACGGTGTGATCGGCTTCACCAATCAAGCATTTGAACCTGATTGGTGATTCCGATCCTCATGACGCTCTCTGGCTAGCAGGGAACAGGCCGGTAACAAGTTTGACGTTTAAAAAAAAAGTAGTTGAATATTATTTGGGGAAAAACCCCATTACAACCCAATAAATTATATTAACACTGAATGGTGTTGACGGTCACCTGGTTTCCCATGGCTATCGGGTACTTAATCCTCCGACGTAATGAGAAGAAGTCACGTTAAGTAAGGTATAAGTAGGGTATTTAATAAGGTTTAAAATAATGCGATATTCTTCAATACAAAATTGACACATAAAATGAAAGAACTACATTTAACTTTAAACAAACGCGTCAACGGAAATATAATTACACTACACACGTGAAATTAATTAACTGGGAAAATAATTATAAATCAATAAATCATCAAAAGAAACGCACAAACTAACTCGAAATCAACTCTGACGAAAAATTAATAAAACCGCAATGTAAAACGCTGATAAAGCTCATTACACTGCCAACAGCGGACATTCAATACTCTCCGCTGTTGTCAGCACCGCAGAGCTAAAATGTAAGAAGATTAATAGTTAAGAGAAAATAAAAATAGGTAGGTGACAATCGGAGATAGGTATTTCCACCGTGTTACAAGGTATTCCATGGAAGATTCACTGTTCCGTATTAGATCTTCTAGCATCACTCAAAAGCTCGTAAAAAAGTATGCATTTTTACTCCTTACAAGTTTTTCCAATTCGTAAACCATTTCCGAGAAAATCGTCCCTGAAGTTGCAGAGGTCGACCAATAATCGCCTTTTCTTTGATTCGGTCAATTATTGGCCGACCTCTGCAACTTCAGGGACGATTTTCTCGGAACTGGTTTACAAATTGGAAAAACTTGTAAGGACTACAAATGCATACTTTTTTACGAGCTTTTGAGTGATGCTAATCGTTTTTGGGTTCAATGAATCCGAAAGCATGTTTTCTAATAATTTGGCCAAAAAAATTGAGAAAAATCAAGAAAAACCCCCATAACTCCCCTCAAATTTTTGCATACAGCATTTTTACGGCCAAACTCGGCAAGAACGCCTAAAACTACACCAGAGTACCTATTTACGAGCATTAAGAAAAATTCACGAGGGAGTTATGACAATTTTTCAATTTGTTTTTCGGAAAATTTACAACACTATAACTCGAAAATACTGCAATTTCGGACCCATGTTTATAGGAAAAAAAAGTCTTATTTTGACCTATAGAATCCGCCCCTGAAATATTCGGGAACAGTTTTTCAACACCCTGTATATTACCAAATTGATGGTCATCCGGGAATGGGAAACTGGTGTGGACGGTATGCTGTACAAATGGCTGCAAAAATTGAGATACTTAATCCTGCAAAGCTTGTTTGTTGCTAATTTCATCGTATAAATAATACTGCTGTCATTCTGGCATCCAGGCGAAGTAAATTCGTATTTTCAGTCTACGAAATACCTGCTGTAATGTCTACATCTGTTCCAGAAACATCATTATCCAAATTGGATGAGCCAAAATTTTCATCACACGCGGCTGAAGATGCCTGCCTCATCTTCAAGAGCTAAAATACTAGCCTTAATTTGAACTTGACAGGTGTTGGGAACCAGGCCCTTTGATGCCTTCTTCTTATTTGAGAATTTTTTCATATGAACATCTTCAAAATAATTTTCGAAAAAACGCACAGTAGTGAAGGAACGTGGGCATTGTAACAGTGGCGGCTCGTGAACCTCAGCACTGATGAGGCGAAAATTAACAAGTCTATATCGCCGGGGGGTATGGGGGGTATGAAAAATCCCTTATGGAAAAGGGGGGGCTGGGGGCCCTCCCCAGAAAATTTTTAATAATAAGAGGCCAAATCGTGAAATTCTAGGGGCTTTTGATGCGATCTACACGATGGTTCGCGCGTATATCTATCGGTTAAAATTAATGACAGTTATATTACTATTTTTTATTAATACATTTAAATACTGCATTTGATGGGAGACAATGAAAAATTTTCAAAATAAAAAACGCTTAAATTGGGGAAAAGGGAAAAGTCTCTATCGACAGGAAAGTAGTGAAAGATAGATCAACCAACAAAAAAAAGCAAGAAAATCAACCGACAAGAACGTAAAGAAAATCAGCCAACAAAAAAGAAACAAATAAAGAATAAATGAAACACTCAAGACAGTACGTAAAGAACATAGGAGAAACTAGAGAAAGCAAAAACCACCCTCTCACTCCCTAAAGTAGACATGAATATAACGGCAAACAGTTAAAAGAGAAAGAGAGAGGCAGAGCGAGACAGAGAAAATAAGGCGGGCGAAAACAAAACGTAAATGAATATAAAATAATCAAAATGAACAAACTTTTTAAATCTGCTGGCAAAGGATACCGCCAGTTGCCTAAAGCATCACTTGAGAGAAGAGAAGATAAGAGAGATGATTTCGTTCACCCCCTCCACTCCGACCCTGCCAGTCAGTGTGTGCGAAGAGGCGACGAGCAGCAGCGCCGAGTGAAGGAATCAGTTTCTCCAAACGCTCTCTAAATTCTCTTCACTACCTCCCTTCTCTCGCTCTCCGCCTATCCATCGCGACATGCAGCGTCGATGAAGATCGCCTCATGAGCTTCGATTCCGCTAGCATAGCCGCACTCACCCCCTTCTCCCGCTATCCATCGTGACATGCAGCGCTGAGGGAGATCGCCGCATGAGCTTCGCTTCACAGCCGGCCACCTCCGCACCACACTGCCAAAACATATTTCCAAAGAGGGGCCCAATTTTCATCAAACCGGGCTAAATTTATTTAAGGTAAATTTGCCTAAACCGAATTTAAACCCAACCTTTTTTCCTTTTTTTTTTAAATTTTTTCTTCCCTCTTCAAAAAAATTTCGACCCCAAAAGGAAGGCGCTTTGTAAGTAACAATGTAAAATGTCACTGCCCACTAAATCAATAGATGTCATTGTATGAGACTGTTCAAAACGCCCTAAAAGAACTGGTGGCCGCAGCCAACGCAGGGTTGGTCCATTGGATGCTGTTCTGTTGCAACTCCGAAAAAAAAAGTTGCCCCGCATCTTTCACACGGAGAAGGTAGGTAGTGCGAGGTCTCTGATATGTGTAGATTGTCTCTGCATTGAGCTTATACAGTATACACGGGCAGATTTAGCCATTTTGCAATTTCATCGGGTCCACTAATCGGTGATCACAACTGGTACGTTGAGCTTGTACACCGGCAGATTTAGAAATTTTGCAATTTCCTCAGGTTTTTGAATCTATGACTTTAAAGCTTCGGCCATTTCAGGCGGCTGTTCGGTAAAGAGGCAGGCACATTATTGTGGTGGTCTTTGGCCTCATCAGTTGTATCAGCGGCAGGTTTGCATGCTGCGTTGAAGTAATCATCCATTGACGGCTGATACTTTTTATATTTCCTTTTTTCCGCTTTACGAATAGCCGCTTCTCTGAAAAACAAATTAAGTTGAAAAAAAGAGTCATTTGCTGTGGGAAGCAACAACAGATACATTCAAATAACTGAAAAGTGAAATCCTTTTCATATCAAGATTTCAGAATGATTTCTCTTTTCAAAATTCTGGGTTTTCCAGTTATTTAGGTACCTATAAATGTTTAATGGCAACTGAAAAAGCAGAACCACAACAGGCAAGCAAGTATTCACAGTGGGGTGATCCAAAAAAACCAAAGTTCTTCAGAACCTTGCTCCCCATGTTTTTCTGGTGTATTTTAGCTACCTAAAAGTGAATACCACATTTTAACCACCTCCGACAAATTTAGGTCTCCCGCCACCCCACCCCCCCTTACTTTTGGTATTTCCGTCACTTTTAGGTAGCTAAAATGCACCAGAAAAAGATGGAGCTATGTTCTGAGGGACTTCGTTTTTTTTGGAACACAATAATTTACAGGTCTCCTGAAGGCTCATAATGATGAAATGTCAACAATAGAAATGTTGCAAGGGTTTCAGTATTGACAATTTTTGCCTTGAATTTCAAATTAAGAACAACAATAGAAAAATTGTTGGTTTATTTTCAGATATTTATGAAACATTTAAAATATCTGCCTCTTGTTGGCATTAGTTAAAAAAAAATCGAGAAAAAAGAGACTCCATGCATACTATGGGTATTGGTAGCATTGATTCAACGAACTCCCTGGTTTTTCCAAAATTATTTATACTCCTTGTTTTACCGACTAGATCCCATTATCCGATGACTAGAAAACAAATAACTGGATGACAGCAGGAATAAAAATCAGTTTTGCTTCAGAATCTGTTTCAAGGCCACTGAATCTTGGTTTAAACTGCAGAACCAACTTTTTACTTCCATTATTTTTCTGGGTTTCCCACTGGAACTTAAAGTTCAACATTTTTATAACTCCCACGCTAAAAATTGCAGAACTGGAAAGTTTACCAGAGTTAGAAGGAATATCAGTCTAATTCAACACATTGCTAAGTATTACAGTCCACAATCAAGTTATAGATTAAAGAGGTATGCTCATCTGACTTCGCGCCTCAAAGTCAGTAGCGCGAAGTTCAAAATCCAGATCCAAGATGGCCGACAAAAGCAGAAAACATTGTATACTCTTTCCAGAAAACATTGGGCTCCCTCTCCAGAAAAGCAGAAAATAGTCCGATGTTTTCTGGAAAGAGTGTACAATGTTTTCTGCTTTTGTCGGCCATCTTGGATCTGGATTTTGAACTTCGCGCTACTGAATTTAAGGCGCGAAGTCAGATGAGCATACCTCTTTAATCTACAGGGTGTTTGAAAAACTGTTCCCGAATATTTCAGGGGCGGATTCTACAAGTCAAAATAAGACCTTTTTTCCCTATAAACATGTGTCCGAAAATGCCCCCCTTTTGAGCTACAGCCCCCCAAAGTTTTAAAAATTTACGGTTTTTTTGGAATAGCGACCACTATTATGAACCAAATGTCTTAAAACTTGGTGTCCTACGGTAATTTTACGTGTAGAATCCATTAATGACCTCGACAAATTCAGGAATTGAGTCTAACTGTACTTTTCACACAATCTTGCACCTTTAACGACACGAATTTTATGTTACGGGTTAAAATTTTGAAGAATAATTAGCGAAATCAGATGCGAAAAAAACCCCTTTGAAAGATTTTGGTCCTCCTTGTTTCTTTCGATACGACGCGTTTTAAGCGAGATAATCGCTGCACAGTGCGGAAAAGTCAGCGCTTTTACCATAGCGGCCGGCCCGTAGAAGCAGTGGAGAGGCGGGTTGCATACTAACTGCCGTTTTTTATGGTAAAAGCGCTGACTTTTCCACATTGTGCAGCGATTATCTCGCTTAAAATGCGTCGTATCGAAAGAAACAAGGAGGACCAAAAATCTTTCTAAGGGTTTTTCGCATCTGATTTCGCTAATTATTCTTCAAAATTTTAACCCGTAACATAAAATTCGTGCCGTTAAAGGTACAAGATTGCGTGAAAAGTACAGTTAGACTCAATTCCTGAATTTTTCGAGGTCATTAATGGATTCTACACGTAAAATTACCGTAGGACACCAAGTTTTAAGATATTTGGTTCATAATAGTGGTCGCTATTCCAAAAAACCGTAAATTTTTTAAAACTTTGGGGGGCTGTAGCTCTAAAGGGGGGCATTTTCGGACACATGTTTATAGGAAAAAAAGGTCTTATTTTGACCTGTAGAATCCGCCCCTGAAATATTCGGGAACAGTTTTTCAACACCCTGTATAACCTTGGTCCACAACAGCCTACTCATCCAAGCTTTATCCAAGACAGCACGAATAATAAGGGCGCCGACATCAAACCGGTGCGGAGCCATAAAGAATTACATATCCATGTGAAAACCACAATTGGAGACCTTGCCGGAAGAAGGGTGTATTCGGGTTTACGCCCTTTTCCCGGTAATTGGCGAAATGTAATATAAGTACATACCCTCAAGAGCATGTCCAGAAAATTTCATAACGATACGATCAATTTCCAGCCCATGCATTATGGGCCAGGAAGGCATGCTGCGCGAGAATAATTATTTTTGACGCTGCATTTACTTGAAACTTTATGAAAATGGGTATCAGGGGATTTTTTGGGTCGCTAAATTCGATTTTGATGTCAGAAATTTGAAAAAAAAAAATAGTTTAATCGGGAATCAAAGGGTTGTAAGGAAAATCCGCAGAATTTGCCGATTTTTGAAAGATCCGCACCTGGTCCGCAAATCGACAATAGTTCCGAATTGCGGTTCCGCGAAACGGCAGCCCTAAGCCTGTGCGGCTATCGCCGCTTGTGATCATAACTCATTAGAGAAGTTGACCGGGGTTATTCCAAAACAGCAAGATTAGAGCTATACCGAAAAGTGTGTCTGGGACAGAGATGACTTCAGAAGAAGATGCTGGGGCTTCATTTTTAAGGGCCACGGAGGCATTTTTGCCTCCCCGAACCTATTAACTTGGGGTAAAGAGTAGGGGGAGAAAAAAAAACAAACAAAAAAAATTGTAAGTCCAATTCACAGAACGCAGAAACCCATTGTTTTTCCATTTCAAAAATAGCTAAAATTGGTTAAGCTTGAATTCAATTTAACTGTACGATGGACATCCTTACACATTTTGTAAGTGAAAGATCTTTTCTTCTAGGCGCATCGTTTGGTGAAAAGGTCTAGTTGATAAGTTGTTTGAATCAAAAGTTATGAGGCATTAAAGTTTTTATCTTTGCAGGTTGCCCCATGATCCTGATCCAAAGAGAGAGACCATAATTTGGGGTCTTACACGCTTATATTGGTAATGCATTTAGGAATCTAGAAAATCCTAATTCAGAAACAAGAAGTTGCTTTGAAACGCCTTCAATATGTGGATTATGCAATGACAACGCGTGGATTAATACGTATTGATAGCGTTGCTTGCTGCGTCCGGACGTTTTGAAGGCTATTTATATCATGAGTCTCATGACGACTTTTGCCACGTAAACTGTTAGTCAGTAAATCGATGACCCAATGTTTGATTTAAAGTAAAACCCCAAATGCAGTTTCCCATTTGAATTCTAATTTTGGCTTTTCAATGTGAAAATACATGTGACTGCTCAATACAATCAGCAATCGACGTTACTTCTTCTTACTATCTTGTCGGTTGAGAGATCGAAATCAATATATGTTGGAAAGTAGTCACGAAGGTATGGAATTTATTTAGGTAGGTTTTAGGTTGGTTTAGTAATGGAAGGTTATGGATTTTTTTTTTTCTCGCATAGAAATTTTTCGGTTCAAATGCCGAAATTTTCATTTAAAATGTTCTAGTGAAAAAATTATATTCAGCCAGATCTCGTTCAGTTCAGAACCGTATGATCTGCTGTTGGTCTTTATCCAGGCCGAAAATGTTGTGTACTTGGTGAATTGGACACGTTTTGTCTTGCTGAACCTTCAAATTGAACGTGTTACGAATGTTATGAATAGTTTACAGCTATGTGAACTAAAATGTAGGTAGATAGAAACGTTTGACAAGCGAACATAATTTCTTCAGTCGTAAAGGTACTTGTTTACTCTCATTTATCTGTTTGCATCTCTCTTGTTCATTCTTTAAGTAACTGCAAAATGAGAGATGGTCCGTTTTATTGTAAAACGGCCGGTGATTTTAGTCAACCAATAAAATGCTATAATTTAGGCTCATTGGCGTTACTGCCCAGTCTGCGGTTCCATCGTTGCAGTTTAAAACCTGACCATGAATTTCTTCTATACCACACTCCTCTTTCTCTACTTTACTGGAGGCTCTCAAGTAAGGATGCACAATTTATGATCTATCCACACGTCACAGTTAATTTTCTTCCATTTCTGCTTTGATTCAACTCATTGTCAGTTCGCCAGAGTTTGCGGTTATAGAGGAGACATATTAGTCGCTCTCTAGACGCTAATAAAATTTTATAAGCCATTCTCTTATTAGATGCTTATCGAACTGTCCAACTGACAACGTCACGTGAATGCCTTTGTTCGAAATTTGAAATTCATACATTACAGTCTCGTCCGATCTAACCATTCTCTACATAATTATTTTGTTATAGGATGCATAAGTTAGGTACTCGTTTTTCCTTAGTTTGATATAAGTAATATACAGCTCTACCCTCACAATCAATGTAGGATTGAAAAAAAGATATCGCCGAAAGTTGTCAATCTCGTATGTTGGTATTTCAATTCTAGAAAGCGACGAATTGTTCTTCCTTTAAATCACTACAAAACTTTAAGGTGAGAGGCGCAAGCTATTAGCTCACCGTGCTTGTTCGGTGCTCACTTCTGAAAAATATTTAATAACAATATTCCCTTATACTGGAAAAGAATGGTCAGTTCGCCTGACTAATTATTTATTAGTGAAATTTGAGCAATCTAATTGGTTGTACTAGCTTACGCCAAAGTTGTGGCATTCTAGAATTCGAGGTATGTATGGCCATGCAGGCCATGTGCGGAAACTTGAATGTAAAAACTTTTGCGTTTGCTCCAACCATTAATTTGTAACTGGTATCAATTATACCGGGTTATACTTAGTACAACCAATCCAATACTAATTTATGGTAAACAAACATAGTAGCTTGTCCCAGAAATGATTGGATTTGACAGTTCTACGGCTTTCATGAAAACATCGACTTCACTTCTCCTTCTCCATTTAGCGCAACATCAAGAGCGGAAAGAAGCTGATGTTTTCATTCATGATACAAGCCCTTTACTACAGCTGTCAAGTAAAATCTTGGGACAGCCTATACCACTTGACTGGTATATAGGTGTATTGAACATAGTCATAGTGAAACGGGGTGAATAGAAACATATTCTGGGAATTCTAGAGAGAGAAAAACAAAAATTCCCTGAATATGTTCCTATTCGCACCCCGTCTTACGGTATGTCGTTCAACGGCATGCTCTTTTTCTCCGTGTATTGAGTTTGTGAGCCAATTTTGGAACTTTCTGGTTCTCCTAATGATTGATCCCTGAATTGCAAACTGAATCTGGGGGACTATTCAAGTTCGGGTCAGATCAAGTTTTCTCAAGTAAAGTCTGTGAATTGCACCCTTCTTAACTGTCCGCCTCTGCTCAATTTTCATATTTTTTCAGTCGGTGTTTGAAAGTGACGCATTATTCGAACATAACCTAGAGATCGCCAAAGAGATTCTATCGGACTTTCGCCGAAGGGACCCTTGCATAGACCATACGGGCGATGAAGAAGACTCGAAGAGTATTGTGGCAGAGCATGGATGCAAGCAAGTTTTTGAAAGAGGTTGGATGAATTTGCATGAAGCTTCGAGAAGATCCTGTAATGAGGCTAAACTTGTCGGCTGCCGATCAGATCAAGGAATATGGAGATGCTACATCAAATGTCTACCCCAAACCACCCTGATCTCTCGGTCCTTGCGCCTCTTATGTCCCTCCAAAAAGGTCCGATGGAGTCATCTCTGCTACGAAAATAAACCCTTACGAGCTTGCATCGAAGGCATAGACTGCCCTCCAGAATCATAACTACATTGATTAAATAGAATAGACAATAATTAATGCAATGATATAATTCATAATTGATATGATACCTAATAGGGCTCTTGCAAACTTTTGCTACACGGGATTGAAGAGTTGATTCATGAATAAAAACCTGTAAAAATGACGATGAGTACACTAAAAAATCACGAAATTCACTCTCAAAATCGAGCTTGATGGCGGTTTGACGCAGGTATCGTGGGAGATTCCTATCTCAATTGAGACATATCTCTCTGTTACCGGAGAGATAGTGACATTATAGACAGGAATTTCCCATGATACCTGCGTCGAACTGCCATACGATCTTGCCATGAAAGTAGTTATGTAAGTTTATTACTGAATTTTAGACTTTCTCAGTGTGATTTTCGTGATTATCGCGGGTTTTTACATTAGAATGGACTATTCATTTGCTCACAGCAAAAGTTTGCAAGAGCCCCATTGATAGAATAGATAACCAATGGAATAACTTTAGTCCTACTCGATAAAACTCCTTCACTCTGTGTGGATACCATATGCCGCTCACTTATTCCTATGGTGTAAAGCGAATACCTATGAAAAAGCAAAATGGATAAGTTTGTTTACGTCATCGTTTAGTACCCGTTTTGTACTACCAATTAAAAAATTTAAACGCCCTAGTATCGTTTTCGGTTCGGGCAATCTCAATTTATTGGGCGAGAGGCAGGGGTTGGGCGGAAATGGATCAGCCCCCCTGCTTTCGTAACTATGAAAATCTGAACCACTCCACAATCCCTTTTTATTGTATTTTGTTTCTCACAAAAAAAATTGTTTCCTAGATATCTATCCCTTTAAAAAGGTAATACTTGCTCAGCAAATGGTTAGCCCTCTGCATTTTAAATTTAAATCTACCCAAATTATTCGGAAATTTCGCCTGAGAAGATTGGATTTTAAAATTATCCGTTAAAGAGGTCCAGCTTTAAATATCGTCCTCCGCATTTATTTTAATTACAATGTATTCGGAAATTTCGCCTGAGCAGATCCTAGGATCTCAAAATTATCCGCGAAAGTATGTCCAGTTCAAAGTATCGCGTGCTGCGCATAGATGAACCACCACTTATCCGACTAATGCATTTTTTTTTATTTATTGTGATATATAACGGATACAAAGCGATGACATAATTAGATTTTGATAGCGCGGGGCTGAATCCCAAACCTAGAGCCCCATCAAAACCGCACTTTACGGGGGAAGTTAGTTTTCTTTTGTTTTTGTTGTCCCCCTTGTTTGGTGGTACAAAAGGATGAAATGATCAGATTACGATTGTATAACATTCTGAAAGTGGGGGGCCAACCATTTCAGCAGCCCCTCCTCGCCGTTAATTCAAAATGTTACAATAAAAAAGGGGGTAACATTTTTTTTTTTTTTTTTTGGTACGTAAAGATTCAAATCTGGTACACAACGATGACATTTAAAAAAAAAAGAAAGAAAGGGGGGGACTTATAAATTTGATGGTGGGGGGGGGGGTGGCTGGGGGAAACCGACGTTGTTTTTGTAGGATTTTATAGAAGTCAGTCTTACTTGATGTAAAATTCCTTCGATCTGCGTGAATACAATACGCCGTTCACTCATTGCTGTTTACATAGTGCTAAGTAAATATCTATCAAAAAACACTTGTTTTCATAGCGTTTCATAGATGTTAGTCTCATTCGATAAGATTCCTTCAATCCGCGTGGATACTTCACGCTGCTCACTCATTCCGATCATGACTTGAAATTCCGGTCTTCAGATGATGAGTGAGTAATGAGTGGAAGTACTGGAAGTGCTCTCCTCTGTCTCTGTGGTGGTCTGCTCTGCGCTGTGATCCGCGCTCATTAACTTGCTTTAACGGCGCTCGCTGACTTTCATTTTTTTCTTTTTTTTCTTTAATCCATCGTCTTAAAGTATAATAAAACTCCATCTGATACTGTTTCAATTTTACGGTCGTATCTTTTTTTTTCTTCTTACCTTCCTGTATCTCTCCAGACGATAGTACAGGAAGAACGAGCCGAGGTGCATCAATTTTTTTCTCTTTTTTCCCCCCTGAAACAATTGCGCGCGTCTCATCGCTTCATGTATACAGCGGAAAGCAGTTAGTATACAGGGTGTCCCAAAATTGATAGTAAATATTTTTACCACGTATTTTTGGGGCCAAAATAAGACTTTTTTTCCTATGAACACGTGTCCGAAAATGCCTCCCCTCGGAGCTACAGCCCCCCAAAGTTTAAAAAAAAAAAATAGGTTTTTCTTCGATTCTAGCAACGGATCTCCGTAAAAATGGATGAAAATTGGTTTCCATGGGTAATTTTAGGCGTTCTTTCCGATTCCGGGGTCGAAAATTTCCGAAAGGGTCAAGATAGGGGGGTTTGAGGGGGGTTCAAATTTTAAATTGAATAATTTTTTAGTGCTCCGTAAGAAAATGAGAAAAATAACAAAAGAATCTAATGAAACAAAACAAAAGAAACATTTTTGATCTCTTGTGTTTTTTTCATAAGACGCACGAAAAACGAGTAAAATCGATTTTTCGCAGGGAGCGCACAGCCCGATAGCGCTGCTCTGTGCACTCAACTGACTCAACGATCAACTCGACGCAACGCGGCACTAAAACAGCGCTATCGGGCTGTGCGCTCCCTGCGAAAAATCGATTTTACTCGTTTTTCGTGCGTCTTATGAAAAAAACACAAGAGATCAAAAATGTTTCTTTTGCTTTGTTTCATTAGATTCTTTTGTTATTTTTCTCATTTTCTTACGGAGCACTAAAAAATTATTCCATTTAAAATTTGAACCCCCCTCAAACCCCCCTATCTTGACCCTTTCGGAAATTTTCGACCCCGGAATCGGAAAGAACGCCTAAAATTACCCATGGAAACCAATTTTCATCCATTTTTACGGAGATCCGTTGCTAGAATCGAAGAAAAACCTATTTTTTTTTTAAAACTTTGGGGGGCTGTAGCTCCAAGGGGGGGGGGCATTTTTGGACACGTGTTCATAGGAAAAAAAAGTCTTCTTTTGGCCCCAAAAATACGTGGTAAAAATATTTACTATCAATTTTGGGACACCCTGTATATTCTTATCAACGCGGTTACCTATACCCGAACATCTTTAATGAGTAATTCGAAGCTCATTTTAAGGAGAAACTATTATTGTAATTAATCAGCATGTATCGCATCGGCCGATCCTCGCGAATAATAAAATTATTCTTTCATTGTAGCGCGCTAATCAATGTTTGATTTGTATACGTGCAGATGTAGAGTACCGATACACATAAATTAGAGTGGCATCTGTGAGAACAATCCATGGTCAAATCTGTAAAGAATCTTGCCGAAAGTTAACTAAATGAAGACAAACAGTGGCGTAGCGTGCAATTTGGCCACGTTGTATTGTGTCCATTTAAATCCATGTGAAAGGTCGAATGCGAAGGTGTTACACCTAA
Source organism: Trialeurodes vaporariorum (assembly GCA_011764245.1). Taxonomy (NCBI): domain Eukaryota; kingdom Metazoa; phylum Arthropoda; class Insecta; order Hemiptera; family Aleyrodidae; genus Trialeurodes; species Trialeurodes vaporariorum. The sequence goes on along the minus strand of VMOF01000388.1, from coordinate 23,708,381 downwards.
TAATTCGATCTTTTTCATGGGTTCAAACGAACGAACTGCAAAGTTGCCAAATTGCACGCTACGCCACTGAAGAAAAATAGCATTGGGTTGGGTTGTGGGAAGAGGTAGGAATGGGGCGGGGGTGGGGTCGATTGGTTATCTAGTTACGTTATTCGATGTTATGCAATCTTTTAGCTCCAACTTGCTATTTCATAAAGAAACTCGAGGGTGTGCGATGCCCGATGCAGATACTCACAATATGGCCGTTGCTAGGATCTGAAATTCGGCGTTTTCTATAAGGAATGTGAAAATGCTTTGATGAGCAAAGAACACAGGGAGGTAAATTTCCGCGGAATTTCCTTCTAAAACAAAGTATTTTTATAGTCAAAATTGCATCTCCAGAAGTATGAAACCAAGTTGGAAACCAAAGGCATCCTTGTTTTCAGCTCACTGAGTACTTTCATTTGCTCACTAAAAAAACACCAACATTTAAACCTTGCGACTGCCCCATTACTGCGCTCCAGAGTGCAGTGAGAAAAACGCTCCAAATCGCTTTAGGCAGCTTTACTCGGCAAATAATCGAGACATTTAAAAACTGAAAAAAAAAAAGAAAAAAACACGAATTTTTCTTTTGTGGAAAGGAAGAGGTTGCCTTTTCAAATTCTTACGTAACTTATAATTTTTGACCGAGAAATTCTTCATGCCCTGATATAATTTTTCTTAGGGGCAGCATTTCTTGGGCAAAAATTGAGATGCTTAAAAATTTAAAAAGACAATCTCTTCCTATCCACAAAACAAAAGGGTGTTTTTTTCAGTTTTTGAATAACTCGATAATTTTCCGAGTAAACCTGCCTTTCAAGCGATTTTGGAGATTTTTTCTCACTGCACTGTGCGCCACTGGCGGCTCATGGAGGTGAGGCGACGAAAATGAGAGGTGCGCAGGATTTCTTTTGAAACGCTTTCCACCTAAACTTCTTTGGAAATTCTAAGTTCCATTCTCTCTATTTAGACTATTGCAGAAACAAAGGAAGGTGGAATAATAACCTTTTTAACCTTCTTACGTTATATTTTTTTAATTTTTTTTTCTCTCTTCTCCATAAAAAAATGTGAGGCGATGGCTCCCTGTCGCCTCACTTGGCGAGCCGCCACTGACGGTGCGCTCCCTCGATGTAGATGTAACAATAGGTCGGTTGAAAACTTTTGGTGAAGATTTCTCTCAGTATTAAATCCTGCGCATAAAATGAGCAAAACTAACGACACGCGTTTTCAAACCTAGAACATACACCACGGTGTTGAAATTATTTGCATGGAAAACTAGCCTGCCCGAATCGCAGTTACTGAAAAGTTCAGAAATTAACGTAATGAATTTGATATGATTTCAAAGACGTCAAAAGATCGAGGGCCTCAATATGAGCTGAAAGCATTGTACATATATGATGTTTTTAAACACAGGGAATCTCAACATTTTCTTTTTTTTTATATTATAGTAAGACTAAAGGTGCAAAAGTATCACATAATTTCAACGAGTGACGTAAATGTATTTTGTGTAACCATTAACCTTAGAGGGGCCAGAGGGGTCTTGAGCGACGCGACGTGACTTCTTTGAAACCACCGCACCGTAGAGTCAGCCGTGGTGGGGATCTCTTATACAGGGTGTCCTGCATAAGGGTTCCACGCGTTGAAAAGGCCAATCCCTGAAGTCAAAGTCAGGCTTTTCCCCCCCTATTAACATGTGCAAAAAATTGCCCCCCAAAGTTTTAAAAAATCTATGGTTTTTTTTTTTGGAATAACAACCACCATCATGCGAACCAAATGTCATGAAAATTTGAATTTCGAGGTAATTTTACGTCTAAAATCCATTAATGACCTCGAGAAATCCAGAAATTGAGTCTGACTGTATTTTTCAGGAAATTTTGTACCTTTATCTGCACAAATTTTATGTTACGGATCCAAAATTTGAAAAATAATCACTAAAATCAGATGGGAAAAACTCTTAGAAAGATTTTTGGTCCTCTTCAATTTTTTTTTTTTCGATACGACGCGTACTAAGCGAGATAATCGCTGCACAATTTGGAAAAGTCAGCGCTTTTACCATGAAGAGCGGCTGTAAAGTATACAACCCGTCACTCCGGATAGCTGTATCACTTGATAGGAGTCGTTTTTCGGAATTTATGAGATAGCCTTCGAGGGGCCAAAACGTTACAAATGTTCGTGGGTTCTGAAAGCTAATTCTGACTAAATTTTTGTCCAAACCGCGTATATTTTTCTGAAAAGCGCTTGTTCTAGAGTAATTTAGTTTCATATATTTTTTAAATGTCAACTTTCTGTATAAAAGTTTTGATTTTTGAAAACGGTTCCAAATCGAACTTTGACTTTCGATTTATCGCAAACAAAAAACGGTATTGACCTATGTTGCGCCAGAATTATATGTCCTTTTTAAAGGACGTATCTCAAGGTAGTGGTTGCCTTTTGCAATTTTTGATTTGGGGGGGGGGGGGTTATAACCCGCCCGTAGGTGACCACCACGAAGGATGGGAGGTGGATGGGTGTCGGGGGACACCCCCCCCCCCCCCCTCCATCAAATGTGTCTTCATCTAAAATAATGAAGATGTTTCTAAACCGCAACTTTTTATCTCAACTCTTTCAAAGGTCAGAGTAGAGGGGACGGACTTTTGTAACACCCTGTGTAAGTATTCAAAACAATAATTACCTCAAAATGTAAGGTCCAAAATGCAGGTACTTTTAATTAATATTCAATATCAATTGATTTTTAAATAGTTTCTATTTTCAAAATTGATAGTTTTTCTACTGTTTTTAAATCTTGTCGATAGATCCATGTTGCAGTCAATAATGATGTACAATATTTGAAACCAAGCTTTGTATCGATCGTGACGTCAGCACTGATAAATTAATCAATTAATCAAAATTGTTCCACACACCTCCTTAATTGATTGGGGGGGGGGGGGGGGGGGATATTTCGCCTCGGTTTCTTTGTTCCTTATTACCGTGCACATGGTGCGATCAGGTTGGACACCCCCCCCCCCCCGACTGAAAATGAGAATAGTTTTGGTGTTTACACAGGTAAGTCGATATAGCACTTGAGACAAGAAAAAAATACCGCATCACAGCAAGAGCATCCACTTGAACTTAATTTCCTTATCATCGCGAGAAATTTATTGTCGCGGATAATTGCGTATTGACATCATTAGATCGTATCGTGTATATAGGTAAGTGCTTATTCGCTCTTCAAAAATACATTTACGTTCACTTGCAATTCATGCGAAATACTATAGTGGCGGCTCGGGGATAGCGATCGATTAATCGATGTCTCGACCCTCGACCTCTATCATATAAAGTTACGTAAGTACAAAGAATCAATCCTCAGGTTGTTCAGTTGACGCCCTCAACATGATCGATACTTTTGAATGGGTTCAAATGTGGTGAGGAAAGCGATGATCAAATATCTACTTGAACGATTACTCAAAAAAGGTTGATCATACATAAATATTGCAAGAGCCAAAATTGGTTTAAAATCAATTTTATTCATCTGCTTGACAAGGTATTTTCTATGAATTTCGAGAAAAACGACTTCGCGCGTTGAGACCTCGAAATTGCAAATCTCTGAAGGGAAAAATAATAAAAAATGTGCGCAACAGACTCACTCTTACTTACCGTAGTATTTTTTCTTTTGAAGGAAATTGAGCCCTCTCGTTTGCGGAGCTGCTGAATAGCGTTCTATTTACTCAATTTATGCCCAGATTTATTTCAATAATTATTTCCTCGAAAACTCTCACTTACTTTTATTGGTCTAGGAAGCTCTAGTATCGAGCAGTGACGTAGCCAGGACTTTTTTGGGGGGGGGGGGGGGGTCTGGGATCTATTGTCAAGGGGGGGGTGTCCAAAGATACCAATAGTTTTGTCAAATTTGTCTGAAAACCCAAGAAATTACCTTTTATAGTGCAAATATTGGTGTCAAGGGGGAGGGGGTCCCAGGCCCCCTGACCCCCCCCCCCATTTGGCCACGCCACTGAGTAAGAGCTAATACATTGACTTCAGCAAAATCTGAGTCAAATGCGGTGGTTGGTGCCGTTGGTGGTGCCATGGCTTTGTCAATTTGGCTTGGAGTGACCTAGAGGGGAATGTTTCCACGTTCCTAACTCGATTCCTCATTTGTGTCCAAACTCAATGCATCTTTTTTACATAGTAACTTGTTGAGATCTTTAAGTAACGTCTTGAACTTGTAACTTGTTGCCTAGAGTAACAGACTTAACCCTCTAAGGACCAGATTAGTTCAAGAGAACACCACTCCTCCGTATCTAAAGGGAAGGTAGTTAACTGTTCGTACTCGGGGGAGTTGGAATTGCCTATACGACGAACTAAAGGCGCCCGACGAGACCTTATCTTGTAGGTGTTTTCATATACCTACATTTATTTGCGTTTATTCGTAGTGAATTATAAAGCAATGTGAAATAAACTCGAGGAGAAAACGAGTAAACTCGGGCTTGGCCCATAAGGGGTTAAGATGTTCAAACGTCTATTATTCCCCCAGCGAGCTATATGTACCGATAGAAGGGCTCATACTTGTTTTAGTCCATAGTACTTACCTAAGTGAGGCGGCTCAGTGATCTGGTTTTTTTGCCTCATTTTTTTTAACCGTAAGTCAAAAATTGTATTAATTCAGTGAAAATTGGTTGTTAATGAAAAGTGCAAGTGTTTTCGAACGGCTATCTTGATACAAATCCTTCAGGTGAGAAAATTTTGCATGTTTCTGTCGTTAGCAAATTTCTTTATTGCGCAAATCCTCCAGAAAGAAATAATATATGTTGATTTCTGTGTCCATAGGTAACCACTCCAAAACTTTTGCTTTTAAGTTTAAAACCAATTTCAAATAAATTTGACTCAATTTTTTTTTAACTCTAAAGATTAGAAGAAAAAAAATGAGGCAAACTAACCGAGCCTGTGTGATAATGTCCATAAGATATTTCCATCATGGTGGCCTCCGTGCTGCCTCAAAAGCATGTCTCACAAATCCCCTCTATTGCGGTATAGCTAGTTATTCTCTTAATTCCCTCTCATGATTATCTCATTAGATGGATATTTTCCGAGAAACTATTGTACTTTTCGATGGAAAGCGCTCTTTTTTGGTGTTCGAGTTCGCCGCAATATTTTTTGGTCGCAGCGCGCAAACCCGTTTTCTTTTCCTCTTCTGAAATGTATTGATTACGCGCAGCGAACTTTGCATGAGAGGCTGATGATAAAGAATTATTTTTAAATGAAATTTTTTGTTTGTAATGTTTTGTTTAAAGATCGATAAGTTTCGAGTTGGTGACTGAAAAGAACAATCGATGTGCGTCAAAATTTTCGAAAGTTTTTATAGGTAACGGTAAGCTACGATGCGATAGTTTAGCGAGCATACGAGCGCAAATTTTTCAGAGGTTTACATTTTTAAAAATACCTTTTTATAATTATGTGGCTATCCGTTACAAAAAAAATTATGTATTTTTCTAGCCCACTCTAAGGATGGACCAGGTAAGACCAAAAACCCCATATACCTATAATTTTATCCCGAAATCTTCTAAAATAAATTTCTTTAAAGAAAGATTCTTTCCTCAGTCAGTTTTACTGACAGTCAGTCCGTCATTCGTCACGAAGACGAATACAATTTATAATCGCCCCCCCCTCCCCCGGTGCTCCCTTCTCCAGCGCAGAGTAACCTCATTATCTGAATCCAAAAAGTCACAATAATTGTGACTATTAATTTTCAATTGTTAAACAATTAAAAATTAAGAACTATGCAGTGGATTTTCCTCGTATCTGTAAAAAAAAAGCCTTGGAAAAGAGCAAACTCTGTTCAACTATATTTTGGAAACAGAGCCAGCGCAGCGGTCGAAAATTAATTTCTGCGCATAATCAAGAAATGTGTCTATTCAAATTAATCAAAACTTCGCGCTATCGCATGTCTACCATTTACCGCTATCGCCATAATATTTGATAACCAGCGCTTCCAGCGGAGGTGCTCGCTACTAGTAGAGGTCCCGGTTGCCAACTCCGCTCCCAACACCTGACACCTGTTTTTGTTTTTATTCGTTACCTACAACTTTTCTAATGATCGTTTTTTGCCTGTTTCTACCTTCGACTTGCTAGCTTGGTGAAGTGGATCACCAATGTTATGTATTGAAGATACGTCAGAATTTTATGCCTACAGTACGTATAACGTACACCGCGATACTGGCTGTGTCAAAATCCATTCGATTTTTCAAATAGAATAATGTATACTTTTCGCGATATCAGTGCCTTACGCTCAATCTGTTTAAAATTAACATGTTATTTTGATTCTGATTCATACTTGCTGCTGTTTTAGTGCAATTACCGATGTGAATTGTGAAACTTTTATTTTACTTATGCATGGAACCTTAATTAGCATTCCTTGTTTTAATTACCAGCAGGATTTTGTTAGCAAGTTTGGTGAGTTCATGTTCATGTTCGTACTTTACGTTTGTAAACTGTCATGACGTTCAATTTTTTTTTCTCTTTTTTTTATACCTTGATGTAGTCTGATAAGTCAGTTGTTTGACAGTCGCCGGAGGTCAATGATAATTGAGGTATGCAAAAATCTCTAAGAATGAGGAACGAGCAATTTAAAGTTGAGAAATAATTATCAAGTAATTGTGGAAAGGAATTCACTTTAGTTTATTTCCCTAGAGTTTTCTCATTTTCTTTTCTATTATATCAGAGCTGTTAATTTATTATGAATCCAATATTATATTGAGATTTTAATTATGTTGCCAGGACAATTACCCTCAATGCGCCACCTACCAGTTTTCATTTGTTTCGTCATTGAAGACTATCATTTGTAATGCTTTCTGCGGGCTTACATTCAGTTTAATCTCAGTAAAGTTGTATCTACTATCATGTCGGAAGCATCTTTGCATGGTCTACATGCTCTTGAAATACCCCAACAGAAGCTAATAGATGACATGTCTCGCAAGAACAACAATCTGATTTGTTTACACAACAAATTCCTTGTTTACTCACTTTTGGCCCCCTGACCAAATTTTTGTTGGCATGCTCTCTTCAACTGCTTTGAGAAACTTCCCGAGTTGTAGAGTAGAAACAATTTGCGAACGAAGTTGTGACAAGTAGCGGTGCTTGCTCCCACGTTGCATTGGTGAGCGGTTGGTCAGTGTGGTGTTTAGACTCGTCCCTTATCAACCACTCATCATTCCAATTTCAGGAGCAGGCACCTCTACTTGTCAGAACCCTATATTCAAAATGCTTCCACGTCTATTATAGTGTTGGGGAGCCAAAGTTGGTGGATCTCAAGTAGAAAATCAAATTGAAACGCAGTGATTTCCTTTTGCTAGACACAATTCTACATTGCCAATCTTGAGTGATATTTTTGAGATGCTGCCAACCTCCTAAAGAGAAAAGACATAAGCTGTTATAAGTTTGCTCGCTTCTTGCCTTTATGCTTTACATCACTCTTAATCCTTATGCATCAATAAAGATGGCACCAGTCTTGAACGTTAAATTCAAAGCTGGGAGCATTAGTATGCACTAGTCACTTTGATTACTCATTGTGTCAAGCATTATATTCATGTATTGCTGACTGCATTGAATCTATCCTATATCGTGTTTAAATTTTTACTTAACTCCACTGCTTACTTTCATGATTGTCTCAAACACTATGACAATCTACCTAAATTTTCTTGCTCTCTCTACATCTATCAACTATCATCAATTTTAAAGCAGTTACATGAGTATTTTCAAAAGTGTGTTCCATTGGAATGCAATGTCTCATAAATAAAACCTAAGGAAATATCAGTAAGCAGATGATACTGACCAGTTCTTGTTCCAGACAATAATGTGCTGCTGTTTCCTTGCAGATGTACGTAATTATATTATGGTATCATTTTAATCTCTCTCACTGTATACTAAAGCAGAAACATTTGGAGCAGGTACTTACGATTAGTGCAGACAAGTAGCATTGTGGATGTCCGAAATGCACCAATACACTCCAATAAGCAGTTGGTAAGCAATGAGTCCTAACTCTTTGCTTATCAACTACTTACCATGAGTTTAGATATGTTTTTGATAGCTATACGCTACTTTTCAGGATCTGATGGGATTCTACTCTAAATTCAGTTGCTCTACGTGAAGTAGTTTCAGATAACTTCGGAAGTGGCAGCTATTTATTTATCCTTATCAAGGGCAATATTCTGATTCTGGGTATAGTATCTGACTTCCAATTTAATATTTGATGGCGGTAGCAAAACCAGAAAGTTGCTCCAGTGAACAAATTTAAGCGTCCACCTTGGTAGACTCAATGGTAGATCTGTCATTTTCTCTCTTTTAATTTTCTATGATGCTAAGCTCTTGCAACTCCATCACGCGGGGGCACCATGATCTGTCTCTTGAACTCTGTCATTAGAAATCATATTTTAATGTGTTAACTTTCTGTTTCAGAGTTTCACTATGTCTCCTCCTAAGTTGGAAACAAAAATGTCTTCTACCGAACAGTTGAAGGGCATAGTTACCATCAATGTTATTCTTCCATCTGGTCGTGATATCTTGATGAGTGTTAAGAGAAAGTAAGGAGCTTTCTAGTTTGTATATAATTTTTTTTCTTTCTGTAGCCCTTGCTTTATCAAATAATTTGTTTTATCCTTGAAAGATGAGTACCTACTTTGAATCGTTCGAGTTATAACCTCTTTTGAAAACCATAGGTTGTCTCATGTTTCAACCATTGAAGTTTTTAGTTCTCAACGTTATTAGTAACAATTATTTGGCCCTTGTGAGTGAAAATAGCATAATTTACCCATAGTGTCTGATGTGTTACATCATTTTTTCTCTTAAAAAAAAAAAAAAAAAAAAAAAAAAAAAAAATCCAAATTCTAGTCAAAAAGGCTGATGATAGAATGTAACTTAGCCTTAAAGCCGCTCGCTTTTAGCTTTGCATTCACGCTGTTTTGACACCAGGATATCTTGGTGTTGATACTGGGTTAGCTATCTGTCACAAGATTTACCAAATTCTGATCCGTTATCTACACCAACTTCACTGAATTTGAAATTGGCCCTATAAGAAGTTGATGAAAGGGGATCAGCTAGAGAATGGAACACAAGCGGATAGAGAATTTAAGCAGCTCACCGCAAAGAAAAAAAAAATTATGAGAAAGTTAAACAAATAAAACTATTCAAAATCTAGTCGCTAATTGTGTTTGAAGGAATGAAGAGGGTATGTTCATTTTGAGAGTATGTTCATTTTGAGAGTTATCATCCTGCAAGTATCATTTTACCCGGAAAAAGCCTCTTATTATTTTCTTATAGTAAATGTCTGATGTCTATATCCCTTGATAGTTTAACATTGAAACTGTCAACTAGCGGCGGATCCAGAAAATTTCAGGGGGAGGGGGGAATTGAATCTAAAATTTGAAGCACCCCAAGAATCAATTTTGGACTATTTTCTGTAAGTTAAAACCCTTTGAGACTTTATTTCGGGGAGGGGGGGGGGGGGCACATGCATGTGATTGCTTCCACAAGTACCCAAAGTAATGAAGATGGAATCATTTTACTCTGTTCTCTCTCAGCTTTTTGCCACATTTTCCCTGAATATTGAATATCAATTACGTTTGACCTTGTAATTAGATATAGAACTTCACTTTTTACATTGTCTGGGTAGGAGTGGAGAATCAAGGTGTTTCAGTGTTGACAAACTGTTTGTGGAAAAAATATCTAGTTCCTTCTTTCCTAGTTCAATGTTTTATGTATTAGTATTTTTAGTAAGGGAATTTTCATGGAGACAATTTAGAACAGTTTGAGGTTTAACAAAACCAAAATAACTTATTCTCCCCATAAACAAACAAAAACTTATCATTTTAGCTTTTATACTATGAATGGTAACCCAGTATATTCTTAAGAGATTGATTTATTGAACTCCCAAGTATCCAACTTTCTAGCTTTCATCCTTCAAGCACTTTGTGAACACTGGGTAAAAATTATTTGTTTCTGAAATCCTTGAGATGAATTTTTTACCTCCACTCACAGCACATTTCAAGATATGGTCCACCTGGAATTTTGAAACTTTGCAAAATGAGGAAAGAGATCCCCCTCCCGGGGGGGGGGGGGGGCATCCTCTAAGAAACTTTGCACTTCACTGTTTTTGTAATAAAATTGGAGAGTATTGAACGAGTTGAAGCCCTCACCAAACCAAAAATTTTCCTTAAGGAATCTAACTGCTATTTTATCAAGCATTTGTTGATAAAATGCAAAGAAAATGTAGTTTACTTTTAAAATTATTTTTTAATTTAATCTCTTTGGAAGCTAATTGCATCTTCTCGGCTGTCTATTTCACATTCACAAAAAATTTACCAATGGGCCTATTTTGAGAGACTGGCTTTCAAGTTTTGGCCAGTCTATAGTGTGCTTGTCAATGTGATCAGAAGTTGTCAGGAGATAGTCAACAGTGAAAATACCATCTGGGCAGTAGGATCCCTAAAGCCAGCAAAATCATGAATCTCCAGTAGTGCCTCAGTAATACTGTGATAGACAGGCAAAGAGCTGCACATCTTCAAAATTAAGGAAAACCTGGACCATTCAATTCTATGGTGAAACAAATTGGGGGGGGGGGGCGAAACAATGGGAAAAATTAATTTTGACTCGTAGATTCAGAATAGTATATTGTATTTTTTCCTTATTTTTCATTTTGTCATTTCTTGTTCACAGCACTCCGATGATGGATTTGCTGGTACAAATTGCAACTGCTAATAAAATTTCACCAGGAAGTCATGTCATCCATGCAACTAGTTCAAATGGGAATGTAACTGTTTCTTACAAACCCAGCACACCCATAGGTAAGGGAAATGTTTTGCTGCAATTTCTCAGTTGAAGTTTCAACCTCTACCAAGTTACAGAAAAAGAAAGAGTTTGAAAAAGAATGGAAAAATATGCGTTTAAGGAGGAGGGGGGATTCATAGCAAAAAACCGCAAATTTCTTTTTACTCAGCTTCATACTATTTTGCAAAATCTTGAGTATTTGAAGTGCTATACGCAGAAATGGAATTAATCAAAAAATTGAAAAAATCAATTCAATCATCAATTTCAATTTTTTTCAATTAATCAATTTAATTTTTTTCTTTTTATGGGAAAACCCTTTTTTTAGCAGAGGCGTGTCAGCTGTCAAAATAGTTTCACCTGAGAACCAAAAATTAAGTTCTCGGCAGTGCTTCAATATTATTTGTTGACATTTTTAAACAACTTTTTCGGCTTGAAAATATTTTTTTGATCCTTTTGTGAAATTCACTTTCGTGGACCTCTTTGGTTTCTGCAATTCACGGCTCATTTGTAAAAATAAAATGGAGTTCTATTGACCAAACAAATGCATGAAAAGGATTGTTTTTTCTAGAACACTCTTGCCCCCCCCCCCCCCCCCCGAAACTCTTTCTCACATTTATTCCAAGTTGTCATTTTTGCTAGTATTCATATTTAAGTTTACTGTAAAAAAAGATCACTTGTGAGCAAATGAAAATTTGGGGGGGGGGTCCGTTACAAAAACTTTTTTTCACCAAAGGGGTCTGGCCAGGTACCATTAGGAGAGTACCACTCACAGAAATGAATAATACTTTTAGGTTTGGGGTAGACCTGTGTGAGAGTCAGAATATGGCTAGTTTTTTTAATTTGGTCGACTGGATTCAGGGGAGAGGTAGGGGGTCGACTATAGTTTCAACCTTTAATGGCCATTATTTATGTGTTAAAAACAACGCTTTTAAAATTTATGCCTAATTATGTGTTTTTGGAAGATGTTTATTGTTGTGTTTAAATGTCTGTCTCAGTGAAATTAAAATGAATCTTAAGCAATTTTTTTGAAAATGGAAAAAAATTGAGATTTTGCATTTTAAAAGTATCCAAAATATATTAAGGCACGCAAATCGCCGTTAAGATGATTGTTCAAACGGCTGTCCTTTGAATGAGGCAAGCTGCAATCCTGGAAAAAAAATTTGTTTAAAGTTATGAGCTAAAAATGGGGTTCTTCCAACTTTCCATTCTAAGAAAATATCGGTTGCTCTACCAGAAATAAATGTGATTCATTCAAACTTTGTGTTGGGGGGGGGGGGGTTGGATGCTTAATCCATTTTTTATCATAGTTTATTAAAATTCTCAAATCCAAGATGGCTCCAAAACAAGTATGACAATTTTGTACCCTCCCTCTTAAAATTTGAAGTAAAATTGAGAGCCGAGGCCCCTTCTGTTACCCTTGGTCTACTTGCAAGTTTAAACCGCATAGTATAAATTCTCAATTAATCGTCACCATGTGTTTGTAATTTAATCATCTCACTGTATTCTCACAGGGCTTATTCTTGGAAACTGAAGGTTTTTTTGTTTTGTTTTGTTTTGTTTTGTTTTGTTTTGTTTTTTTTTTTAAGCGTTAGTTAGAATTTTTAATGCTTCTTGACTCACTTTCTGGTTCCTTAACCCAAAATACTCATTCATCAGTAACATTCAACTTTCAACGCATGAAAATCTATACGCCAGTCAATAAAAGTTCAATGTGACTTATAGAAAGCTGAAGCTTAGGAAGCCAAAAAACTGTTCTTAATACTTAGTCCTGTATCGCATTTCTCTTGCTTCATGTAAACAGAGGTGTTTCCCAGTTCATCCTATTCTTAGCTCTCTCATACTACACTAGTGCTAGGCTTTAATTATTTTGAAGAACGCAATTCTTTTCCTTGTCTAATCCTGAACTTTTGCATTCGCGAAGCTTAAAATTCAACTCTTTGAATGAGAAGAAATTATACTTCTCCTTTTTTGGATTTTTTTTTCCTGTTAACAAAGTTCCTTACTCAATGTGTGTTGTGAACTTTAGTTTGTGTGTTGTGTATTTTACTTTTCCTTGTGATGGAGAATTCTGCTTGTAATCACCACTTACTGAAGAATGTTTTAAAAATGTTGATCTGATAGGAATAACTACTTCTGTCATCTCTGATATTTCATAATAGTAATCTTTGTTCCATCATTATTATATTTTAGGTGCCTTAGGTTCTTGTATCATAAATATTGTGCCTAAAAATCAACTAGCTTCCACAAATGCTCAGAAATTGAAACTAGTAAACACACCATTCGAACAAACAGTCCGACTTCAAGTAAGTTTTTTAATTTTACTTATTTTACGATCCTTACTAGCGAAACTCAAGAAATTCTTTCATTATTTTTTAGCCAATTGTTTAGGTTTCATAAATTTCTTCCCACGAGCTTCGAAGCAAATATAATTTTGTTTACTTATTTTGTTTATTAAAAAAAATAAACGTTAGACCTGCGGGGGCCGATCCTTGAAATTCACGACTTTTGGGTAGACTGAATGAGAATGGAAAACGGTGATTGGTGGAGACGAGTCACGTGGTTGCCCAATCTAATCAAAATACGGAATGGATTAGATAAGTTATCGGGTACTCCAAGACTGCCCGATAAATTATCTAATCCATTCTGTATTTTGATTAGACTGGGTAACCCTGTGACTCGTCTCCACCAATCACCGTTTTCCATTCTTATCCAGTCTACCCAAAAGTCGTGAATTTCAAGGATCGGCCCGCTGAATTATTTGCCTGTTATTCTTTTTTAGTTAACAACACCAGTTTCTCTGCTATCCAATTATTTAATGTACTTCCTCTCACCCTTAAGCTATCATTTAAGAATGACCATCCAAGGTTCTTCCTCAACAGACTAAAGCAGTTCTGTATCAAGAAAGCCTTTTATCATCTTAGTGACTTTCTACCGGAAACCAAGTAGATGGTGGGGAAGCAGTTTATGATAAATATCTATCTCTCTATCATTCTATGTACCTACTTCCTATACCATTCGCACCGTATATTTAGTTAAAAATGTATACTTGTAATGACTTGTACTATAGCTCTGGTTTCAGAGCTCCATGTATCCAGTGGCGGCTCGTCAGGTGTAGTTAGTGTAGTGGCACTACACTTACTTTTTCAAGGTTTTTTTTATTTTTTTTCTTTTCAAATTTTCAAAGATAATGGTCGCTCTTGATTAAAAATGATTGGGATTTCGGAGAAATTAAAGTGGGAAAAGAGAAAAAGGAGTTGTAAAGAGCACCGAATATGCTGTCGAAGGAGAACTTTCTTGTCACGAAATAGTTAAAACTAGCTTGAAATTAAGTCTGAGGCAGGTCAAATTTTCGAAAACTTTCCACGGGAGGACCCCCAAACCCCCCTCCTACTGGGAGTGTCCTCCCAGACCCCCACAACTACACCTAATTTTTCAGTCACGAGCCGCCACTGCATGTATCAATTGCCAAAAAAAAAAAATTAAAATAAAAAAAAAAATTCTTTCACAAGCTAATCTATTTTGAGTCCCCTGATTTTTTCTCTATTTCCTCCTTAAAAATCTTCCTTCCCTTGAATAAGGACGTACCATAAAAATTGCATCTTCAGGTTTCAAATTATTGTCAAGTTTTCTGACCTGACTTTTCCTTGAAGCCATTTATATATATTTTCTACATCAAAGCAAGCAACCATACGTGAAAACTTATTGCAAGTTAAGTAAGTTGCCTGGAAAAGCACTTGGAAAAGCTGATGCTTTCTTTTATACAATCTTTAAATGCTAGATTTTCTCTCATTTTGTTCATCCTTGATTTCTTTTGCTTCCAGGTATTTTTACCTCGTAACCAGTTATACGTCACAAGAATCAGTCCAAAAATAAAAATAGCTGATATTTTAACTCACGTTTGCTCAGAAAAGAATCTAGATCCATTAAAATACTCAGTTAGGCATCCAAGTAAGTTGAAATAGTTACTTGGGCGGATACAGGGAATCGTCATTCTCTCTCTCCCTCCATTTGAACTTATGTGTTACAAAAAGGACCGCAGAGGGGGGGCCATCACGTGAATTTGGCCCCCTTTTCTGTCCTTTTCTAATGCACGTTTTCAAATGGGAAGAGAGAGAGAAAGACAATTCCCTGTATCCGCCCATGAATAGTTAACCTCCACTTTCAAGTGTTACTGTTATTGATAGGGCTGTGTGAACCTTTGGAGGTTTGAACTTTAATGCCGGTCCAGCTTCAGTTTTTACCTGACAACAAAATTCAACTTTTTTAAAAAAAAAAATCTTTTTTTTAATTATTAAATTTAGTTTGGAAGCTCTACTGTCATCGAAAAAATTGCTCACTTTCACAGTAACTTGGCAAGAATATTTCAATGAGTATCTTGTTGTGTCATCCAACATTTCCAAATTAATACCTTAAAAATTTCCGAAACCTGCGCCAATTTTTGATTTTTTTACATTTTCTGGCTTTTTTTTTCACAATCGTCTATGAAAGATGAGAGTTTTGAATGAACTCCGCAATTTGGAATGAAACTTGGCAGACTTATTTATCTAGTTCGGCCTAGTGGCTGCAGAATTTAAACTTCGTATCATTTTACTTTTTAAATTGCTGGATTTTTAGCCGTGTGAATGGAGTATCAGAGTTTTGAAGATGATTTTGAAGTTTTCAATGAGAAATAAATGTTGAGAAATAATTGAATTTTTACTGCACTATGGGTAAAACTTTTTCTCTTTTTTAAAAGTCGAAGGTTTGGGTTCAGTTTGAGTTTTTGGACCTTTTCGTAGGTTCAATTTAAACTGAAGTATGAAGGTTTGTGCAGCCCTAGTTATTGATGGTTTTCTTAGTCAAGAACAAATAAAGAATCCAAGAGAGTTGATTGATTCTTATTTCTTAACCTTTTACAAAATGAAGCATATACAACGTAGGTACTACATGTCATGTCCATGAACCAGTACAAAATTTGCACTATATTAATGAAGAATGTTAAAAATTAAACCGTAGTCATTTAGATTAACATGAGTTATTGATTAATCTGTAATCATAGACTTGCAGAGTGTTTGATATTTCTTGTAAAATATAGGAATCTCAAAATTCTAATTACTGATTTTTCAAAACTCAGTTTTTCTTCTAATCTGCAGCTTACAATCAGACCCCTCAATTCATACTAATGTTATTCTCCTTTACATTGTGTAAGTAAAAGGATGAGGAGTTCTTACTGTAAAAAAATGCAATGGAAGATTAGTTTTAGGATGTAATTCAGTTGTATTATCTCTCAGAATGAGGAAAAACGAGTTATCAGAAGCAGATTTGGTGTAATTATAATGCTTAAATGGTTCAAAGTTGCGTTTTTGCAAGACGGAATTTTAACAAATTCCTAGCTCCTCTCTGAATTTAAGTCTGGAGTCTTATTAGGGCCCAATTTGAACCATCGCTTGCTGTCTATAGATTTTACTTTAGTGAATCTGGTCGCAGTACAATTTTTCATAGTGATCCTGCAGATTTGTCGTTCCTTCCAAGACTGACCTGTGACCTTAAAATTAAACGTCTCAATGCCCCCTTTTTCCCTTACTTGTCTTCAAAGTAGAGTTTATACTAATTTGTAAGTATCTTTTATCTTTTTCACAGGTAATTTAAGTGAAGTATTGGACTCAAATCTTTGTTTAGCGGATTACAAATTAACGCAAGTAGCTGTGGTTTCAAGCCCTAGTCGATCAGTGTCTATGTCTAGTATTAATGTAACAGAACTGAAAAGTAATGATAGCTCCGTCAATTACAGCAGAACTCAGTCGGTAAGTTCTTCTTTAAATTCCTGATGAATCCTTGAAACATTTGATTATTTTCCAGAATTTCTTATTTTTTTTTTAAATTTCGGTGCATTTCATTGGAATTCTGCTTCATCTTCTTTGCTGCAAATCTCTTCAGTAACATTTCGCTCTTCTAAAATCTTATCAGTTTGCAGAGTAAGTAATCTTCTCAGTTTGCTGAGCTAGAGTGTTTTTTACTTTCACAACGAAAAGGAATTCAGAATGTAAAAATATTTCTGTAAAAATCTGTAGAAGTTTTGTAAGACAGCCTTGGGTAGTTTGCTTGAGGTTTCCGGTAGTTTCATGCTCTAATTTCTTTTGTCACTATTATTATTTACTGATTGAAATTTTGTGTTGTTACTTCCTCAGTTGAGTGCCAATTTCAAAAATGACAGTCTTACTAACATTAACGAAAAATCACATCCTGCAATAGTTATACCTACTCGGCCACCAAAGAAAAGAAGACCAGCTCCAAAACCTCCCCAAGTTTTGAAAAAGAACGTGAGTATTTTTTTATTTTTTTGTTTGTGTTTTCTGTTTGTCGATATTATTGATATGTTTCAAGAAATTGATGGAGTGAAATCAGAGAAGTAATCAAACACTATTGGCTCCATAAATCTTATTATTCAGATCAGGTAAAGATTTTTACCCGAACCAATGGTTGTACATTCTTTGATTGCGCCCAAACTGTTTGTTCTGCAACGGAAGACAAAAGTCCGAGTGTCCCTATTGATTTCGGTAGCTTTCAGATCAGAATACATGGAGGTTTAAGCCACCGCGTATTGCAACATTGTGAGAATCTACCTGGCTCTTGAGGACCTAACTTCTATTGTGCTGACTATAACTGCTGTTCTACTGTTTTGTTGACGCATGCATGAAAATGGACATAAAATAGACTTGTTGTTTTCTTGATTCTATGACTGTAGATTTTTGATTTTTAATTATTTAATGAAACGGAATCAATGTGAAGAAAAAAAAAATCCTCCGTTTCTTTTTGTTTCTCTTTATTCTAAGAAGATTTTTGCCAACTATGTATTTCGTTTTTAACAATTCTTCGTGCCTTGCAATTAGTCAATGCCCTTATTTGTCTTTACTACTTTCTCATTTTTTAAAGATTGCTCAAGTGGAACTTCCGACTGGAGATTCCGACACAACCGTAATATCTCACTCAAGGAATAGTTCTGACAGCTCTGGGTACCATGAAACTTCTGTTCTTGGAGAAAGCCCGGATATTGATTTTAGGTATGCATTTTATCAAATTACTTTTTCAGTTAAACTGTCTCTATTTTTGATTCCTCAATGCAAGAGTGGTTGTCCACTGAAAGTTTTTAAGCAGGAAGAAGTTTAGGTTTGGTTCGATCAAATACAGACCTGCGGAATATTCTCGATCTTGGGATCGTTTGATCGGTGTTGCAAAGTAGGAAATTTCGTGGCAAATAATAATTTTTTTTTTTCTTTGGCAATTTGGCACAAAAGCACAACTGTGAGGCTCATTTACACAATTAACGTTGATTGGAAGGTAAAATTTCTTCAACTGCGTGGGGCTTGAGCCAAAATATCGAGTGTGCTGATTTTGAGTTACAGTTTCATCCTAACCAAATATTTGTCTGGCATTTGTTTTGTCCCTGACTATACATTCTCTCTTTTTTATTAATCATGCTACCATGTGTTGTTTTTTATTTTGTTGACTCCTGTAAATTTATGGAAATTGTGCTTTCAGTTTTTCAGAGCCGCTGTCTTGTCGAAATAAGCTGAGTAGTTGCTCTGAGATGTCCCAGTATCAAACTTTACCTAGCTTGTCAAGATCATTATCAAATTTAACAACGGTTGGTAGCAATTTGGGCAAAGCTCCGAGTATTCATCACTCAGTCTCAACTACCTGTCTTCCCTCAGCAACGAGTAAGTCTTGTTTATTAAAAATTTTGTCTTCCTTGACGTCTGTTCAGCATAATGAACCAACGGGTGAGAGCGGCTGGACTTTACCACTACTACGACTTACTACTTTTTGTTTTTTTCTTGCCTTCTACTGAAGATTTTTGTTTAACCTTTTATTTGTTACCATAATGGGTCTGCTCGGACCCCATTTCACACTATGAATTTTGCCCACTCCAATGTTTTGGAACATTACACTGCTTGTTTAACAATATTATTAAAGCACTATAAATTGTTCTAGTGTAGAAAATACGTCCGTAATTCAAAATTATAGATTTTGAGTCGATTACATCAATGCAGAGAACACATTTTTTTTTTCTTGCTCCTTTCAAAGTTGTAATTTTTCATTTGGTCTTTATTTCCACAGTTCTCTCTGTCTGTTGGCATTAGGCAGTTTTATTGCGAAGTCAACAGTTTGCGAAGAATGCACTCACACTCTCCCTTGACCCTCATGTACGGCTGTCTCTTTCTAGTGTCAGTTCGGTTATGGGGCCTTGTTTTACAACATTTTGACCATCAAAATCTCATGAAAATGAATCCAGGAATTATTACTGTCATAAAATTTCACATCAAACAGTACATGGGGGTCACTGAAAAATGAAAGAGTTGGTTTTGAATGATTTTAAAACTTTTTCACCCAATGACATCATCACTGAAACCGTTTATTTGGCATTTCAGGCTTAATTTATGGCACTAATTTATTCACGTTTCCTTTTTTTTTTCAGGGCGCAAAAAGAAAGCTCCATCTCCTCCCCCGAAATTCATGCTCAAATCAAATGTGATCAACGAAGAAACATCATCATCATGCAGTCGACCGGAGACGGAATCCATCTCGTCTCTTTGCACCTCCTCTATCCTCAGCGATTGTGAACCAAATGCGCCGCTTTGTGGTGAGATGTTGTCTGCGTCTCAGAGTTGTCTGAGTGCGATCGATCCTCACGAAACCAAAGCTGCAACTTTGCCTGCGAACACTAAGCTGCCGGATATTCAATGCGTGGTGCAAGATGAAGATGAAAATATCACTGATACGAATAAGCTAGAAACAGAGTCCGATCCGGCACATGTAAACGAAGATGAGGTGTATGGAAATGGCGGTGAAATTTATGCTGGAGGCAGCATTCCATCTTCCAAGTTTCCTGGTACGTTTTAACCTTTTTGTTGATGTACCAGCTTAGACAATTTAGTGATGAGAAGGAATTAACCCCTTAACACTTTGAGTGCCAAAGCCATTTGTAAACAGCTTTGCCGATTGTGCCATTTTGTGCCAAAGCCGGTTTTTTACGTCTTTAGCATATACACGTGTTCCAATAGACGGGACGTTTATAAATGGCCATGTAGTCGCGTATGGGTGACCTCAGAAACTTGAATACCAGGTTTTGCTGCTAAATAGCGACGTTGGTGTGGGCAACGTAGTACTATGCAGTACGCTTGGTCCTCCTCCTATTTTCAACCATCTATGAAGTGATTTGTTTACTTTTGCATTTTTTTGGCTATTGTGAGCGAGAAATAGCACGTATTCCGGAGCTATTGGATGAAATCGAAGACTTTTCTGCAAACTCCCAGTAATGAATAATGTTTCAAACATCTACTAATCTCATTTTTTACCCTTAGTTTAGATGCATGTTGCTTAGTAAGAGTTTTTCGTAAACATTAAAAAAGGGTGTTTTTTGTGCGCCCACCATATTATCACGAAGAAATAAATTCTCAAATCTGATCAATTTAATAGAAAGAAGAGATGAAGAGCTTTCAAGTGGGTCAAGTAGAATTTTTTTTAAGATATAAAGTGGGATGGAAGGAGATTGAAAAAGGGTAAATATAGATGGCACTAGGGGTGGAGCGGGTGCAAATAGGGCTGGCACTCAAAGTGTTAGTAGCCAAGTTAGGAATTGAGCCGCGCATCCCCCAATACCAGGTTAGGAATAGAAAATCATGCAAATTTAGGTAGTTTTACTATTTTTACCTTTATTACCTTTATTATTACCTATTTTTACCTTCAACTCACTTAAAATATCACTCCAAAATGTACAAAAACATGCGGCGCAAATATTTCTAACTATAAAGTAAATGTTTACTTAATGTCTCTAACCAAAACAAACAACAAGAACAGCAAAACAGGAAGGCACGCTTTCCTTCGGCGCTCAATACTTGTGGTAACTTTGTGCCACAAGGGTCAAAGTTCTCCTTCTTCTTGATTTTTTTTTCTTTCCTCAATTATTTCTAAATTTTGCTTGTTTTCTTTTTCTTCTAGAACTCTCTCAGTCCGAAGTTAAAATGAATGATGAAGAAATTGATCGAATATTCAAAAATGCAACTCAAGGCCATGAATCTTCCATCAACACTCCTTTATCTTCACTTGATCCATCATTGTCGCCGACCATCAGTGAAACAGCTGAAAAGTCGTGTCTCAAAACTTTGGATGCGTTGAAAGCTGACAGCATGGAAAACCACAAAAAAAAATCACTTTCATGGCAGGCAGAAGATGTTTCTGCTGACACCGAAAATTGGGTTAATGCTGATTCATTTGAAAGTAATCCCTCCGAACTTGTTTTAGATTTGCCTGTTCTAAAGCAGTCACCGTCTCCTGTTAAAGAGAATGATATCGATCATGATTTGAATAGGGATTTGTCTGAAGGAAATTTGACTTCTTCTGACCTTAAATTAAAAGATGAAAAACTAGCTCCAGTAACCTCTGCTGTCCCATCTGTAGCGTCCGTCATTCCCAAAGAGCCGCAACCATCGGTGAAGAATAACTCAACTCTTTGTACAAAAGCAGTTGTTGAAAATCACTCGAATCCTTCCTTAACAAATGTTTCCTCCACTGTACGTTCGAAGGACTCAAACTCCGCTGCTTCAAAAATGGTTAAGGACGAAAAACACCCTGTCATCAATGAACTCAAATCCGTCATCAATGATCAAGCAACTTTTAAAGTCAAGAAATCCGTGCCTTTCAAAACGCCAGAACTCAAGCGGTCAGCAAGCGTTCTAGACAACTTCAAAATTTCTGCGTATCATACAATTAAGAAACCGATCCATATCCTATCGGACTCTTTAGAATCTTCTTCTTTTAACGATCCGTACAAAGAGTCAAATATCAAGAAATCATTGTCAATAATTTATGATCAGAATGCAATTTTTGGTCGGCCATTGAAACCCATCCAGCGTTCAACATCCCATGTCTCGTTGTCTAATGTGGGTGGAACGCGCTACGATCCTTCATTCAAATCCAATTTACCCACTTTCAAGAATTTGAAATCGAAAGTGGTCTCGAATGGAAATTTAGCAGCATCTAGTGAAAATCTTTTGAAGTATTGTTCAACGTCCAATCTGAGAAAAATTAGCAGCGAAATTTGTTTGACTGAAGGTATGTTCATTTTTATATTTTCTTGTACCTTCTTCTCCCTCTCCTTTAATTCAAGAAAACAGTGCCCTCAGTTCATAGTCAGTTACCATTTGTGATAAGAGACTCGTGTGGTCGTAATTGGTCCTAATCAGTGGCGTATGCAAGATTTTTGTCAGTAGTGGCTTGCACTAATAAACGTTAAACTGAAAAATATTCCCTCTTCTCCACCCCTAGCAATCAGAAGGTCTGCAGGGGGCTTTAGCCCCTGAGCCTCCCCTGCGTAAGCCATTGGCTGAGACTCTTCAGCCTCCACCTCCTTTTTGTCTCCATTTCTACTCACGGAAACACAGCAGCACTTCTCTCTCTCTCTGTTTTCTCTCTTATAAAATAAGCCCTGTTGACTGACTTTTTGCTAGCTTTGAGCTTAAATAACTTGAAAACTTACTTCACAATTTTTTTCGGCCTATGGGAGCTTTTGCTCAGAATTATGAGAACATTTCCAAAACTCTTCCAAAAGTTACTGTGTACCAGTTGCCATGAAGAATTTGCTGGCTCCTTTTATTTAAGTAACCATGTCGAAATTTCAAAAACTAAAGGCTCAGCATTTATTGAAAGTTAGAACCACAATTTTTTACGGAGAGATTTTTAATTTTCCCATTTTTGTCTAATTTTGATTACATTTTTAACTTATGAAGTTCAACATGATTCATACAATAGTAAATTGTTGTCTTTCACTACCTTTAATACAAATTCTCAGATCTTCATTTTTAAGAAGCTACTGAACACTCAAACAGTATGGTATTACATTCATATGATGTTGATTCTGTTCTAACCACAGTGATAGTGCTTCTAACTAACCCATCTTCTCTCCGTTCAGTCAAAGAAGAGAAAAAAATAATTTGACCTAACCTCCTTATTTCTGTTATTTTATAGACAAGAAAGGATTAAGTTCTTGGAAAAATGAGTCACCTTTCAAGAGCCGTGAGATTGAAGCTGATTCAGAATTGCAGTCCCTACAGGTAAAGTCTTGATTAATATTTTGATTTTCATTCTGATTAATTTTTGAAGAGGTAATTTGATTAATTTAATTGAAGTCCAAAACTTATTTCAGCTTTTGCGTCAAATTTAATATTTCTTCTTTTGAGAGAACCGTTTGTCTAATTAGAGCTGTTGTCTGGTCAGAGAAGGGGACATTTTCAATGGATCTATTGCAAATTTTGGCTGCAAAGTATGAACTAGCAGTTTTGGAAAATTATGCAGGGAAAACAAGAAAAGTTCCTGAAAATTCTAAAATTAATTCACCCTTGAATTCTGAAATAAACCTTTAAAAAGTGGAGTTGTAATGGCCGCGTTGAGCATGTTACTATGTGGGTAGGCCCAGGACGGAGTTTCCCATGAGGCTGAATAGGCCCTGAGTCAAAAACGACAAAGTCAGAGTGTGAGGGACTAGAGAACATTTCCAACTCATTGACCACACTTTATGGCATGCTCTGATTGGGAAAAAAAAAATCTTACTAAATGAAAATCATGGAAGATTTCAACTTTCGCAAAATGGTCCCCAGCCATTCACCTGATCATTTTTACCCTAAAGTTATATCACCTTCAGTACTTTCACCCGATATGCTCACTCAAAAAATCGCAAAATACATTAATCCAAAATCATTTTCACCCCTTTGTTTTATCTACACCAGAGGCAATATAAATTTGAGACCACGCACTAGCCAATCGAGCAGTGGCTAACATTTTTTTTGGGGATTCACCAGAATTATAGGGAGCAACACGTAACTAGACCATGTGTTGAATGATGATCAATGACAAGACTACGATGCTTCGTTCTCGTTGATGAGTCCTCAATATCTTTGCTCATCAGCCAACGTAAGATTCAACTGGACTTCATTTTTCGAGACCCTGAAAAAAAAAAAGAAAAACCCCTCTTGATTTTGACGTGGGCAAGATAGATAGTGTTCGGTTCTTTGTAAATGTTGTCTCTGATCACTCTGATCCAAATTCACTAATTGTCTAGTTTCTTGAAGATATATCACGTATCATGTTTTCTGTTGGATCATTATGAAAACAATCGGCTCTCTGTTTTAGGCTGAAATTTCTGATTCTCAGTTTTATCTGTTTCCTAACTTTGCAGGTTATGAAAACAATTCTGCCGCAGCTTCGTAAATCTTGTTCAAATTTGACTGAAATTAATGAGTCGTGAGTATTCATTGTATTTTGAAATTATGCTCGTGTAAAAGCTGTTTTGTCAATTGATGATTAAAAGAGCTTCGTGAATCTGCTGAAATCATTTTCTCAGTCATTCTATGATAACCTATGCTCAGCATTGTGCAATGCAGTTTTGAACTAATCAACTTACTTACCATTGCTTTTTTTTTATTGTTCCAAACAGTGTGTGTCAAATTTTTTAAAAGAGCATTCCATTAATTTGAGAAAGAATAATTTATGCAAAGCTATGATCTATGATTTATAAAGCACATGTTGCAGCTCTTCCAAAGTTGCATCTCTGTAAATAAAGATGCTGTTCAATTGCTTATGATGTTATGTGTAAAATAGTACATGAGGTTGAAAAAAGAGAAAGAAAAGGAAATACAGTAAAAATTCACGTGAGCGAATTGCATAAGACCTGCCAAAAAAATTTTGATTCGAAAATTTGTGGAACCAGATTCAGCTTCGTGATTAAGGAGATAAGAAAATAGCTAATTATGGTATTCAAAAAACTCAAAATTTTCATTAAGTGTTTCCAGAAACAGCTGAATACACTATGTATTATCATTATTTGTCTTCACCAAAAGTGTCTCAAAGATAACGTTGGTTTAACAGTGACACAATCCTGCGGGCCGATCATTTACTTTCTCGTTAAACCGACCATTAAAACTGTCTACGAGTGATGCTCTTGGTCGAAAATTGTAAAACTTGGCTGTTGCTATGGTAACCATCGTTAAGAGTCTTGTTTTATAAAGGCTATTCATGAGTAACCTTTAAAAACGGACACTACAACGATGGTTACCATAGTAATGGCTAAGTATTACAATATTCGACCAATAGAATCACTTATACACAGTCTTAACGATCGGTTTAACGATGAAGTAAATAATCGGCCCGCAGGATTGAAAGAACTTCGAACTTTTTTATTCCTTTTTAAATCTCATTTTATTTAAATGCTTGCTTTACTTCTCTCGTTTACTGCTTTCTCTCTTGCTTTGCTGATTTGCTTTTGTGTTTTGTCACTTTTCAGTGCATCCGAGCAGTCCTATTCTAAAACTATCGAAAATATTGAGTCTGAACAGAAAGTATTTAAAGTGCCTCAATCTCTCACCGCTACAACTCTCATCAGTTCCCCAAAATTCGTTGAACCTCCACCCTCTCAGCTGAAATCATCGCCGAAAAATCACTTTTTCTACAACCCAGAAGTCAAAGAAACAAATAAAGCTTCAATTCATTCACCAAATTCAGCAAGAAGTAAAGTTGTGGACGGTGATAAAGTTATTGATTCATCCAATGTATCGCGCATTCCAACTGTTAAATCGGTAGAATTGAAGAAAAATGCATATTCAACGCTTGCTGCACCCTCGATAGTACCTGATTATAAATTAGTGTCCTTATCCTCTTACAATCGCTTCGGACGCGTTCAAAATGTAGGCCTATACTCATCGAATTCTGATGAGCAAACTAATGGCAGGATTCTTACTGATTCAGGGTCTAATTTTAATGAGTTTAAAGAACAAAAGGTGCAACCGCACCTAAAATCCTATCCTTTCGAACGGAGTTTCTCAAAAGAAAATTCAACGTTCAGCGAAAATTATCTCAAAAACAGTATGAAGTCAAACGAACTAAAGTCTGTCATTTTGAATGATGATAAAAAGAGCTCGTTAAAATTTGTCCGAGAATCTCCTCCAAAAATGAAAAGTGAGAAGAACTCCTCAGATCTGAAAAGAGATTTGACTCTTGATAGAGTCCGTGATGCAAGTGCCAGTAAAAAATTCAGCGGTGTTCCACCGCCCACACCCCCTCCTGCCTTTGTAATGCCCAAGTTGAAACCGGCATCAAGGAGGGAAATTAGAAGTCCTAGAAAAGACGTTGATCCCAAAGATTTATTGTTAAACTCAATCCGAACTTTTGGAGGGATTTCTAGTCTAAAAAAAACTGGAAATGTCATTTAAACCTTTGATAATGCTAATGATGGGGTACCTACTCACAAGCTTCATAATTAGAAAATAAACTTTTTTTGTCTTGTGGATTTTGGTATATGGAGCAATGTTCGGCAAATGGTAATCAATTACTTGTTTTTCTATTACTTTTCAAAAGTAACCACAATGAATTTTAGCGGCAATCAGCCATACTGATTTCAATAGAACTAATGTATTCTGATAAAATAAATTGTTGCTCATCACATAACATCAGTTCAATTGAAATTGATACCCCTGGCTCCTGCTAAAATCTGCGTCGATTACTTTCGGAAAGTAATTGATTACGTAATCAAAAAATACAATTTGCCCAACTCTGGTATGGAGATAGATTATTCTCTGTTTTACTTTTAACTTGGAAGTCATGAAATTGGCTTGGAGACTGATAAATTCCGGACTTTTGAAAAAACTGGCTAAGGAAGGAAAACAGTGAAGAAGACTCGCGGGGTTGCAAAGTCAAATTAATAGAATTTATTTAATTGGTCAATCAGATGCTCAAGACTGTCCCATAACAGCCGTAACCAATTAGGTGAATTCCGTATTTTAATTAGACATGGCAACCACATGATTCATCTCCATAAATCACTGTTTTCCAGTTTTTTAAAAAAAAAAGTTTTCAAAAGTTGTGAATTTAAAGGATTGGCCTCCAAGCTCTACTAGAGTTTGCAGCGAGCTGAGAGTTGTGTTTTATGAGGGCCCCATCAAGTTGTGGCCCTGAATATTGTAACTGTGATTTTGATTTATTTCAATACTATCAATAATCCAGTCAAATGGTCTGTCAGCAATTTTTCGCTGCGAATTGATTTAAACATTTTAATCTACCTGTTTTTTGTTATACATATTTATATATTTTTTGTTGTTGAAAAAACTGTAGTATTAATAGCTGATTGATCTTACTGCAGTTGGGAAAAAAAGGGATTTATGACTGATATTTGGCAACTACGCAATCCAAATCTGGAATTTTTTGGATTCTTGGTATGTTCTGAGTTGTCAGTCATAGAGCGGTCATTTCCTGTGTTCTCTTTGATCTGAAATAAGGTCTGTACTGAGAAGCTATTATTATCTGTACAATACAAGAGACAGGAAAGTTTGTCATTGATAGATATGCCTGTTGTCTGTTTACAGATGAAAAGATCCTATACATCCCCTTCGGGCTATGTTGTTCAATAGAGTTTTGATTAAATTGCCACTTTGAGAAAGAAATTTAGGTACTTTATCAGTCTATTTTTTTAAAAATGGTGAGAACAAATGGATTTGTTGATTTTACTAACTATTTTGTCGATTTTACAGTCTGATTTGTTAAATCAACAATCCGATTTGTTAAATCATCAATCCAGATTGTTGATTTACCTTTCTAGATTGTTGGTGTAACAAATTGGATTGTAAAATCAACAAAATGTTCAGTTATATCAGCATTCTGTTTGTATTCACCATTTTAACAGTTAGACTGTTAAATCACTTAATTTTTTTTCTCCGTGCACCGTTTAGTTTGTCTTATTATGCTGAGTAGAAGAACTTGCTGCGCCGAAAAATTTTAAGGAGCTGTTCTCTGAGAAATCGGAATTAATGATACATATTACATATGAAGGGAAAGCTGACAAGAAAAGTTGGGGCGAAAGTTTGAAACTAGTCTGCCAATTCCCCCTTCTCTCACTACTTGTCTCTTTACATGGAAGCTCCCTCCGAAAATCAGAATGACCCAAAAATCATATGACACGTGTTCTTTAACTCTCAGCTCGTTCAAATTTTTTCTCGCTGTGAGAAATTTTTATCAAAATGACAATGTGAATCGATAGGTAACAGTTTGATTTCATGGAAAACCATGAGAAACACGGCCCTTAAGGAATGCGCTGGATTCTTTGACTAAAAAATATCAATAGCAGAAAATATAAGGATAAATTAGGGATGAGACCAAATACCGGGTAATTGAAAACTGAGACATTTCGATACTTTCACAGCCTTGTTTGAATTAGTAAACTAGTACAAAGAAACAACAAAGATTTTTTTATTTTTTTTCTTCTGATTGAAAATGAGGATTGAAGTGCCTCATAACATCTCAGTTACATGTTGTTTGGCTTGGTTCCCATTTGAGCCTTATTTTTTTCTTTTGTTTTAGTTTTTTAGTCATTTCATATCTGTCACGTAAAACTCTATGTTACTTGTTCCTCGCATTCCATATATTTTGAGGCAACAAAATTGCTCTCTTTTCTTGTTATTCCTTGTCTCGTTGCT
Source organism: Trialeurodes vaporariorum (assembly GCA_011764245.1). Taxonomy (NCBI): domain Eukaryota; kingdom Metazoa; phylum Arthropoda; class Insecta; order Hemiptera; family Aleyrodidae; genus Trialeurodes; species Trialeurodes vaporariorum. Next base: position 23,680,074 of record VMOF01000388.1, on the reverse strand, counting down.
ACTCTAATCTTTTAACTTTATTTTTTTTCTGGACTTCTGTGGTCATGGTAGGCTTATCAGCTGATTATTGAAATCTATTCTGACACTCAATTTTATCTTTTTACAATGCATTTTTATTGTTAGATGTTCATGAACTCTTGATTTTTTTTATTTGAGCCTGCTCCCAATGTGACGCAACGCTACGAAGTATAGACGCATAGGATGGGATCTCTCCCAATGCAATGCAAAGGCTTTGAGTCAAAAAGCAACAATGCTACTGAGTTGAGAATGTTCAATTTTTTGCGTTGGTGTGCAGCAGAGAGCCGGAGATCACATTCGCCTCTTTGCGGCGTTGATCTTCAGCGATGCGCGGGCACATCATTTGATGCATGCTTTTTGAAATCCTGGATGCTGATTGATCGATCCTTCTGCTCACTAAGAATGGTTCTCCTACGATCTTCCTTGTTAGTCGAAACGCAAGCAATGCAAGGCTTGTGAAGGCAAGGCCTTGCGTCTTAATTGGAAACCAGGCTTTATGATAAAAATCATTAGGGATTCCATTCCAAAGCACTCAGGGCTCACAAAGGTTTTATCGCTAACTTTAAATGACTCAATTAATGCTTTTACTGCTCTTACTTTCATGCTAACTTTTACAATGTTCAATCCTATTTTTACCGTACTCAAATCAGTGATGTATTATCTTCTGCTACACTGAGTTTTTTCTTTTCTCCATTTTTTTTTTTCTTCACTAGAATTTCGATTGACAGTGTATGTATTATTTAAATATTTTTAAAAATTATGATTAGAGCTTGAAAAATGTTGACGTCATTCAAATTTGGTTCTCATTTTTCAACATGCTCTTTGCATTTTTCTAGATAAACATCAACCCACTTTTTTCGCTGCAATTTTTTTGAGTTGTTTTTACTTTGAACTACTTTGAAGCAATTTCAGAGAAGTATGCGCTTCAATTAAATGAAGTTTTTTCCGTATCATTGCAAAAGAAGAAGCAAATTTTACCTGCTTTCGCACCAAATTTTGCCGCATTGCCAGCCTCACTGAATATTTCACTAATAGTACTCCCATAGGAGGTAGGAACGTTAAGTGACGTTATTGAAGCATTTGACCATGATTAGAGGCAGCAACATTTTCCAAGCTCTAGTGACTATTCTTTTAATAATCAATCAATTTATTTGAAAAGGGTGCTGTGAAACAGACAGTTATCAAAAGCTTTTACGTTGTTTCAGAAATGGACAAAAACTACTGTCCCTGCTACCTGAAAACTTAAAAAAATTTTAATAATTGATCCAAAATCTGCAAACTTTACTGGTCTTAACAAAATCTACGTTCATAAGTACAGATGTGATCAAAATATTTATATAAAATAGACTTGATCAAAATCTGCACTCCTGAGATTTTCCCGATTCATTTTAAAAACTTTTGTCTAAAAAGATTTGCTTTTTTTGCAGCACGCTTCTCATTTATTAATGTATTTATGTATTCATTCTTGCAGGAAGCAGGATTTCTCCTTTTTTCCGTCTTGAAGTGGGGGTCTGTTTGTTAGTACCTCCATTCCTTTTTTCTTTCTCCGCTTTATTCCAGTCCTGTTGAATACATTGTTACGTGTACTAGAATAAGTTTAACGGGTTAAGCTGCTAGTTTTTGTCTCAATCAAATGAATTTTTGGTGCGCTTTTTGTCATTTTTACAGGGTTTTATCCCATTATCAACTACTAATAAGTCTATCGCAAAAATGTGTAACAGCTCCATTCTAAATTCCGCCTCAGAAATCAATGAGTAAGAGGGCATTTTAAATGTTTGTCTTCTTGATACCTGCTTTTCAAGAGGGCACCAAAAGTCATTTGTACTTCCATAACATATCTGCCAAAAAGAAAAAAATGTTTCATAAGTTTTTTATTATTGACCAAAAAATTAGAAGTGCTTATCATGATATAGTTAAGAACGATGACAATTGCTTTTGATTCTTTGCTTAAAGGACACAATTGAACAAGAGAACAAAAAATTCTTGTTTCTGTGAACTTTTTCTTGGTCTGACTGAGCATTAAATTTTGTAAGGAGAGATTACAGTGTGTCTGCCTCCTCTTCTAATGAAATTAGCCGTAAAATCTATCTTAAGTTCGTCTGTTTGATGACCAATAATTGTTGTGGTACCGACCTCCCTCCTTTAAATCTTGAAATAAAGGGAGCTAATGTTGTAATCAAGTAATTTCCATTTGTTAATTGTAGATTATTATTATTTTTGTCCTTAGCAAGACTGTTATTTTAGCATGCAGAGACACATTGTATATTATTTTTATTACTATTGCTGTTTCAATTGAAAACTTCATGCTGAGGGAAATTGTTTGAGAAGTTGGTATAGTTTGTCCCAGAAAATATTGGATTTGACAATTGTACGGCTTTCATGAAAACATCAGCCTTAAACCTCAGATAGGGCAACCTGATTTGTTAGGAGCCGTAAAAAGGTGATGTTTTCATTCAAACCTACGGTTGTCAAGTCCAATCATTCTTGGGACAGCTTATACCTTTCTTCTTAAAGCCGTCCAGTCCATGTTTTGAAAGATTGTCAACAAGTTCAAAAAGTTTCTTATGATGTTTCTACGCTAAAAGGTTCAACTTCCTTGCCAAGGGGTAACTCTTGTCTTAGCTCAAGTTGGCATTTTCAGGGGAGGAGTGTTGATCTAGACTGATTATGGCCCTAAAAAAGCCTGGATTATTTAGTATTTTGCAGGATTTTTATTTCATAGTGTTTAACAGCAGAGATTTTTGCGGACACCAAAAATTAAAATCTAACCTGAAATGTTTCAAACTGTTTTCTAATTTTCTTGTTTGATAAGACTCCTAAATTTGGGTATAATCTTTTTTTCTTTTCCTTACACCTGGATTATGGGGTCATGGACAGTTGATGACCCAAAACTCGATCGAGATCAACCAACATAGTATTTAGCTCTCACTCTTGTTTGTAATTCCTATTTATTATTTTCTCTCTCTCACTCTCTCTCATGGCTGAAATAATATTTTAGGGACCTGTGTTGTGAAATTTTATGGGTGTTCGAGGATAGCTATTTCAAGAAGTAAATGTTGCTGTGTCCTTGTTCACAAAATTTGGTATTACCAAGAGATAGCAACACATTAGGGTCACATGACAGCAGTGCTGCCGTTTTGCGTATAATCAATGCTATTGTTTTATTCACTGATGATTCCACTGTTTGAGAAAAGATTACACAGTTCAGCTCAGTGTATGACTGTAATGAACTAAAATACTCGCATCTGTAATTTTTTCTCAACTGGTGGAATCGTCGATGACTTTTAAAAACTTGCGGATATTTTAATTAATTAACTGCTTTTCCACCGATTGAGGAAAGATTACAGATGCGAGTATTTTCGTGCATTACAGTCATACATTGAACTAAACTGTGTAATCTTTTCTCAACCGGTGGAATCATCGGTGAATAGAAAAAGTAGCATTGATTATACGCAAAACGGCAGCTCTGCATTGACCAGTGCTGGCTAACCTTAGTCTTCTGTGACATTACGCTAAAACTTGCTCTTCCACATTGATCCCTATGTTTTGCTCTTTCAAACAGCATCAAAAGCTTCGAGATTAAAATGAAGAATTTCGGTCCTATGCTCATTATTTTGTTCTATGACTTTTAAAAGAAAGTACCGAAATAATTATTGTTAAGTTTCCCCCTTGTTTTCAACTGAAGTTTCAATTTTTCATAACGTACTCTGAAGGGGGCATTCTGATTACCTAGTCTTTAAACACTTGAAAGCGGCAAAATTGTTCAACAGTTGCCGAGATACAAAAGAGTAAAAATTTCGACCAAGGTACATTCTTTTTAAAGTCATAGTACCGTCCTTTATCTTCACTGCTTCGTTGTTAGTCCTAAGTTATCTAAGCAGCTGCTTTATTGTTGTGATAAGATCAGTATTAGAATTTAGTCACCAAGTTTTCTTTTTCTAAAAGATATCCATTAATCATTCTTAAAGTACAAATTATTTCCCTCTAGTTCAAAACACATCAGTATTAGAATTTCATCTACTTTGAGTCGTCCAAATTTTATTTCTTTTAATTTTATTTCAAGTGTCAGCATGATGTACCTCCATCATGTAAAACTGATCTTATTGATCCCTGTATTTTTTTCAGTTCATCTCTTTTATTAATGTAATCTTATTTTACTTTAAGTTAATTCCTCAATCATCAAGGAGCCCAAGTTTTTATTTTTCATAAACCAGATAGATAGCACATCATATCGTTCCTTTAGAAGCACTTAGTTTGTGTCCTCATGTTATACTTTTAAATTTTTTCCTGTAACTTGTTTTCTTGATTTGTTGATGTTTTGAAATTTTAAAAGGGTGTGGGTTTTTTTCTGGGTGTGTTATGCTGTTGCCTCGAGGTTTGATGTTTGTTAAATGTAATGCTGTAAGAAATATTAGGCTAATTTTTTTATCTGTAAAAAATGATGGAACAGGTTCTTCTCGGTTGGTCCAAAGTAACTGTGTTAGGAGGACTAACTCTTTCACTATGACTATTCGAGTGGTTGGCTTGTTTAGTCCCAGTTCGATGGAACACTCAAATTGCGTTGGCTAACTGCAGTAAAAAACTGCAGTGTTCCATCGTGTTCCTGTTAAAAAACTTAGCCTAAAGTGCCTTTCTTGTTTCACCTGTTCTCTTCGTGAAACAAGCATGAGTGGGAAGAAAAATGAGAGTTTTTATCAAACTAATTAAATTTAAACTGAAAAAAGAAGGTAAGCATAACTAAATGAAAAGACAATCAACTTGTAGCAAAGTTGTTTGTAAAAAAAAAAAAAAAAATATGAATGAAGGAAGCTGGACCAAGTAGAAAAAAACAACGAATCTTATCCAAATGGAAAATTATAATTCATAATCTTTTTAAGATGCAACTAAAACTCGATTATGAAGATTTTGCTTACTAAAGTTTTACATAGGGTTTATCGGAGAAATGAGTCATGATAGGATTCAAGTATTCTTCTCTTGGAGATCATTTGGCACCCTTCCTTTTTTTCTCTCTCGCTAGTGTCGGGTGGTCTCCAGAGAGAACAGCGCGTTAAGTGTTCTGAACAAACAATGGTCTCCAGCATGGAAAAAGATTGGCTGGTTTTTGTTCTTATCTTTTAATCTTGGGGTGAATCTATCAAAGTAACATGATGAAAGTATATTGTTACAGTAAAATGTATGTAAAAAAAAGAAAAAAAAAGTAATAAATAAATAAATCTCTTTTTGTTTCTTTATCCTGTGCTCTAATGTATGCACTCTGCTTACTATTTTCCATGGAAGCCTTTTGTTTTTTTGAATAGCAAAATTGTGACCGAAGAGACAATTATTTATTAAAAAAAAGTCCTATCTTTCCTCCCAAGTTGAATGAATTGGGGAGAAGGAATTAAGTTTTTGCATGAGTGGATGTTTTTCAATGTAAATAAATAAGTCAGTTTGTAGGTGCCTTTGTAATAATCCTAGCCTTTGCTAAAATATTGCTGAATTATATTGAACAGTGTGCCTTGTGTATAGTTTTAAGTGAATGCATTAACCTATAAAAAGAGGCTGTTTTTCTGAAAGACATGTATGTGTATTTAATTTGAAGGTATTCGAAAGATTAAAATTTATTGTTATAAGTAATTTTAAGCTGTCTATTTTCTTGCATTAAATTAATCCTTTTAATTCATGTACTTACCTTCGCAGTGCTGCTAATGCAGAGCAGTAAGGTGTCCTTTATTTTACGAAGTTCAATTTTGTCAAGGCATAGGCGTCCGAGTTGGGCAAATATTATTCGACGAATTATTTGTCCAGTTTGACAATGCAATAAAATCAGATTATTTGACAAATTATATGGTCAGTTGACCATACCTCCTCACAGACAGTGGTGTCACATCTCAAGCATCATCTCTGTTGCCACACTGATTGCATTATTTCTAATTATTTGGTTGCCCAACTCTGATAGGCATAAGTCTTAAAGGATGCCATTGAGCTAGAAAATAAACCCTATGGGCTGATCATTTTAATAATTGGCTGAACGAAGAGGTGCATCGTTCAACTGATCGTTAAGACTGTCTGAGTGACGTCATTGGTGGAGAATCGTATAACTTTGCTGTTGCTATGATAACCATTGTCAAGGGCACCATCGGTTAGAAGCGATTAGTTGCTGTGGTAACCATTTTCAAGGGCACCATTGGTTAGAGGCTATTCATGGATGGCTTTAAGGTGATTCCAGGCGAAACTTTCCCAAATTTCAATCCGACGGATAGTGCCTCTAGTCCCTTTTCGGAATAGTCGTGTTTTCGGCGTTTTAAACTGAAACCATAGATAAAATACCAAATCCAAGAACATTAGCACCTGCAAAATTATTTTAGGGATTTTTCAAGCCCGAAATGAGCAAAATTGGTTTAGAAATAAAGCCGTAAATTATGAAATTCATTTCGCCATAAGCTTAGTGAGTGAGAGTAAGTGTAAGTGATAATACGTCAATCTGCCTCACTCGCACTCATTGAGGCTTATCGGCATTTTTGTATTTCATAATTTCTGGCTTTACTTTTGAGTGTTTCAGCTAGAAAATTTCAGGGTATCTTCCTGAAGTATGCTCGCAGGTGCTGACGTTTTTCAAAGTGTTTTTAGCGTAAATTTGTTAATTTTAGCCAAAAACTGTTAACTTTTTGAGCAGCGTGACGTGTCTACGATTGGAATTAGTTGACCCTGGAATCATCTTAGAAGTCTTGCATAGATTACCATTGCAAGAACAAAGTTTTATTATTCTTGACTGGAGTTGAGCAGATTGGGGGGGGGGTGTATTGGGTCACTTGATTACGGAGTAATCATAATATTTGGAATCGTCGTTTTTTCGAAGGGTGATTTTACGGTAATCAGGACTGATATCTGACAAATCACCCATTTTATTAGTTTTAGAAAAATTGGATCTAATGGAAATGACCCTAAAGTTATTTGAAATCTGTGAAAATTACATTTAATTACCATTCGAAGGTTTGACGATTTCTGATTACTCACAATCAGTAATGGTGCAATCGATTACACTCCTATTTACCCAACTCTGTTCTCGACCAATACTGTCGCTCTTGGAGGGTTTCTGTTGATAGATTGTGCCTTGAAACTGGTTCAAATTAAATGTTATACATGCACTTATAGTCATCAAGGTTGTGGAAAAGTCAGTTGGTACGAGACTTGTAAAATATCTTTTTCAAATAGGTATACTTAAAATAACATTTATTCAGAAGACGGAAGAGAACAATTTAAACATACAATTTGTTTGAAGAACATAATAATAGGTAACACCTGATTCTCAAGATTTTTGACAAACAATTTTAACAGAAATAATTTCACATCAGGGATATTGGTAACTTTAAATGCAACTTTTTGGCTCCATGGGCTAAACAGAGGGACAGCAGCGGAGTCTTTAACATGCTTTTAAATCTCTAACAGAGAATCAGTGGACCCGGGGCCAGGCCCACTTCTCCATTTTTTGTTTGTGCATAAAATTATGACCAGGCTCTTGAAATGCTTGACTAGAATAATGAGCAAAGAAGTATGAAAATTATAACAAAACTCAGAGGCTACGAGGAGGTAAAAAAAGGATAAAATCCTGATTGGGAGTTTGTAATAGCTCGTCAAAATTTCAGGATCAAAAATTACTGACAACCAAAGAAGTTTTGGTCTTTACCCTTACCGTCTAATTGTAAGTACTTCTGTCATATCTCTGTGCTCGGTTTTGAATCAATTCCTCCTCAGCTTCCAATACCCAAGGTCTACATAGATAGGTCTGTCTGTTGGCTCTGTAGTTTTTGTGACCAAATCCAAAAACCGCGTTAATTAAATGGAAGTTGATTCGCTGATTATACAAAATTCCACTACGGCTTTAGGTAGGCAGCAAAAAATAACAGCAATATATCAAACCAACCTATCTACATGGGCCTTGCCAATATCTTTGATAGTTTTCACGTTTTAAGGCTGCATGCATTTTTTTGGGAAACCGTATCTATCGGAAGTATACTCAAGTACCCAAACCTTCCAAGATTATCAAAGCTTAGAGACAGACACCCCCTCCTCCCAATAATGATAACTATTTTTGCATTAATTCCCTAGAACTTTTTTACAAAGAGTTCCAACAACAAAACAAATAATGATAATAGGTATAGCAGCATCTTAGTTTAACAAGTTGTACTTGATACTTCTCAAATTTCTGGGGGTGTTGATGTTTCGGTCCACGTATTTTCTTGACATGCAGCACCCTTGATTTGACTCTGGTGAAGCATGAGAAGATTGGAACGACCCTCATTAATTACAGGACGGTTCTTTGTAACTGGAAAAAGCAAACTTTTTGGAGAAGTGATGAGTTTCTCAATCATGAGATTCTTCATCTGAGCTTAGGAGCATTGTTTTTTCAGTGTAGTTCTTGCTAATGGTTGAAACCTTTTGTTGTGATGTCACTGATTGTGGTTTGGATTTAATTTCCTGTATATTACTGTAGTCTTCATAACTGTTGTGATGAGCACTGTCCTCAGACCGCCCCTTTCCTGAAGAAACAGAAGAATGAAAAACAGAGACAATTTTTAAAATCTATAATCATTTTTTCCCCCCAGATTATTTCTGCCTTAGCTCATTTTCTTTTCCAAATCAATCTAACAAACTGTTCAAAACAAATATGGTGATTATAAAATGTGCTTACCTTGCTTAATAAAATTTTACATTTTTTCCATAGATTAAACCTCCATCACTTTAATCTTAGACTCAGAATATTTTATGACAAACCCAAAACATAAAAATTTAAAAAAAATGATTGAGTTAAGTTTATTTTGAAAAAGTGTCCATTCTGTCTCTTCAAGCAGGATATGTTTAGAGAGAACTCTTTCAGGAAATCAATTTTATGAAGCATCAATTGCAGCGAATTAAGCATGAACACTCAATACAGAACAACACCTTCAGGTAGTTGGTTATGCAACCCACTCTAGAACCTCTAGAAATTAGAAGACAGCAAGATTTATGCATTTTGTAAAATCAGTTATATTCTGATACAAACGTTTTATTTTAGAAGCAGTGAGTTGCTGTTGAGTACGTTATACCCTTATGGGTGGAGTTCATCGTTCAAGTAGGCATTCCGATAGAAACCCTTCAATCTTTATGATGTGTGCTTGATACATCAGGAGTCAATGGCAAATTTCTGCAGAAATGTGAGGATTTCTATCTGAATAACAACTCAAAAGATAAACCACAGTAAAAAATAACGTGCACTCAAGCTACTCTCATTTTCGATACAATCCTTCACAATCGGCCTTCTGGTTTAGAATTTCAGCAGCAAAAAGCCAGAATGAGACAGATGTTGCACTGCAAATCCTTTAATTCTTTCAGAGCACCAACAACTCAATAAAGTTAGTTATAAATCATAGTGGATAGTAATTGATTCCATAGTGCAATTGGAGACAAAAAGGATGTCTTGACGACTCCTTGGATTAGACCAGATTGGACTTAAATAAGCCACCTGCAATGCTTAAATTCATTGAGTTGTATTGTGAGTAGCCTATATCTAGGAGTCATCTGACAATCTTTTTGTCCTCAACTGCAAACTGTCATGTTATTGAGATACGTACCTTTTTAAAATATCATACTTAAAATTTAAATTGAGTTATTGCTCACCAACAGAATCTGCTGTGAAATAGGAAAAATGCTTAAATAATACACCATTTAATTTATCCCCCTTGAATTTGGGTTCAGATCTGTGATGAAACAACACAAGTCTGAACGCAAAGAGAATAAACAGGATGCGCAAACAAAAAAAAAAAGATTAAAAATTAAAAAAAAAATAGCAATCAAGAAAAACAAATGAAAATGATGTAAAAATTATTATTTTAATAAAAAGAACTAAAAATGTACAAAGGTAAAATTAAAATAAAAAAAAGTAAGGCTAGGATTGGACAAAAAAAAATAAGTAGGTACGTAAAAACTAAAAAGGAAAATAATAGATCACGATAATAATATAACAGCTCAAAATTTTTTTGCAAAGTGCTTTTGGGCCCATTGAGCACCAAGTCATAAAACAATTTGAACATTGATATCTTTGGATAAATTCACAGAGTACAAGGGCCAAATAGAAATAATAATAATAATAAAAAAATAGATGTGTTTTTAATTAGAAGGGTTAGGGGACTGCTGTATTTTAGAACAATACTGGTGATGTATCAAGAGTAAAGTTTATTCCTGACAAAGAAGGCAGGAGATAGTGAAGTTCAGTCGCCAAAACACTGTGGCTCACTATGCTAATGTTTCACAGCTAACGACTGGACTAAGATGAAGAAAATCAAAATCAACGGGCAATTTTCCGGAGAAAAAAATAAGAGCAAAGTAAAATGAAGATAAAATAATAATAAAAAAATATACATATATAAATATATATTTTAAATCTAAAGTGATCTCACTCAAATCACTCTCAGAGTGAATTCTATGTAGAATAAATAACTTAAAGGTGCTGCTTCACACAAAGATAAGACACATATAATTTACACCATTAACTAGATAATGGGGCTCTTGCAAACGTCTGCTACAGCGGATTGAACTGATTGAAGAGTTACCTAATTCTTGCATAAAAACCTGTAAAAATGACGATTGAGTCCACTAAAAAATCACAAAATTCACTCTTAGAATCGGGCTCAGTGATGGTTCACAGCAGGTATAATGGGAGATTCCTGTCTAAATTGAGACATATCTCTCAGTTTCCATAGAGAAAGTGACAAATTAGAGAGGAATCTCCCACAGTACCTGCAATGGACCGCCATTACGACCTTGCCGTTAAAGCAGTTAAGAGAATTTATTATTGAATTTTAGACTTTCTTGGAGTGATTTTCATGATTTTTGCTGGTTTTTACATACATCAGATTAAACGATTCATTTGTTCACAGCAAAAGTTTGCAAGAGCCCCATTGGTGATAATCTATTTTTCCAAATGAAAATTTGAAAGTTCATCTTTTAAATTTTAAGCACAAAAACAATCACAGATTAGTTGAAAAAAGAACCAAAATAAAAATGTATTGGATAAATGCACTTCACCTGCAAGAAGCTCATAATCGAATCAAGACAATACTAGGTACTCAAATGCCAAAATTTAAGCTGTAATATTTAGAAAGAAAATGCAGATTTTTGAAACAAAAGTTTCCTCCAAGATTATTCTAATTCAGCTGTTTTCCTTACGATGGCCCAGTTCTGAGAAGTAGAGGCAGTGATATTTTAAACCCTCCCCTATAAAAAAACTGGACAGAAGGTAGAGGTTGTTTCATACAACTACCTATAAATCTGATTGTTTACAAGCACAGAGCTTATCCTCTACAGAGATGCTAAGACACACGAGTTAATACATGCTCAGAAACATGTAATCTTGCCAAGCAAAAGGAATCTGAAATGAGCAAAGACAGGTCCTGGAATTTATCTTATTCATTCTTCACTAATAGAAATAAGGGTCAAGGTCACTTGTTGGCCCCCCTTCCATCCCTTACAAACGTATTTTCTCATACACCTCAAAGTGAAACAGTTCAATTTTCCGCTAAATTCGGCAACATTGAAGATACAGGGCTGCATAGTACCCAAAGAGAAAGGATAAACAGGGCTGTCATTTTCCGTACATATTATACGCATCTTCCTATTTGACTCAGTGTGAAATTTTTTTAATTTCCCGCTAAATTTGGCAACACTGCTCTTGCAATGAACCCCAAAGAAAGACACAAAAACAGAATAAAAATTGATCTAAAAGAAATGCTGAATCAATGAATAAGTGATCACCTATCATTTGATCAGAGAAAGAGGATTTGAACGATGAAAAATATACCTGAAATTTAGGATGATGGAGAGAAGGGAGGAGGTTTTAAGCTAAAAAAAACAACATTGCATGACATAGCACCAACTAGCTTGAAAAATATTTACGCAAAACACAACAACAAAAGCGTAGCTATGAAATCAAGGCCAAAGCTATAATTTTGACCAAAACTCTTGAAATGAAGGCCTCAAGTTTTGACGTGTGTAGCTTAACGTGGTTCTGGTCAAAGCTCTTACAGATTTCAAACTGATAGAGAGCATCTAATAGTAGCCATTCTAAATTTTGTCTTTACACCATCATAACTCTTCCGAGCACAACATTCTAAATCTACATTTTCCACGCTGAAACTTGATTTTTTCAATTTTTTAGTGTTGGGATAGGTAAGGTGTCATACATTCTATATTCACCTCTTCATTAATCAGTCTAAAATTGCAAATTTTTCCCAGAAAAATGTAGTTTCAGAATTGCAGGTGGAAAAGTTACAATGGAATGTATCTGCAGATGATTCAAATGAAACAAGTGTTTCATCAGTGCAATACTTCCAAACGTCACCACCTGAGTCATTTTATTTATGTATTTTTAAGCCACTAACCAATTTTATTGGTTGTTGACTCAAAAAATCCATAAAAATTACAGAGGAGCCAACATTCCACTACTGAGCGTAAATGAAATACTGGTGATTTCATTCAAATTACCTAATAAGCCAGAATTCTTTACATTATTTTCAATTGAAGCCAGCTAGTCAAAGGAAGTCAATGGATTAAACCAACATGTATGTTAACAACTCTGTTGGTGTCACATTTTAAAGAAAATTCCCAAAACTGATGAATAGAGAAAATAATGATTTTAAATGAGAGTAATAATGAAAAAAATTGAAAATAAACAAAGAAAACCAGTGATGATCATCATACAATACCTCAGAAAAGAATGATTTAAAAAAACGGAATTTCGTTCATGTTTGGTCTAACTTGAACTTGATTCACAGTGCACAGTTCTAAAAAGAACCCTTTTCACTCACATCGATGCAAGGTGTCACAATGAAAAATTGAGGAGGTAATTTACAGCAAGTTCTAAAAATAACGCTTCAGGGGTGCAAAATGTTCCAAAACTTTGTAAGTTTCACGCGATCCATGACTTATTTCCTCACAGGATTTTAAAAAATTTCCTCACAAAAATTTGAAAGTGATGACTTTTTTTTGGTTATTTTAACATTTCAACACCATTTGTTCGCGAAATGACCGATATTTTCCCATTTTTACACCATTTTCCTGGGAAATCCTTGTTGCCATTATTAAAAAAAAAAAAAAAAAAAAAAAAAAAAAAAAAAATTGGACAAATTTCCTCACTTTCCCAGAAATTTCCTCACTTTCACGCGATCCACGGATCGCTAGATCGGGCATATTTTGCACCCCTGTAACGCTTGATAGAACTCGTTTTAGTAATGGAGGAGGAAAGCAACCAGTAATCTTCGGAAAACTTCCAATTTTCATTCCTTTAAATCAGGACAAAACTTGCCTGAGATTTGGTGCTTAAAATTTGAAGCACTCTACCGAAACGCCTCCACTCTCAAATTTTTATTCAATTCCATTGTGTGGTATGATAAATAACATTGGAATTCCAAAGATTATTGGTTGAACTCTGCCTCTGCACTGGAGCTGTACTAGAGCTTTTCACCACAGAAATAATTAAAGAAGACCATTAAATACATTTGAAGGCTAACCACAACACTCATTCAAGTAAGATGCATTATTGTAAGAAGAAAAGTAACTGGAGGTAAACATATTGAACTAGAATAGAATAAAAAATAAAACCTAAAATCCCCCCAAGAAAAGAGACAAACGGGTATTTTTAAGACTGAAGTTTTTGTTCAGGCAAGCCATTGAAAAACAAACTTGACACATTTTCAAAATTATTTTGGTGTTTTCAGGAAGAGAGCAGTAGATAAACAGGAATATAACAAAAACAGATAGGGGAAAAAAAAATATTGAGGAGTATGTATCCCGAGAAACTCAGAACAAGCATTTCAACTGTTATAAGGTGCTTTGCTACGTAACAGCACTAAGTAAAAATCTCCTAAAATTGAAGATCCTTTTGGATTGTTCATAAATTTTTTAACATTCAAGGTTTTGAGGTGCCTTACCGACTACAAAAGCTTACCTATTTAAATCAAAAAGTCGTAAATTAAAACTGCAATGTTATGCTTAAAGAAAGCGAGAACCTATGTTATGAATCAAATATTGGTTTTTCTTATCAGTGTGAAATCCCAGCGCATCCGCTATCCAGTTTTAAAAAATTAAGCACTGACGTTCCTTCCTGATAAGCTTCTGTTTCCTCTCTTTTTTCCATGATATTCTTTATCACTTGCAGCTTATTCACAAACTAAACTACTAATATGCATACCACCAAAATTCCTTTCAAATTGCTAGCGAGATTGGACCAAGCAAAAGAATTGAGGCCATTTCCAGAAGAAGGGCCCATAGAACGTAAGGTGCGCTCTTCAGACAAAAGTTTCTACTCAATCACAATGCTAATTTTTCAGAAAGAGCAAACCTGTCGTTTCAAGGGTCCTTCTTCTGGGAACGGCCTAAATTGATTGGGGCAGTGCTTCAAACTGATGAAAAAGAAAAACAAATTTTTACATTACATTCAAAGAAATATCAATACTAATTATCAAATATTTATAGTACTTAGGAAGTACTGAATGATGCTTGAGACTGAAACATTTTAGAGCTCACAACTTTAGATTAACATTACAAATTACACATGCTTACAGTAAAAATATGATAAAATCTATCTTCGATGGAACAATGGCATTCAAGACTTATAATTTTTCGTACGGCTGAGCAGAGCTAACATCTGCAAAAAAAAAATTGAAGCAATGAGAGAAAAAAAATTCAATTCAGAACAGTAAAAGATGAAACGTAAAAAACTGCTCAGCTCATGCAGCTAGACACTGATCTAAACGAGCTAAAAGGTCACATCTGCGAAGTGATCGGGGACTTCATAGCTAAATGGATCGATAAAACTAAATACACGTGATGCGATTTTGGGTGAGGGACTGATTTGAGGCAGATTTTATTCGAAAGCCATTATTCGGTCTCTCTAGAAGTAAAGGTTGCTCCGGAGACACCTTTACATAAAGAGCGACAGAACAATGGTTTTCCAAAGACTTCCGCCCAAAATCAGACTCTCACCCGAACACATCACTTGTATTTAATTTCATCGATCAGTTTAACTATGAAGGCCCTGATCAAATCCCACAGCTCTAGAGATCTGTGCAATCTGTCATATTTTATAACTACTTCTTTCATTCAAAAACTTAAAATTGTCAATTATTTAGTGATAAAAAGGGTGACAAATGTCTGACATCTTACTTGCCCTATCACTAAATTGGTGAAACGAAAGTTTCAAGTTTTAGAATAAAAAAAAAAGTGTCAAAATGTGACAGATGGAACATGGAATGGTTTAATATAAAGTGGTCCTCCGATAAAATTAAAAAAAAATTAAAATCATGTATCAATTGAAAATAAATAAATAAAAAGAGAGGAAGAAAGTGAAACAATAAAACGGGGGCGGGGTATAGTCCCATGGAGAAGGTCAGTGACATGACTTGAGAAATTAAGACTCTTTGAGCAAGCTCACAAAATAGACAACCAGCCCGGAAAGGAAAAAAGGGCTGAGCTAGAGCAAACAAACAGCAAAATTAAATTTAGAGAGTTTAACCCTATACTGCGCGATTTGTTTTTTCGTTCGAAAACATGATTTTTCAATTGATTTTGACTCAAAATGAAAGGGAAAAATAGTAGTAGTAGTAAGTATTAAAGTCCAGCCGCCCAAACACGTGGTTCGTTAGTGAAAAAATTCCTAGCATTAATTCTTGCGCCCAAGAGATCTGCAAAGTACTAAATTTAACATGGGTCAGTATAGGGAGAAAATCAAGGTCAAACGGTTAAATATGTTTTCTAATGCTCAGATAGCGCCCAACGTGGGGCCTTGCTTTTTCAGACTTCAGTGAAAAATGGAAACTTTTCCTCGATATGTGCCGGAAGGATGACATGGAAAAAAATTATATGTATTTTAACTTTAAGAGTTCAAAATGGAGGAAATATATTATGTGCCTCAAGGGTGCCACAGCGCAGTTAAGGGTTAAACTTCTGGTAGTACGTTTTTCTGTTAAAAAAAAAAAACAAAAAACAAAAAACAAAATTGGGTGACTGAGGAAATTTTTTTGCTCTTTCGCCTTCAACACGATAACACGTCAACACAAAAATACTCATGAAGATGAAAAATAAGGGAGTTAGGATAAAAGTACTGAAAACACTTCAAAATGCATATTTTAGCTTTTTCAACTCCGGATCAAGGTGCAGTTAACTCAGGATTGTAGGGGTTAAGTAACTAGCTGTAGTTTCAACTTTTCTTTCTCTACTGCGGAAAAACTAGAATTTTTTGTGCTTCCTGTAAAATTTGTAAGACTAAAATGAGCCGCTTTAGAAAGTGAATGCTTCACTGATTTATTCAACACCTTTGTAGAAATGAAAGAGTTCAGGTGGTTGAACTGCAAACAAAGGTGATTGTTGCTTCAACCAAAGGAGTTTTAGTCTATGCAATTCAACTTTACACATTAACTCAATCAAAAGGATTTTTTCAATTCTAAGGGGGCCGATCATTTACTTCATTGATTGACCGATTATTAAAACTGTCAATGAGTTATGCTTTTCGTCAAAAATTGTAGCACTTAGCTGTTGCCATGGTAACCATTGTTAAAGTGCCCATTTTTTGAAGGCTATTCATTCAATGGCTTAAAAATGGGGCACTTTAACAATAATTACCAAAGCAACAGCCAAGTGTTACAATCTTTGATCAAAAGCATCACTCATAGACAATCTTAAAGATCCGTTTATCGATGAAGCAAATGATCCGCCCTAGATTTTATAAACTTCAATGGTAAAAGCACCTGGCACCCATCTCTCAGATCAAAACCTTGCTTTGCATGCATACAAGGCTCCAGAGAAAACAAGTTATTCTTGGACAAATGTCAAAGTTTTCTGATAAGTTCAGGAGATAGGGATTAAAATTTATAGTTAAGCCAAAAGGCCTATTCAGACGATCAAATCAAATCCTCAAAGTAGCTTCCAAGTGGGCATTTGGTGATCAATGCACCGCATCATGTATCATATTCAAATATTCACAAATTTGAAATTTGACATTAAAACTTTCAAAATTTGTGTATCTTGAGGGGGAATGAATCCAGTTTATGATTGATGATGATCCCGGACAACATCGATGACCGTCAAAGGTTTGCAGCAGGGATTCGGAGCCGGAGCCACAGTCAAACTTTAAATTTACACTTCTCCTGGAGAAAATAATGAATAATACTTTCAGAACCAAAATTTACAATTCAATCAGTATTTCAAGATGTTTTAGCAAACACAGAAATTTACAGTTTTGGTTATTGCGATTGAAGCCCTGAGCCACAGCAGCTCCAGCTTCAGAGCTCTGATTGCAATAATTCAAACTGTAATCATAGAAAGTAATTTCTGTTTGCGCCAAAGAGTAAACAAGAGTCCCAACAAAACGGTAGGAGAGCGTGGCATGGTCGAATTACTATCGAATGTCACTATCGATTGTACGGCCTCTGATTGGCTGGCGAAAGCCTGGGCCCTGTGAGATTGCTCTTATGGAAATTTAACATGGGGTTTTCGATTTTGCCTCATATAAAGTTAAATTCCAAGAAAATCATTGCTCCTTACCTTCGGGAAATTCAAATTATATTTTTTTGAGGATATAACAAAGATATTGATGGGTCATACATATCATTTCATCGAAAAAGTAACAGAACAATATGAATTTGAAAGTAAAATTACGGGCAATTTTTTGCCGCGTTTTCCACTCTTCGCACAGGTCCGGCCGAGTGCGTGGTGTAGCAGTTGTTTTTTCCATTTTTCTTGTTTCAGTTTAGTGCAGATAGTTTGAAATGCATGTAAAATTCATTCTTAGAAGAAAATATGCCAATTTCACAAAGAAAACCGAAGATTTGTCCATAAATTCACGAGACAATACGAAGTTTAGCGGCTCATTATCGGACGTGGCGGCGGAAAAAATGTCCCGTAATTTTACTTTCAAATTCATATTGTTCTGTTAATTTTTCGATGAAATACTATGTATGACCCATCAATATCTTCGTTATATCCTCAAAAAAATATAATTTGAATTTCCGGAAGGTAAGGAGTGATGATTTTCTTGGAATTTAAAACTTTAAATGAGGCAAAGTCGAAAACTCCATGTTAAATTTCCATAAGAGCGATCTCACAGGGCCCAGGCTTTCGCCAGCCAATCAGAGGCCGACTTCGATATCGCCAACCTAACCTCACCTGCCACGCTTTCCTTCCGTTTTGTTGGGACTCTTGTTTACTCTTTGGTTTGCGCTAAAACATCTTTTGAATTGTAAATTTCAGTTCTGAAAGTATTATGCATTGTTTGCTCCAGGAGAGGTGCGAATTTCAATTTTGACTGCAGCTACAGCTTCGAATCCTTGGTTTGAAGACCTCAAAACTATGATGGTGGATGGTGTATACCAACCACCAAAAGTTCAGACTACTTTGAGGATCCAATTTGATCATTTGAAGAAGCCTAAAGAAGTAAATAATTCTTTAACTTAGCAACTTAAAGCTAAGAGGCCGCAAGACTGAGGATCAGGAGAAATATTAGCCGTAATAAAGTGGAACTAAGAGCTATAAAATGTTGATCAAAGTAAAATTAAAAGGTTAGAATTTCTTACGACAAAAAACTATTGACAGTTTGACATGCAAGCAGGATGAAATGTAAACAGCAAAAGACAGACCAAAGATGAGGAATTTTCTATGGTTTTTCAAGAGTTTTGCAACCAATTATGTACCGTCAGGGACAAAAAGAATGTCAGACAATTACATAACGAAAGCAACCCACGATACGTATCTCAATGCAGTTATGCATTGAAGGTGGCCTACCTCAGCTAAGGAGCTAATTTAAGGAGTTGTCTAACATTCCTTTTATCCCGGGCTGTCCCTATTAAAAGATGGAAACCAAAGACAAAGAGAAGACAAGAGGTGATATTAGAACAACTGCCAACTGTGGCAGCGTAAAAATGACACAAGATCATATAATACTTTCTAACATAATAATCTGATAAATCTCTGCATTTTCTGTTTTGTTCAATAACTCAACTAATTAATCCTTGTACCTTAAAAACAGATTAACAGAAAGAAAATAAATGTTTTGTTCCACTTTGGTAGATTTTATTTTCAAAGAAGGAGTGATGGAACTGAGGAAAATGAAATTTGAACAGAGCAAGATTTCGAAAATTCAATCAAAATCATTTCCCGAGAAACTTCCAAATAGTGGACACCCTTGAGGAAAACAACTTTCATTTATAGGGAAGTGTCCCCTGTTCGGAAAAATAGGTGAAAAAAAATTGGAAACAAAGCAAATTTGATTAAATGCACGGTTCACTGTTAGTATAAATGCTGTATCATGCACTCTTAATTTACTTTTATTGTAAAAATGAATAATACTCATTTTTTCCCCCAACATTAACCGACCACGATTTTTAGACATTTTAGTATAGGTGCATTTTTAATGGGCTGAGATTTCTGACTGATTGTATGTCTTATACATGGTTAGGTCAATTTATTTTTCGCATTAATGCTGATTCTTCCTGTAATCAGCATTGTGGAGATTGCTTGCACTTTCCTTTACTAAGAAGTTCAAATTGCTAAACAGGGACATATTTCAGTGTCCGGATCCGGTATTGAGAAGGTTTGCTGTCCGCTATTGAGACAATTTTCCTAGGTTAGGTACAACAAAAACCGACTTTGCAGGGCTAGGGCTGTTCATCTCTCTTCATCTATATACTTTCGTTAGGACAAAACTTATAATTAGGGTTACAGTTTCATTTCAGCATTTTTGATTCAGAAAAAAACATGATACATTCTTTTCCATGTATTTCAGTATCTTCACAACAAAGTAAAATATTTCCAAACAAAAGAAAAATATTATTCAACAGATAATGAGGCTGTCCAGCCGAATTATTGCATCATCTAGTGATAATATCAGGCTTTTGGATAGAATTATTGTCCTCTTCCATAAAACTATTGAAATAAAATGAGTCCCATACTGACTGTGCGTACAATGAAAATGTAATACTTCCTCTTCTAGAATGTAAAGTGCAGGCAAAGAGGGTAAAAACAATTAAGACATGTTGATACGTTCATTTGCTTGGATCCAGATTTTTTTTAGAAATAAAAATCAGCAAAACAACTCGAAAGGAAAAGTTAAAATAAGAGAATGTGAAGAAGGCCTCCAGAAACATTAAACGTTAAACGAATTGCGGTGGATTTCGGCTTATCGATTGCTTGTTTGACGATCTTAATTTGACCGTATACGAGGCGCTCATGTAATTTCCTCAGCATTTTTCATAAGAACCTATCATCAAAAGTCGAATCTTTTGATGGTGCAACTTACCCATAAGAAAATTAGGCAGTAGTAGAGTTTGCTTCAGAAGTGTGGGTGCAGCTCACCAATAATCTTTGACGAATTTTCAATTTTTATTCCATATAATCAAAATGAAACTTGCCTGCAACTTCTACATTTTTATTTTAAAGTGTTCCTCAATGAAATGCTAATTCTCGAATTTATTTCCATTCATTTTTGTTACGGAATAATGAGAAATAACGAAGGAGTATTCCAAAGATTATCAATTTAGGCGCACCTACACTTTTAAAACGACTTCTAATACCATATTTGCATCATGTGAAGCATGGTATCTAATGAGTTAAACCATAAAAAACTGAAGTTTGGTCACTTATGCATTCTATGGCTCAGAAGATATGAAGGAGTATTTACATTTTTTCTTTTTCTTAAATTAAATTATACCAACAAGTACTAACAGGTAATCGAATTGAAATTGAAATAAAATCAAAGAAACAGCTGCAAGGTTGCAAAATTGTTGTGTTTTATATACAGAAAATGGAAGTAGTTGATGAGCTGAGAACTGAAGAACATTGATGAAAGGTACCTTTAGTTTTTTCCCAAGTGTTAGTTTTGAAGATATGTACTTACATTTGTGTAAAGTTGGAAAGAATCAGGCATGTTGTGACTTCACAAATCAGAATTCCCATTAAATACAATGTATTGTGGATCAAAATTGCACTTATGGTACTTTGAAACTTAGTTAGAAACCAAAGGCAACCTTCTTTCAGCTCACCAAGTACAAGCAGAGCCATTAGTCCTGCGTCGACGATTCGACACAACCCACACTACACGTAGCCTGAACCTCTCTCGGTCTTGAGAGAACAAAAGAAAAGGAAGATAAGAGAGCGTTAATTTTACATGTATTGCGGGTTGCGTCGACGAGTCGACGCAGGACTTATGGCTCTGCTTGTACTTCCATTTTCTTATTAAAACACACCAAAATTAAGACCCTTTAATTTGCCTCATTATTTGTAGAAAATAACTTTCAATCCAACCAAAGGTATTTCAAGAAATTGTCCTTGTCATCAGCAAGGATGCTACTCAGGAGAGTTGGAGAGTGGTGTTCTTGCCGATGGTAAATACAAATCCTCAAAATAAAGCAGAGTCCAGAGAAACAAAAAGTTATTTTTTTCTTGCAAGTGAGGAAATTTTCCAGTCCATGCATGCATCAAACAAGAACATAAATGCTCCTTGTCAGGGGCTGTCAATAAATTTTAGGAGAAACTCGTGAGTGTCCCTCTTCCTTTCCTCCTTAAATGTTTGAATATGAGACGCTTTTCATCTTACTGTTCTGAGGATGAAGGAAAGGAACAGAGAGAGAGAATTTTGAAGATAAAAACTGAGTTTTAAAACAGACAATTTACCTAAATCTTGCCAGTAAAATTTATCATTATATTTTATTTGAAACCTGGTTTGATTTGGATACAAAATTTATTGACAGCCCGTTTGTTAGAACAGTAACAGAGGAAGGGCATTGCGCCCATTACTTGGACAAGAAGTTGAAGGTTATTTGGAGAGATATGGGTCACATAATCTTTGCTAGATCTAATTGTGGAACAAGAATTCTCTCATCAACATTTGAGAGGCTCAGTCTAATAACATCGTCCTTGCACGATGGTCCACTAATGGCTGCTTTAGAGGGAAGTGGTTGATTTAGATTGACCGACCAGATGTGATGTCATCTTTAAATCAGTTGACTCAAGTATCAAACAAATGTTGCCCTTGCTTACGATGTTCTTACGCATAATGTAGCTAAAGCATGGAATATCTTAGAGTGTTTCTTGATTGGTTCTTGAGGCACTGTAGACTAATTTTTTTTATGCACGGAACACAATAGAACGTGACAATCTTGCTTGAGTGTGGTTCGTTTGGCGATATGATTTCAAAAATACAAGTATTATCTAAAGTCTTGCATTTTGTTTTTGTTTAATTTATACTTACATCTGTCATCACATATGAATGAATGAGTAGTAGTTGTAGTAAAGTCCAGCCGCCCAAACACGGTATGAAAAAATAAATAAATAAATATATCCACAAAAAATTTGCTCAGAAGGATTATAAGTATCTGTGAAATAGATCTTATTGCTTTCAAACCAGCAGCGCTGCTTCTGAAGCACTTGTCTGTTGCATTGCTATTAGACTGAGTCTATCATTCGTTGGCAATTTGATATCATAAGGTCCTTAAGAAAACTATCTCATGCAATAGTTAATTACATTCCTGTTGCATCATGCTTTTGATGAGTTTTAGAGTTATTTAAAAAAACAGAAACAGTTTTAGTAATTCAGGCATCCATGTCTCATGCTTTTTATCAATGCAGTAAATTGTCTAGGAGCTTCCAAAAAAGAGTAATGACTAGGTAGCATGCTTTTATTAATTGTGGTTTCCTTCATACATGCTTTGGGTGCTTTTTGTCATCTGCCACTCTGGCTTAGAGAGAGAGAGATTAAAACACATTCTCTTTTAGAAGTCGCAACTAAACGTTACCTGAACTATACTGAGTATACTGTTGATACTGAGGGTGGAAATTGTGGATAGCATCAGTCATTATGTCTTTTGGATTCATTGTTTCCTGTTGGAAAATAAGAATAAAATATTAAAAAAACTGTTCTGAAAGAAAAGAGGAAGTGAAAAAGACAAGGAATTTAGATCTAATTTCAGTCGAGTTAAAATGCACTGTAGCTGTTTTAGACTCCCCTGACTCCGGTCTTGATGCAAGCTTTGCAGCACATATATAACGCGCATACTGATACGCTTGCCGCACAGGGGAGCATTGAAAGTGTGCCGGGCGGCGGGAAGTGCCAGCACAAAAAACGCTGCAATTTGCAAGCAAAAAATCGCCTCAAGGGGCGGTTTGGACAAGTTTAAAGGTAAAAGTATGTAAAATAACATAACTGGTTTTTTAAAAATATTGAAGAGTGCATGTTTTGGAAATTCGAAAAAATGTATGTTGGTCGAGGTATTGAAAAACACAAAAAATGCAAAAACAACATTTTAAAGTACAATGCGGTTCAATTGAGACAAATGGCATAAAAGTAAATATTTTTCAACATTTTTCAGCGCACCTCAATATATTCATTGGTACAAGAGAAATGATGGATCAAAGAAGTCTAGATTTTCAAACATTGCCCCCCACCACGGCCCCCCTAATTTTCATTTTGACCTGAAAATTTGTGGGAAGGTGGGAGCTATCAGGCTCAGCAATCGTGCCTTTCAGGGAGGGTTTAGGGGGGCCAAAAAACAAGCAGTTTTAAATGATTCTCCCAAAAAAAAACGCATGTCTAGGGTCATAACTGAAGTTATAAGTAAATAATCTTTTGTCCAATGACTAACTCTACATTCGTCATTAGTATGAATACCACTTTTTTTGGAGGTGAATTAAATTTTAAAAGCCATTTTTGAACATCAAATATTTTATGCATTTTTCTTCTGATCAACTTTAGTTCTTGGACAGAATTTATTTCAAGTGATTTACTTGTTTGAAAACATTTTAGTTTCAGACACAATTTACTGAGGCTCTATTAGCACAGAATACTACAATCAGGACGCACACCTTAATTAATTTTGATTCATTCTATGCTGTTTGATTGCTTTAGCAACACCCAGAAACAAATAGACCCGGCACAAAAATTGCGACAGGTGTCCACTTTTCCAGCTCAAGTTTGGTCGGAACTCATCGAAACAACAGCCAACAGTCGCCTACTGTTGGCTGATGAGCGCGTGATTTGCATTCACCAAAGCAAAACCTGCTTCCGTTTCCGGGACCGTGGACAAATTACAGCCTCAACAGTAGGCGACTGTTTATCGTTGCAGCTGGAGACTCCCGAATAAAACTGAGCGCACTAAACTTGCCTCACTTTTCTAACACGGGAAGCATAAAGCAGTGGCGGCTCGTGCTATTTGGCAACATTGTCTTCCCTTCATTTGATTATGAGTCTAACAATCAATCGATGGTGAAGCGCTGCTTCACTTTCGAATCGATTGTTTTAGATACAATCAAATGAGGGGTTAACGTAGTTGCCAAATAGCACGAGCCGCCACTGGCATACGGTGTGCTAGGTCTTTACTTGTCTCTGGCATCACCTCAGCTTAAAAATATAACCTTAAAAAGTACGTCCAATGTCTTGAAGAAAATGAGCTTGGTTGCCAGATTGTGCTGGTGATTTCCAAATCTTGTTTCAATTGGCTATAATGGAAGTTTCCATTCTGATTTCAGTGTTCTAAGCTATTAGCCATCCCATTTTAGAAAAAGAGCTTTGCTCAAAAGAAGTAATACATTTTAGTAAGTTTCAATCGATGATCAAGAAAAAAAATCAAAGGAATAATCAGAGAAAAATTTGGAAGCTCTACTTAAAAAATAAACAGAATGGATCTAAACCATCCAGAGGTAACTTACAACATTTAATCAATAAAAATTGAGACACTCTGAGCCTGAAACAAGCCGATGATAGAGACTAACCTTCAAGCTACTTGAAATGCTTTGCATTGTGACACTGCGACCAGATGCATCCGATATGCATCCGGCTTCATAAACATGATGAGGGAAAGCAGCTCGCAATGCCAAAGAAGCGAACAACATTTCAATACAGATGAGAAAATTTTGATAGCCGGCTGAAACCGTACCAGCACTTGTTGGTTGACCATAAGCATCGACTAAAGGTTCGATTACTTTAGCTTTTTCAAGAACAGCCAACAAAACACCTAGAAAGGTCATTAGAAAAAGTTTCATTGAATTGAACCAAAAAAAAAAAAATTTGTCACAACAAGTTAAACCCGAATAATTGCTATGCAAAAAAACCGCATAAACGCAAGGTTCAGCCATTGTTCCACTTCAACCTCTTGTTTCTTGGAAAGACACAGGTTATAATGTTTCTCTCTATCATGACCAGTGACGTAGAAAACCTTGGGTATTTACCCGAATCACCCGTATTTATACATGTCCAGATAACTTTTTTCCAAAACTCCAAAGACACCCGTTAAAGTTTTCCGAACCCCAAACCCCGTAAAAAGGCATTCAGTTTAATCTAGAAAATAATTCAGCATATTTTACTTTTCCTTTATCACTTGAAGAAGCTGACAAAAAATGAGAAATTATAAATACCCTTTTAAGGATACTTACTCGATTTTCATTCGTAAACACCCGGGAATTTACCCTTGGGTATTTACCCGACCTACATCACTGATCATGACAAGAAAAAATCTCTACCAGCTGCGCAATAGCAGGTGCTGATTCCATTCATTCTATTATCTTCCTCACACTTGTTTTTATTACCTACCTATTCCCATCTCCTCACATTTGCAATAATTCGCACTTTCTCTCCACAGCCTAACCTCTCCCTCTATCAACATATGTATGTTTATTTATTCTAGGCTTACAGTAAACGTTTTGTTAGGAGAGGGACATCCTTTGGAAGCCAACGTTTCTCTGAGAATTGAAGGGTGAAAAATGGCCAGAACTCATGTTAATTTCAGAGACAAATAGAAACTGAACATTAAACAAACTAAACAAACAAAAATATTCTCACGGATTCAACAAAACCATAGTCAACACCCTTCTGATGTCGCATGGTGTTTGAATAGTGAGCACTCTCCTCCTCACTTGTCAGCCTATCTCCCATGTATTTACTGAATGTCATCAATCAGCAGTAAGCAACATCAGAGGAACGTTGACTGCTGTTTTGTAGAATGCGCAAAAATATAGCGTGCCTCAAATCCACCCTCTTTATGTTACTATTTGTCACTGGTTAGTTCAATGGAGTTTTTTGGTTTTTTTTCTTTTTTTCTTTTTTTTTTTCAATTTTTTATTTTATATTTCAAGCTTGAATTGGAGAAAGACAGCTAAGTAGAATTTTAGCGGTGATGATGACTATTGCTTAGCTTCACCAGCTGAATTCATCCAAGTAATTTTTCCAATTTCCCTAGAGGGGCTAGCTGCCACAAAGAAGGTGCACAGACTTTTGTCATCATACATGTCCATATTAAAGACAACTCTTTAAAAACTAAAAAATAATTTGATAACCAAGTACATATACTTTTTGTAAGTTACTTGAAGATCCCGGTTAAAACAGTTATGACATCAAACAGTCATGCAGGGGTGCAAAATGTTCCAAAACTTCGGAAGTTTCACGCGATCCATGACTTATTTCCTCACAGGATTTCAAAAAATTTCCTCACAAAAATTTGAAAGTGATGACTTTTTTTTGGTTATTTTAACATTTCAACACCGTATGTTCGCAAAATGACCGATATTTTCCCATTTTTTACTCTATTTTCCTGGAAAATGCTTACAGCCATTATTAAAAAAAAAAAAAAATGGACACATTTCCTCACTTTCCCAGAAATTTCCTCACTTTCACGAGATCCGCGGATCGCTACATCGGGCACATTTTGCACCCCTGCAGTCATGCAGTCAATGGTTGAAGAACTCATCCATGGAACCATTAAAAAAAAAAAAAAAAAAAAAAAAAAAACCACTAAACTGAAGTTGAAAGTACTTATCCAGTTTTCCAGTTTTTATTGAATGTAAACTTCCTGTATCATCAGACTATGCTCATGAATCTCATAAATAAATAGAAATTTTAGGTGGATTTTTATTGTTTAATTCCAGTTTCTAGAGGAGTGAACAGTATGTGAAGAGGTAGACCAATCCTTTTAAGAAATTATAGAAATGCAATGCTTGAGACTGCACAGTAGAACAGGGGTGCTGCAAGTTCTTTCGTTTAAAATCTTTTTAATACAAACAGAGATCATTTCATGTGAGTTGACAGATGACAGATTGGCTTATTTACTGCGCAGTAGGCGAGTTTGCGTTTCTACACACTGACTTTGATGCACAGAGATACAAACGAACCTAAGACGCAAGAGGCCGGGTGAGCGGCCATTTGCCGTCTTTCGTGAGACGAGCTCTACCAACTTACTTTCATTAACACACCTTTTTCAAATTTACTACATTGTTTGGAGTGCTGTTTTAGCAAAATAATATAGTCTTTCTTCTATTTGACGTTGTCATTTGTTTGTATAACAAAAACGGAACAATGGATTTTATACTTTTTTTTTTTTAATTTGCACCATGTTCTAGATATAGTTAAATCATTAATCATGTTGGTTAATGGATATTTGATCTGCTTGAATATACCCTCAGATATTTCGTACTATCTTTTATTTTAACGAGTGTTCTACCCACGTGCTAAATGGTATTGAATTAAATTACTGAGAAAATATATAAATAAACTGTCACATACCTTGCCAGAATGATAAGAAAATAACGCTCTTAATTGTGCAGAATTTGATAACAGGTTCGAACGGAACCAAGAGATCACGGGTGGCAAAGTAGAATAAAAAACAATCCGTAGAGAGCAAGAGAAATTGAAAATTGTATATGATTGTGACGTATAGATAACCTCCATCCAAACTGAAATGATTTCAAATAAAACAAATAAAAACACAGATTTTACAACCCTTTGTAAGTTAATACTCCTCCTGGATATTACGTACCAGCAATTTCAGTCAAGTTAAAATCAGAATAATTTATTTTTAGGGTTGCAACAGTATAATGACCAATGACCCCTACATTGCGTATTCAGCAAGGATGTTGAATGTCATGCAAGTCCACACCAAACTCTCTCCTTTCCTCGTTGATAAACTTTGAGCAAATTTTTTGACTTGCCAAAAAATTTGCATGTCTCTGCACAGATTTTCTCACCAAGAAAGGACTTGGTCAAAAATAGCCAATTTTTGCCCAAGACCTTTCAAGGAAAATTAGATCTAAATACAAATTAAAATGAAAGAGACTCTCTAGCGCAATGAAAAATTTCAACGTCGGACGTGTTTTGCACGGACACGGCCATCATCAGCGACCGATTATTACAAGATACGTTTGGGATGATGCCCGGTCTTGTTCGCACAAAACGCGTCCGCCGTTAAAAATTTTATTCGCACAAGTGAGTCTCTCTTTCATTTAAATTTGATTTTCATACTAGTGTCGCTCTCCTTTTAATAATTTTTAGATTTAAAACCTAATCAAACTCCTTTCGTATTTGATAAGTCGAATGCAAAGATAAATTATAAAATTGAGTGTCATTACCTCCAATCACCATCATGATAATGACCAAGAGACTGTAAAATAATAATGACAAAAGCCATGATGGGTTTGACCAAACAAAACTGTAGTGTGGCCTGTTTACAAAATCTTAGGAAAGTGATGGTGTATGTTTTCCCTCCCAAGCAGCAAGTTCCATACATGCAGCTAGATCTAAAAAATTGAAAGTTTTAGCAAATTAATAAAGACTGGATTGTACTACAATATTTTGGTAAGCAACTGAGAAGTGTTAAATCATCATGGAGGAGGTGGCTACAACAAAGATGCTTCTCACAAAACCACATATTTTAATGCAAGCGTTCGAAAATTCACTGGGTTAGTTGCATGGTCGGCGTTGGTTACTTTTGAGGCTTGAATTTTGGAAAAAGAGACTGGAAAATAGAGGCTTGGAAGAATTTTCCAAAATGAAATGACCCCCTTTAAAATATTCTCAAATTAATGAAGTCCAATTTTGGAAAAGTACACAAAAAAATATTGTCCAGTAGGCTCTAAATTTTTTTAAAAAAAAAAAAAAAAAAAAAAAAAAAAAAAAAAAAAAACCTTTGAATAAAATTTTAAAGGCCAACATTAATAATAAAACGCCATTCGCATGAGAGATTGGAGCAAAAATTCACTTAAGAGGATCACAGTAATGAAAGGAATGAAATATGTCTAGATACATAAGTCCTAGTATAAAGTTAAGATCGAAGTCAATGAGATAAAATTCACATTAGGCTGTTTTCATACAGGTATAACTTATAAGTCAATGTTCATATACGTTCTTTGAGGACATTTTCGATGGACATTGTTTGAGGTTCTTAGACATTTTTTTTAATTGGACTTTTACTAAAATTGGATTTGACCAGTTTGTTGACATTTTGCTGTCGGGACATTTCCTCCCAGCCCCAGAGAATAACGAAGGCACAATTTAAATTTTGATTGCTCAAACACTGACAACATAACTCAGTTTGTAAAAATGACAAAATAGAATCCGCAGGTCTTCTGTCTCTTTAAATACAACACTATTATGACAAAACAAAAACAAATGTTATTTACGACAAAATAATACTGAAATGAGAATGCAGAAAATCTTCGATGATTGCTTGAAAATTGTGGACACTACCTCGAAGAGCAGTAGTCCTTTTTTTTTTAAATATATTTTGACCAACCAAATAATGTTAATCGGGTTGACCATGCACACTATTTCAGGCTGAATTTTGAGTAAGCACGCTGCAGACTGATTATAAAAAATGTACCGTAATGCTATTGAGTGCGTGTTATCATTCCAATAGAAACCTTGCCATCTCTGCAGAAATTTGCCGATAATTCCTGAGCTATCGGAGAATTTCCACAGAGATGGAAGGGTTTTTATCAGAATGGCACCACCCATAAGATGACACGCATTCAATCATCGACTCGATCATTTCTCAACAAAAAGAAAGAGAAGGGAAAAACTTACTTAATAGGTTTTCCACGAATTTCACTCATGATATTTCCTTCACCGCCCAAATATTCATAACATAAACTCATAAAATTATAGATAACGAATGCTGAAAAAAAGAAAAGATCATACCATGAAATTAAATTCCAAACAATTTTAAAGCGAGATAAATACAATAATTTCAGACACAAAGAGGTTCTTTTATGACAGAAGGGAGGAAACTATTTTACTGTAGGTGGCAGAGACAATATAAACTAGAGACCACACACTATCTTAACTATCTTGCCCATGTTCAAGTCAGGTGGTAACTTCTTTTTTTTGGGTTGCAATAAAACAACGTCCAACTCTATACTGACTGATGAGCAAAGAAGTCAATGGTCCTTCGTGTATTGTGGCAACAGCGTATTTTCTCCATTTAAATCAGGGAGTCGACCGAACCGAACCGTGACCGTGAACCGAAAACCGAACCGCTGAAAAATGTTGAACCACACCGAACCGTGAACCTTAATTTTAAAAATGGCTTGAACCGCACCGAACTGAACCAAAATTGAGACAGTGTGAACCGACAAAAAACCGGTTCACAGACGGTTCAAAAGTTTAACAATTCAAATGGTCGAGAAGCAACGAAAGAATCCTGAGTCCTACATTGTCTATGTAGGATTTTGTTGAGGAAAAAGAATCTTTCAAAGAATTGTTCTTTAATACTTTAGAATAGTCGGCAGCTGTTTCCAACGCAACGAAAAAGTAGCATGTATAATGTTGTATGCATAATTTTTCCGAGAAAAAAAGAGTACGGGAGATTCAAAAATCAAATTCAACAAAAACACAAAAAAAACAAAAACAAAATTCAAAAATGGACCATCCTATTTTTAATTTCTTTGAATATTTAATATCCAGCGATTTAAGCAAATGCAAGCTGTGCGGAGCGGAGGGGATTTAACAGGAAGTCACGCTGAAAACATAACGAGCTAGCCAATTTGTTTCCATCAGGATGGCTGCACTGACTTAACTAAAAAAATAAGGAGAGTAGAAATTCGTAGTGATTAATAAATTTGAAGACGAAACAGAAAATTTGTCAAAATTTGTCATTTCATTCCTCTGAAACAGTTCATGAACCTAAATTTGGCTGGACCGGCTTTGAACCGGTTCAAAAACCTAAATTTTTGACGAACCGAACCTAAACTGAAATTCTGCGCGAACCCAAACCGAACCTAAACTGAAATTCTGCGCGAACCCAAACCGAACCGCTAACCGAACCGCTAACCGAAATTCTGAAAACTGCCTGAACCCGAACCGAACCTGAACCCTTTTTTGGCCAGTTTGACTCCCTGATTTAAATCTATGCAAAACAATTAAAATTCAGGGGGTTCAATTGCACCCCCAAGAGATCAATACATTTGCATAGGTTTAAACGGCAAAAAAGCATGCTTGCCAATTTGCATGAGCCGCCACTGGGTGGTACTTTTTTTTCCAAATCTTCCAAATTTTTCAGGGACTGCTTGGTTCAGATCTTGTGAGGTAAATTAGCTCCCAGGCAACTAAACCTAAAATTTCAAAAAGGAAATAGATGACCAATGAATGGCTAGTTTAGAGGGTGCTGCTTTTTTGGGAAACTTTTAGGGAATTGCTGTAAGCGACAATTATTTCATCAGTGGAAAAAAAAAAAAAAATTAAATTGCTCAATAGAAACATAAGATTGTAGATTAATCCTTCAGGGACGAAGCTCCTACATATTCAATTCCTTTAATCAGTTTTACGTGGTTTTAATTGGCAAAAATAAATTAACATTGAATAGTGGACATTTTTATGGAAGACTTTCTCAAGCACCTTTAATTGTTGACAAAGGCAAAAACAAGTACGATAGAATAGAAATAATTATCTGATCCCTTCATTTGAACGCGTAAGTTGTCTGATTAGACTTGATACTGAAAGAGTTGCGGTTAAATCTATAATCTTTTCTTCTACAGGTGGAGTCATTGTTGATCTAGAGAATTTCCTAAAAATTGTCTGCGAAACAGCAGTACATAGTTTAGACAACTGCAGATACTGTTGAAGAATGCAGTGGCTAAACTTGGAATCACTCATTTTATGAGAAACAAAAATGAAAAGGTAGGAAGTTAAATAAACTATCTAATTTTCTTACCTTCATAACAATCTCTTATAGTAAAAAAGTAAACATAATAATTTTCATTGTTGAACAACATTAGGCTGACCCAGGAGTGCAGCCCATAAATAGGAATAATGAACAGAATTCGAATGATCCACCTCTGCTCAGAGGGATTTGTGTACCACTGAAGATGTCTATAAATCTGCAAATGAAACAAAATGAAATAAGGTAGTGATAGTGGTAGTAGGTAAGTGCAGCTGCCCAAATCACATGTTTGTTATGCTAGTGTTTCGACCGGTTTTTGGGTTACTGGCGATTTAAGCTTGGTGGCAGGGAAAATTTTAACAGAGTAAAAAAGCATTAGAGTAGGAGCAACAAGCTATAGCAATAGGGAGGCTGATACATGTTATCATAACTATCTTAAAAGAGACACCATGGGCGATCCGAATCTGGTTTGTTTGCCTCTTATTTTTTAACCTTAAATTGAAAATTGTAACTAATCCAGTGGAAAGTGGTTTTAAACGAAAGTGCAAGTGTTTAAGACAAAGACAGTATAATAGATACCATGCACTAGCCGTGCGCACGGTGGCTGACTTTTTTTCAGAGCTCAGGGAGCATGAAGGAGCACCATCCAACATGAACCATACGTTGACTGATGCAATGTCAGAGTTTCAGTCTCAACAACTTTTTTCATCAGTCAACGTATGGTCCATGTTTGCGGTGTTCTGTTGAGACCCAAAAAAAAAAAAAAGTTGCCACCGCGCGCAAACAAGGGCAAGATAGATAGTACGCGGTCTCTATTATACAGGGTGTTTCAGGTTTAACGTCGGGAACTTCTGGAGCCAATTTTTCGGCCTCCTTTCCCTTAAAACCCTCACTCGTCACGGTAGATTGTATCTATTCACTCTGGGTGGGCAAAAGGAATGAGTGAAAAGAGAAAGGAGGGCAGAGAAACAATAGCCGAAGGAATCGAACCTCATTTGATGTCTTTCGAATTCCAGCTGCTAGGTACTTTCCGACTCTTACTAGTATCATTCAAAAACTCTTAAAAACAGAATTTTCCCCCATTTGTAAGAGGCGTACAGGAAGGTCCACATTGAAATTAAGCGGAGTGGAAAGGATTAGTGGTAGTTTAGAGAACAAGTAGCTTTAATAGTAAAATTACTTTATAATCCTATTAAAAAAAGTCTGAAAAAGTTAATTTACACCATTAAAACTATCCCCATCACCAAACTTAAACCACGAGTTGAGCAAAAACAGTCGATCAAAATTTTTGTGCTGCGAGAACGTTTTCATATAATTGTCAATACTTTCCCACCATCTAATTTACAAAAAAAAAAAAGTTATCGCAGGCGAAAATCGGATTTCTTCCCTTCAATGCATTCTCCAACACTTTGTTAAGAAGATACAAGTTTTTATCATAATCATTTCTCCAGCCATTCTCTATGGTAACGGACGTCACATTTTCACTCTTAAAAGTTGAAAAACTGGAAGATTTTTCTCTTTAAAAAAATCCTTTCAATACCCAATGATAGGTACCATTATGATCTTTCATTCCTGAAATGTAGCTGTTTTTGTAATGATTCAATCAAGAGAAAAAATAAAAAACAGCTGTAACGGACGTCACTCAAATGTACCCTGCTCTTTGAGACCCCTTCACTGTTCTAACATTTCGTAAGAAACTACTAGTAATTTTAAAAAACTATTGGCCAAGAGCTATTCTTGAAAGTATGCCGAAGCAAATGATGTAATTACTTGAAGAAGTTTTCCTATGAATTTTTTGAGATAATCAGGATTTTCTCTGTAACGGACGTCACAAGGCTTTTGTAACGGACGTCACTCAGTCAGGCAATCTATTAAATAATGACTGTTCTGAGATGGTTTATAACCAGAATTAATTCAAAATATATTAGTAGGCGGTAAATTAAAACACTTCGTAACTTAAGAGTGTACTGCTTTCACATTTAACAAACTAACTCCCTCCCATTAATCTTCCGGCATAGAAATCATGTACAGCCTTCTCATTAAGGGTAGCATGGCTGGCATAAACTAAAGTATGATAAAGAATTTAAAAAAAAATAGCTCATCTGATTCAAAAAAATTTTGAATTTTATGTAACTACTTTCAGTTTTTCGTAACTTTTAATTTTAGCCGCATTTTTCGGGTTTATAGGAGTGGTGTTCAGAGATAGTGATATTAATCGAAAGTTTCCATCACTGATTTTCACTAATTATTGAACCATCCACTTTTTTATTTATCAGCTATGTGAATTTCATGCCTGCATTCAGTGTATCCTAAAGGAAAATTGGAACCAGTCAATTGTAAGTGTGTTTTTCATTAATTCTTTAAGAAGCGTCCAATGTGTGAAATTTTGGTGACGTCCGTTACGTGCCGGATGTCACTTCCATGCAAATTTGACTTTCAAAAACTTACAGCGCCATCACAGAATTTAGAAGGAGGCTAATTTTTAGGTCAGCTGATAGACCTGAACGTTTTGATCCATGATTAACCGCTAAATTCATGTTCTGACTCCATAATGCACAGAAAAAACACTTTTACTGTGCTTAGGAGCATAGTAAAATGCTTTTTCTGCACATTGTTGGCTCGTTACATGAATTTAACAATAAAACACGGATCAGAATGTTGAGGTCTATCAACTGATCTAATAATCTACCTCTTTCTAAATTCTGTGATGGCGCTAGTTTCTTGAAAGTCAAATTTACATGAATGTGACATCCGATATGTAACGGACGTCACCAAAACTTAAACTTGCAGTAAATGAGTTTAAAAAACATTATCATCAAAAAGTATTTTGTGTGCTTAAAATATCAACTTATCCTTGCTCTCACCAAAGAGGTTGTTCCAGCTCCCATAAGGAATGGGCTATCGGCAAAAAAATTTCATATTTTCAGAGTTGATAGAACTCGTCAAGACGCGTTCAACGATGGTCAGTTTTTTAATTTGGTCAACTGGTAAGGGGGGGAGGGGGGTCCAAAGTCAAAACCTTCAAAGTCCCATAACTTTCGCCCAAATCAATATTTTCACTTGTACTTTGCGCCAAAAGATTCGTCTTAAAAAGAGCTTTTGATTGATGTGTATGAAAATTAAATTATACAAATTTTAAACCATTTTTTTTCAATTTTTACAATTTTTCCAACTTGAAAGTTTTGGTTTTTTGAGCCTGAAAAATACGCGCAACGGGTTGAGGAGAATAAAAAACTATGGAAATAAAAGTCAAAGCTATGCTCTTTTGAATGGCCTAAACCGCGATCCGGGAAATGCTCCGTTCAAAAGTTATAAGCGCCTAAAGTTGCGCACCTCCGAAATCACGGTGCGGTCAGTGCATGTTTTCAATGGCGCGTACCGATCTCGGGTGAGCGAGGGTGACGCGCGCCATTGAAAACATGCACTGACCGCACCGTGATTTCGGAGGTGCGCAACTTTAGGCGCTTATAACTTTTGAACGGAGCATTTCCCCGGATCGCGGTTTAGGCCATTCAAAAGAGCATAGCTTTGACTTTTATTTCCATAGTTTTTTATTCTCCTCAACCCGTTGCGCGTATTTTTCAGGCTCAAAAAACCAAAACTTTCAAGTTGGAAAAATTGTAAAAATTGAAAAAATTGGTTTAAAATTTGTATAATTTAATTTTCATACACATCAATCAAAAGCTCTTTTTAAGACGAATCTTTTGGCGCAAAGTACAAGTGAAAATATTGATTTGGGCGAAAGTTATGGGACTTTGAAGGTTTTGACTTTGGACCCCCCTCCCCCCCTTACCAGTAAACCAAAATTAAAAAACTGACCATCGTTGAACGCGTCTTGACGAGTTCTATCGACTCTGAAAATATGAAATTTTTTTGCCGATAGCCCATTCCTTATGGGAGCTGGAACAACCTCTTTGAACAATTTTCAATCAATAGTAACGACTATGTAGCTAGTTTTAGTACATTTCTGTAACGGACGTCACACTTTGGACACTTCTCAAAGAAATAATGAAAATCACACTTACATTTGACTGGTTTCAATTCTCCTGCAGGATACACACAACACAGGGCCTGACAGTCACATGGCTGATAAACAAAACTGGTTGATGGGATAATCAGTGAAAATCAGTGATGCAAACTTTGGACTAAAATCACTGTCTTTGAACACAACTCCTAAAAACCCTAAAAATGCAACTAAAAATTCAACATCACAAAAAAAAAAAGTAGTTTCATAATATTCAAGATTTTTTGAATCAGATGAGCTACTTTTTTTTTATATTTTGCAAAACTTCATTTTTTTCCAACCATGTCCCACCTTGGTGAGAATGGCTGTCTCTTTTCTTATCAATATTTACTGAAATATCTCAGTCCTCGCCAATTTATGCACTATTCATGGTTAGAGCACAGAATATGCAATACAATCAGAACGGAAACTCTGTCGGATTTTGAAGCAAATTCATTCCGTGTCCACCATGTTGGGATATAGGATGTTTACATCTGGATACTCGCGAGGAAAAAAAAATAGAGGACATGATCTGCAAAATTTTTATTCTGAAATGCCAGTAGAATAAAAGTGAGGCCGGAAACTGAGATTTCTTTCCAGAATTTACAGAAATAAATGAGTTTAAACACAAATCAACCAAATCCGCCATGTTGGGATATAGGACCACAGCGTTACCTATTGTAGAGTCCCTATGACTCTAGCCTATTGGTGCCGTTAAATTCCAAACTTGCTTCCATTGGCTCTTATGGGTTTCCGTTCTGATTGTATTATTCTGTGGTTAGAGGCCCACCTTTCAAAGGTACATTGGCGATCTAACTCAAAGGTCTTGTTAAACTGTACAACCAAACACCGGAAACCGATTTTGTTTTCGATTCAATGGCAGATTTTCAAACAGCAAATACATTTTCATACATCCTGAGGGAAATATTTCTTTTGCGGAAAGTTTTATCTCTGTCTCCATGGAATCATTTTACTAATCAGAGAAAATTTAACCTCTTAACTTTGGATTTTCTGAGTTTTGGTGAAAAAAGCTAAAATAATAGGGAGAAAAAAAAAAGAAATAATATTAGAGTTTTGTTTGATTTCAATAAAGAGAAAACTAAATTGACCAGAGCCATGACTATGCAAAGCCATTTTGCAGGGGAATTACACTCAAAACCTCTAGAGGCACGTAGGAGGGAAGCATAAGGAGGAATTCCAGAAGTTTCAAAGAGAGGAGGACAAAAAAGAAATAAGAAATGAGGGTGTAGCTACAGCAACGGAAACAAAATCAGCGCAAAAGATGATACAGGACTCCATAATGGAAGAAGTTCTTTCGTGCTTTCACCTCTTTGGTCCTGCCTTAGGGAACATCTTCTAGAAGCAATTATGCTATTAAAGACTAATGAGAAACAGATACGTGAATAGTATTAACTGACAACAAACATTTACTTGTAATTTTTTTCAAAAATAAAAATTATTTTTAAACTATTTTTAATTTGACTTTTGCTTTAAAAAATATCGGTTTAATTTCTGAATCGATATTGAACAGATTTTAAATTGATTTGCAGCTATTCAAGCAGAAAACTGATAGTCCGAACCGCTGAAAAACCGAACCAGTATTGAACCAAAGTAAAGATGCAGCGCTTAAGCCGGTTCAAAACCAGTTTGGAAAAATCATTTCGGTAAGCATCCCTATTCACAACTTTAGTGAAGGAGCTTGAGAATTTATACTAAAAATAAACCAAATTGAAAGTAATGAAATATTCTCTGAGTTGAATTGAATGATTGTTTGTTTGTTAACTAGCACCCTTTTCCAGCACCTCACAAAGAGACCATTTCTACACACTTTTTCATGTCAGCACCATAGGACACTTTCAACTTTTTGACAAAGGTAGCTCACAAGGAAAACTTATTATATGTATATGGAAAATTTTGTAAAGATTTGAATAACAAGGGATGCAAGAGATGAGAGAGGAAATAAGTAAAAAGTACCTGTTGGCAAGTTAAAAACAGAGCTGTCCAGACACATATGCCAGCCAAAGCTTGACAAAATTTAGTTTGTAAGAATATTGACTTAAGAGCAGGCTGTATTGCCAATTGGAATTGGCGCTTGCGTTGCCAAGGACGCTGGTGTTGAGGAGATGACACCTGACATGACGCTGGCAGCTTTCGGTGTTTGAGCCAGAAGAGACATTGAGTAAAACCCTGTAAAAAAAGATGAGTTCAAATAAGTGTGCGCAGTTGTTATAAAACTTTCTGGTCGTCCAAACTTAGCAGTTTAGAGGTGGATAGTCATTAGTATAGAGATTTGAAATGAAATGAAAATGAAAAAAATAAAATGAAATTTTGAAAAAAATGAAATTTTTACACAACCGCAGTACGTTTTACCCCCACTACTTTTTGGTGTTACATAACTTTTATAAAGAGAGACAGTTTGGGGATTTCCCTAATGAAGATGAAACTCAGATACAGCCAGGTGAAACAAAGGTGTTGGGTTTTGGTGAGCAAGCAAGAGCGTGCCGGGGGGGGGGGATGTGGGTACCCTTAACCCGGGCAGCACTCTCTGGGGGCGGCAAAATCAGGGCGAACAAGCAAAAAAAGAAAGAAGAAAAGTAATCAAACTTAAAAATTTATCTCCCAAGACCACAAAATCAACATGTACAAGCCAAAAAAAGAAAGGTCATCAATTCATAATTTTAATGGGCAGCAAAATTGCAATCTTGCCTCCTCTCTACGATAACCCTAGCACGCCCCTGTTGTCAAGTCATAATTTTAGGATCAGTCAGAAAATTAAGAAAGTCACCACTCTCATAGCGTATTTGATGATAATCATATTTAATGTCGCTGTGTTTAGGGTTTCTAGAAATGCTTTTAAGACGGTAAATATGAGCCAGATGCGGTATATTGAATCTCTTGTGTGGTACAGTATAGCTCCAAAATTTTAAAGGAAGTCCCAATCAATAAAAAAAACATAACAAAAGATTTCCAAAATTCCTAAAATGTCGAAGGCAGGTACAGTCACGGAAATTTTTGAAGTTTCTTAAATTATTGACTACCATGTTGAAAAACTGAAACCGTCATGAGAACAAGAGAAGCTAGAAACGAGGGTTTGTGAGCCAATGACATAATTACTATTAGAACTTTAAATCAAATTACTTAGGTAAGAAGGGATGACCTAGAACGCCGCCCTGCCCTGTAAATTGGGGAGTTGGAACACCCCCTCCCAGTGGCGTAACAACTGGGGAAGCAGAGGAAGCGGTGCTTTGGGGACCGAGCCTCTAGGGGCCTTTACGTCAGAGGTTTTTTTTTTTTCAAAAGTTTTAAAAAATACACTTTTGAAGAGTCCAAAAGCGACTCGGTCTCTGTGTCATTTTGAACAACTTTAAATTTCAAGAATTTCTTTAAGTAAGTGTGAGGAATTTCCCAAACCCCCCATCGTAAAATAAGATTGGAGTTTCAGTTGCGAAAAATTAAAATTAGCTTATGCTCATGGCTAATTCAATTCTCGAAATATCTTAAAATGATAAAATATATTAGGGAGTTAGGGACACTGAAACTGGGAGAAAAAGTTGTGGGGGGGGGCATACTAAATCGTACTCGTAGACGAAAATAACGACAAAGAAATGGATAACAAATTGTTCTCATGGCATGACCGTAAAATACTCGAAAACTAGAATGGGATTATGGAAGGGGGGGGGCTCAGGAGAAGTTTTGCTTAGGGGCCTCCACTCGTTTCGTAACGCCACTACCCCGCCACCCCTACTTAGGTACTGTCATTTCAATTATACCATTCAGAGAGACAAAGCTTATATTGATCAAGACTGCCAAGTATTTTTAAAAATAGATAGGCTAACTTTTCGCTGTATCTCTAACAGTTTGTAAGGAAGGATCACGTTTCCAGCTAATCAATCAAAGTTTTCTCCTAAGATTGGACACATTTTTTACTACTTACTATAATCCTGATAAAATATTTAGAATTGCTCAAGAAATACTAAAATGGAAATTTTCTAATTTCCGATATCCCGATTTCATGTTCGAGAGTTTCAGCTTGGAAATTACAGGGAATCTTCCCGGCGTATGCTTGCACGTGCCGACTATCTTTGAATGTATGCTTCATGCACACATTTATCAATTAGAGCCACTAACTATTATTTCTTGAGCAGCGTAACGTGGTGCCAATAGTTAATTGGAACTAATCGACCAATGAGTCATCTTCAGATTGTTACTATGCTTCGAAAATCAACTTTAGTTCTTGGACAGAATTTATTTCAAGTGATTTACTTGTTTGAAAACATTTTAGTTTCAGACACAATTACTGAGGCTCTATTAGCACAGAATACTACAATCAGGACGCACACCTTAATTAATTTGATTCATTCTATGCTGTTTGATTGCTTTAGCAACACCCAGAAACAAATAGACCCGGCACAAAAATTGCGACAGGTGTCCACTTTTCCAGCTCAAGTTTGGTCGGAACTCATCGAAACAACAGCCAACAGTCGCCTACTGTTGGCTGATGAGCGCGTGATTTGCATTCACCAAAGCAAAACCTGCTTCCGTTTCCGGGACCGTGGACAAATTACAGCCTCAACAGTAGGCGACTGTTTATCGTTGCAGCTGGAGACTCCCGAATAAAACTGAGCGCACTAAACTTGCCTCACTTTTCTAACACGGGAAGCATAAAGCAGTGGCGGCTCGTGCTATTTGGCAACATTGTCTTCCCTTCATTTGATTATGAGTCTAACAATCAATCGATGGTGAAGCGCTGCTTCACTTTCGAATCGATTGTTTTAGATACAATCAAATGAGGGGTTAACGTAGTTGCCAAATAGCACGAGCCGCCACTGGCATACGGTGTGCTAGGTCTTTACTTGTCTCTGGCATCACCTCAGCTTAAAAATATAACCTTAAAAAGTACGTCCAATGTCTTGAAGAAAATGAGCTTGGTTGCCAGATTGTGCTGGTGATTTCCAAATCTTGTTTCAATTGGCTATAATGGAAGTTTCCATTCTGATTTCAGTGTTCTAAGCTATTAGCCATCCCATTTTAGAAAAAGAGCTTTGCTCAAAAGAAGTAATACATTTTAGTAAGTTTCAATCGATGATCAAGAAAAAAAATCAAAGGAATAATCAGAGAAAAATTTGGAAGCTCTACTTAAAAAATAAACAGAATGGATCTAAACCATCCAGAGGTAACTTACAACATTTAATCAATAAAAATTGAGACACTCTGAGCCTGAAACAAGCCGATGATAGAGACTAACCTTCAAGCTACTTGAAATGCTTTGCATTGTGACACTGCGACCAGATGCATCCGATATGCATCCGGCTTCATAAACATGATGAGGGAAAGCAGCTCGCAATGCCAAAGAAGCGAACAACATTTCAATACAGATGAGAAAATTTTGATAGCCGGCTGAAACCGTACCAGCACTTGTTGGTTGACCATAAGCATCGACTAAAGGTTCGATTACTTTAGCTTTTTCAAGAACAGCCAACAAAACACCTAGAAAGGTCATTAGAAAAAGTTTCATTGAATTGAACCAAAAAAAAAAAAATTTGTCACAACAAGTTAAACCCGAATAATTGCTATGCAAAAAAACCGCATAAACGCAAGGTTCAGCCATTGTTCCACTTCAACCTCTTGTTTCTTGGAAAGACACAGGTTATAATGTTTCTCTCTATCATGACCAGTGACGTAGAAAACCTTGGGTATTTACCCGAATCACCCGTATTTATACATGTCCAGATAACTTTTTTCCAAAACTCCAAAGACACCCGTTAAAGTTTTCCGAACCCCAAACCCCGTAAAAAGGCATTCAGTTTAATCTAGAAAATAATTCAGCATATTTTACTTTTCCTTTATCACTTGAAGAAGCTGACAAAAAATGAGAAATTATAAATACCCTTTTAAGGATACTTACTCGATTTTCATTCGTAAACACCCGGGAATTTACCCTTGGGTATTTACCCGACCTACATCACTGATCATGACAAGAAAAAATCTCTACCAGCTGCGCAATAGCAGGTGCTGATTCCATTCATTCTATTATCTTCCTCACACTTGTTTTTATTACCTACCTATTCCCATCTCCTCACATTTGCAATAATTCGCACTTTCTCTCCACAGCCTAACCTCTCCCTCTATCAACATATGTATGTTTATTTATTCTAGGCTTACAGTAAACGTTTTGTTAGGAGAGGGACATCCTTTGGAAGCCAACGTTTCTCTGAGAATTGAAGGGTGAAAAATGGCCAGAACTCATGTTAATTTCAGAGACAAATAGAAACTGAACATTAAACAAACTAAACAAACAAAAATATTCTCACGGATTCAACAAAACCATAGTCAACACCCTTCTGATGTCGCATGGTGTTTGAATAGTGAGCACTCTCCTCCTCACTTGTCAGCCTATCTCCCATGTATTTACTGAATGTCATCAATCAGCAGTAAGCAACATCAGAGGAACGTTGACTGCTGTTTTGTAGAATGCGCAAAAATATAGCGTGCCTCAAATCCACCCTCTTTATGTTACTATTTGTCACTGGTTAGTTCAATGGAGTTTTTTGGTTTTTTTTCTTTTTTTCTTTTTTTTTTTCAATTTTTTATTTTATATTTCAAGCTTGAATTGGAGAAAGACAGCTAAGTAGAATTTTAGCGGTGATGATGACTATTGCTTAGCTTCACCAGCTGAATTCATCCAAGTAATTTTTCCAATTTCCCTAGAGGGGCTAGCTGCCACAAAGAAGGTGCACAGACTTTTGTCATCATACATGTCCATATTAAAGACAACTCTTTAAAAACTAAAAAATAATTTGATAACCAAGTACATATACTTTTTGTAAGTTACTTGAAGATCCCGGTTAAAACAGTTATGACATCAAACAGTCATGCAGGGGTGCAAAATGTTCCAAAACTTCGGAAGTTTCACGCGATCCATGACTTATTTCCTCACAGGATTTCAAAAAATTTCCTCACAAAAATTTGAAAGTGATGACTTTTTTTTGGTTATTTTAACATTTCAACACCGTATGTTCGCAAAATGACCGATATTTTCCCATTTTTTACTCTATTTTCCTGGAAAATGCTTACAGCCATTATTAAAAAAAAAAAAAAATGGACACATTTCCTCACTTTCCCAGAAATTTCCTCACTTTCACGAGATCCGCGGATCGCTACATCGGGCACATTTTGCACCCCTGCAGTCATGCAGTCAATGGTTGAAGAACTCATCCATGGAACCATTAAAAAAAAAAAAAAAAAAAAAAAAAAAACCACTAAACTGAAGTTGAAAGTACTTATCCAGTTTTCCAGTTTTTATTGAATGTAAACTTCCTGTATCATCAGACTATGCTCATGAATCTCATAAATAAATAGAAATTTTAGGTGGATTTTTATTGTTTAATTCCAGTTTCTAGAGGAGTGAACAGTATGTGAAGAGGTAGACCAATCCTTTTAAGAAATTATAGAAATGCAATGCTTGAGACTGCACAGTAGAACAGGGGTGCTGCAAGTTCTTTCGTTTAAAATCTTTTTAATACAAACAGAGATCATTTCATGTGAGTTGACAGATGACAGATTGGCTTATTTACTGCGCAGTAGGCGAGTTTGCGTTTCTACACACTGACTTTGATGCACAGAGATACAAACGAACCTAAGACGCAAGAGGCCGGGTGAGCGGCCATTTGCCGTCTTTCGTGAGACGAGCTCTACCAACTTACTTTCATTAACACACCTTTTTCAAATTTACTACATTGTTTGGAGTGCTGTTTTAGCAAAATAATATAGTCTTTCTTCTATTTGACGTTGTCATTTGTTTGTATAACAAAAACGGAACAATGGATTTTATACTTTTTTTTTTTTAATTTGCACCATGTCTAGATATAGTTAAATCATTAATCATGTTGGTTAATGGATATTTGATCTGCTTGAATAT
Source organism: Trialeurodes vaporariorum (assembly GCA_011764245.1). Taxonomy (NCBI): domain Eukaryota; kingdom Metazoa; phylum Arthropoda; class Insecta; order Hemiptera; family Aleyrodidae; genus Trialeurodes; species Trialeurodes vaporariorum. The sequence goes on along the minus strand of VMOF01000388.1, from coordinate 23,636,216 downwards.
ACCCTCAGATATTTCGTACTATCTTTTATTTTAACGAGTGTTCTACCCACGTGCTAAATGGTATTGAATTAAATTACTGAGAAAATATATAAATAAACTGTCACATACCTTGCCAGAATGATAAGAAAATAACGCTCTTAATTGTGCAGAATTTGATAACAGGTTCGAACGGAACCAAGAGATCACGGGTGGCAAAGTAGAATAAAAAACAATCCGTAGAGAGCAAGAGAAATTGAAAATTGTATATGATTGTGACGTATAGATAACCTCCATCCAAACTGAAATGATTTCAAATAAAACAAATAAAAACACAGATTTTACAACCCTTTGTAAGTTAATACTCCTCCTGGATATTACGTACCAGCAATTTCAGTCAAGTTAAAATCAGAATAATTTATTTTTAGGGTTGCAACAGTATAATGACCAATGACCCCTACATTGCGTATTCAGCAAGGATGTTGAATGTCATGCAAGTCCACACCAAACTCTCTCCTTTCCTCGTTGATAAACTTTGAGCAAATTTTTTGACTTGCCAAAAAATTTGCATGTCTCTGCACAGATTTTCTCACCAAGAAAGGACTTGGTCAAAAATAGCCAATTTTTGCCCAAGACCTTTCAAGGAAAATTAGATCTAAATACAAATTAAAATGAAAGAGACTCTCTAGCGCAATGAAAAATTTCAACGTCGGACGTGTTTTGCACGGACACGGCCATCATCAGCGACCGATTATTACAAGATACGTTTGGGATGATGCCCGGTCTTGTTCGCACAAAACGCGTCCGCCGTTAAAAATTTTATTCGCACAAGTGAGTCTCTCTTTCATTTAAATTTGATTTTCATACTAGTGTCGCTCTCCTTTTAATAATTTTTAGATTTAAAACCTAATCAAACTCCTTTCGTATTTGATAAGTCGAATGCAAAGATAAATTATAAAATTGAGTGTCATTACCTCCAATCACCATCATGATAATGACCAAGAGACTGTAAAATAATAATGACAAAAGCCATGATGGGTTTGACCAAACAAAACTGTAGTGTGGCCTGTTTACAAAATCTTAGGAAAGTGATGGTGTATGTTTTCCCTCCCAAGCAGCAAGTTCCATACATGCAGCTAGATCTAAAAAATTGAAAGTTTTAGCAAATTAATAAAGACTGGATTGTACTACAATATTTTGGTAAGCAACTGAGAAGTGTTAAATCATCATGGAGGAGGTGGCTACAACAAAGATGCTTCTCACAAAACCACATATTTTAATGCAAGCGTTCGAAAATTCACTGGGTTAGTTGCATGGTCGGCGTTGGTTACTTTTGAGGCTTGAATTTTGGAAAAAGAGACTGGAAAATAGAGGCTTGGAAGAATTTTCCAAAATGAAATGACCCCCTTTAAAATATTCTCAAATTAATGAAGTCCAATTTTGGAAAAGTACACAAAAAAATATTGTCCAGTAGGCTCTAAATTTTTTTAAAAAAAAAAAAAAAAAAAAAAAAAAAAAAAAAAAAAAACCTTTGAATAAAATTTTAAAGGCCAACATTAATAATAAAACGCCATTCGCATGAGAGATTGGAGCAAAAATTCACTTAAGAGGATCACAGTAATGAAAGGAATGAAATATGTCTAGATACATAAGTCCTAGTATAAAGTTAAGATCGAAGTCAATGAGATAAAATTCACATTAGGCTGTTTTCATACAGGTATAACTTATAAGTCAATGTTCATATACGTTCTTTGAGGACATTTTCGATGGACATTGTTTGAGGTTCTTAGACATTTTTTTTAATTGGACTTTTACTAAAATTGGATTTGACCAGTTTGTTGACATTTTGCTGTCGGGACATTTCCTCCCAGCCCCAGAGAATAACGAAGGCACAATTTAAATTTTGATTGCTCAAACACTGACAACATAACTCAGTTTGTAAAAATGACAAAATAGAATCCGCAGGTCTTCTGTCTCTTTAAATACAACACTATTATGACAAAACAAAAACAAATGTTATTTACGACAAAATAATACTGAAATGAGAATGCAGAAAATCTTCGATGATTGCTTGAAAATTGTGGACACTACCTCGAAGAGCAGTAGTCCTTTTTTTTTTAAATATATTTTGACCAACCAAATAATGTTAATCGGGTTGACCATGCACACTATTTCAGGCTGAATTTTGAGTAAGCACGCTGCAGACTGATTATAAAAAATGTACCGTAATGCTATTGAGTGCGTGTTATCATTCCAATAGAAACCTTGCCATCTCTGCAGAAATTTGCCGATAATTCCTGAGCTATCGGAGAATTTCCACAGAGATGGAAGGGTTTTTATCAGAATGGCACCACCCATAAGATGACACGCATTCAATCATCGACTCGATCATTTCTCAACAAAAAGAAAGAGAAGGGAAAAACTTACTTAATAGGTTTTCCACGAATTTCACTCATGATATTTCCTTCACCGCCCAAATATTCATAACATAAACTCATAAAATTATAGATAACGAATGCTGAAAAAAAGAAAAGATCATACCATGAAATTAAATTCCAAACAATTTTAAAGCGAGATAAATACAATAATTTCAGACACAAAGAGGTTCTTTTATGACAGAAGGGAGGAAACTATTTTACTGTAGGTGGCAGAGACAATATAAACTAGAGACCACACACTATCTTAACTATCTTGCCCATGTTCAAGTCAGGTGGTAACTTCTTTTTTTTGGGTTGCAATAAAACAACGTCCAACTCTATACTGACTGATGAGCAAAGAAGTCAATGGTCCTTCGTGTATTGTGGCAACAGCGTATTTTCTCCATTTAAATCAGGGAGTCGACCGAACCGAACCGTGACCGTGAACCGAAAACCGAACCGCTGAAAAATGTTGAACCACACCGAACCGTGAACCTTAATTTTAAAAATGGCTTGAACCGCACCGAACTGAACCAAAATTGAGACAGTGTGAACCGACAAAAAACCGGTTCACAGACGGTTCAAAAGTTTAACAATTCAAATGGTCGAGAAGCAACGAAAGAATCCTGAGTCCTACATTGTCTATGTAGGATTTTGTTGAGGAAAAAGAATCTTTCAAAGAATTGTTCTTTAATACTTTAGAATAGTCGGCAGCTGTTTCCAACGCAACGAAAAAGTAGCATGTATAATGTTGTATGCATAATTTTTCCGAGAAAAAAAGAGTACGGGAGATTCAAAAATCAAATTCAACAAAAACACAAAAAAAACAAAAACAAAATTCAAAAATGGACCATCCTATTTTTAATTTCTTTGAATATTTAATATCCAGCGATTTAAGCAAATGCAAGCTGTGCGGAGCGGAGGGGATTTAACAGGAAGTCACGCTGAAAACATAACGAGCTAGCCAATTTGTTTCCATCAGGATGGCTGCACTGACTTAACTAAAAAAATAAGGAGAGTAGAAATTCGTAGTGATTAATAAATTTGAAGACGAAACAGAAAATTTGTCAAAATTTGTCATTTCATTCCTCTGAAACAGTTCATGAACCTAAATTTGGCTGGACCGGCTTTGAACCGGTTCAAAAACCTAAATTTTTGACGAACCGAACCTAAACTGAAATTCTGCGCGAACCCAAACCGAACCTAAACTGAAATTCTGCGCGAACCCAAACCGAACCGCTAACCGAACCGCTAACCGAAATTCTGAAAACTGCCTGAACCCGAACCGAACCTGAACCCTTTTTTGGCCAGTTTGACTCCCTGATTTAAATCTATGCAAAACAATTAAAATTCAGGGGGTTCAATTGCACCCCCAAGAGATCAATACATTTGCATAGGTTTAAACGGCAAAAAAGCATGCTTGCCAATTTGCATGAGCCGCCACTGGGTGGTACTTTTTTTTCCAAATCTTCCAAATTTTTCAGGGACTGCTTGGTTCAGATCTTGTGAGGTAAATTAGCTCCCAAGGCAACTAAACCTAAAATTTCAAAAAGGAAATAGATGACCAATGAATGGCTAGTTTAGAGGGTGCTGCTTTTTTGGGAAACTTTTAGGGAATTGCTGTAAGCGACAATTATTTCATCAGTGGAAAAAAAAAAAAAAATTAAATTGCTCAATAGAAACATAAGATTGTAGATTAATCCTTCAGGGACGAAGCTCCTACATATTCAATTCCTTTAATCAGTTTTACGTGGTTTTAATTGGCAAAAATAAATTAACATTGAATAGTGGACATTTTTATGGAAGACTTTCTCAAGCACCTTTAATTGTTGACAAAGGCAAAAACAAGTACGATAGAATAGAAATAATTATCTGATCCCTTCATTTGAACGCGTAAGTTGTCTGATTAGACTTGATACTGAAAGAGTTGCGGTTAAATCTATAATCTTTTCTTCTACAGGTGGAGTCATTGTTGATCTAGAGAATTTCCTAAAAATTGTCTGCGAAACAGCAGTACATAGTTTAGACAACTGCAGATACTGTTGAAGAATGCAGTGGCTAAACTTGGAATCACTCATTTTATGAGAAACAAAAATGAAAAGGTAGGAAGTTAAATAAACTATCTAATTTTCTTACCTTCATAACAATCTCTTATAGTAAAAAAGTAAACATAATAATTTTCATTGTTGAACAACATTAGGCTGACCCAGGAGTGCAGCCCATAAATAGGAATAATGAACAGAATTCGAATGATCCACCTCTGCTCAGAGGGATTTGTGTACCACTGAAGATGTCTATAAATCTGCAAATGAAACAAAATGAAATAAGGTAGTGATAGTGGTAGTAGGTAAGTGCAGCTGCCCAAATCACATGTTTGTTATGCTAGTGTTTCGACCGGTTTTTGGGTTACTGGCGATTTAAGCTTGGTGGCAGGGAAAATTTTAACAGAGTAAAAAAGCATTAGAGTAGGAGCAACAAGCTATAGCAATAGGGAGGCTGATACATGTTATCATAACTATCTTAAAAGAGACACCATGGGCGATCCGAATCTGGTTTGTTTGCCTCTTATTTTTTAACCTTAAATTGAAAATTGTAACTAATCCAGTGGAAAGTGGTTTTAAACGAAAGTGCAAGTGTTTAAGACAAAGACAGTATAATAGATACCATGCACTAGCCGTGCGCACGGTGGCTGACTTTTTTTCAGAGCTCAGGGAGCATGAAGGAGCACCATCCAACATGAACCATACGTTGACTGATGCAATGTCAGAGTTTCAGTCTCAACAACTTTTTTCATCAGTCAACGTATGGTCCATGTTTGCGGTGTTCTGTTGAGACCCAAAAAAAAAAAAAAGTTGCCACCGCGCGCAAACAAGGGCAAGATAGATAGTACGCGGTCTCTATTATACAGGGTGTTTCAGGTTTAACGTCGGGAACTTCTGGAGCCAATTTTTCGGCCTCCTTTCCCTTAAAACCCTCACTCGTCACGGTAGATTGTATCTATTCACTCTGGGTGGGCAAAAGGAATGAGTGAAAAGAGAAAGGAGGGCAGAGAAACAATAGCCGAAGGAATCGAACCTCATTTGATGTCTTTCGAATTCCAGCTGCTAGGTACTTTCCGACTCTTACTAGTATCATTCAAAAACTCTTAAAAACAGAATTTTCCCCCATTTGTAAGAGGCGTACAGGAAGGTCCACATTGAAATTAAGCGGAGTGGAAAGGATTAGTGGTAGTTTAGAGAACAAGTAGCTTTAATAGTAAAATTACTTTATAATCCTATTAAAAAAAGTCTGAAAAAGTTAATTTACACCATTAAAACTATCCCCATCACCAAACTTAAACCACGAGTTGAGCAAAAACAGTCGATCAAAATTTTTGTGCTGCGAGAACGTTTTCATATAATTGTCAATACTTTCCCACCATCTAATTTACAAAAAAAAAAAAGTTATCGCAGGCGAAAATCGGATTTCTTCCCTTCAATGCATTCTCCAACACTTTGTTAAGAAGATACAAGTTTTTATCATAATCATTTCTCCAGCCATTCTCTATGGTAACGGACGTCACATTTTCACTCTTAAAAGTTGAAAAACTGGAAGATTTTTCTCTTTAAAAAAATCCTTTCAATACCCAATGATAGGTACCATTATGATCTTTCATTCCTGAAATGTAGCTGTTTTTGTAATGATTCAATCAAGAGAAAAAATAAAAAACAGCTGTAACGGACGTCACTCAAATGTACCCTGCTCTTTGAGACCCCTTCACTGTTCTAACATTTCGTAAGAAACTACTAGTAATTTTAAAAAACTATTGGCCAAGAGCTATTCTTGAAAGTATGCCGAAGCAAATGATGTAATTACTTGAAGAAGTTTTCCTATGAATTTTTTGAGATAATCAGGATTTTCTCTGTAACGGACGTCACAAGGCTTTTGTAACGGACGTCACTCAGTCAGGCAATCTATTAAATAATGACTGTTCTGAGATGGTTTATAACCAGAATTAATTCAAAATATATTAGTAGGCGGTAAATTAAAACACTTCGTAACTTAAGAGTGTACTGCTTTCACATTTAACAAACTAACTCCCTCCCATTAATCTTCCGGCATAGAAATCATGTACAGCCTTTCTCATTAAGGGTAGCATGGCTGGCATAAACTAAAGTATGATAAAGAATTTAAAAAAAAATAGCTCATCTGATTCAAAAAAATTTTGAATTTTATGTAACTACTTTCAGTTTTTCGTAACTTTTAATTTTAGCCGCATTTTTCGGGTTTATAGGAGTGGTGTTCAGAGATAGTGATATTAATCGAAAGTTTCCATCACTGATTTTCACTAATTATTGAACCATCCACTTTTTTTTTATCAGCTATGTGAATTTCATGCCTGCATTCAGTGTATCCTAAAGGAAAATTGGAACCAGTCAATTGTAAGTGTGTTTTTCATTAATTCTTTAAGAAGCGTCCAATGTGTGAAATTTTGGTGACGTCCGTTACGTGCCGGATGTCACTTCCATGCAAATTTGACTTTCAAAAACTTACAGCGCCATCACAGAATTTAGAAGGAGGCTAATTTTTAGGTCAGCTGATAGACCTGAACGTTTTGATCCATGATTAACCGCTAAATTCATGTTCTGACTCCATAATGCACAGAAAAAACACTTTTACTGTGCTTAGGAGCATAGTAAAATGCTTTTTCTGCACATTGTTGGCTCGTTACATGAATTTAACAATAAAACACGGATCAGAATGTTGAGGTCTATCAACTGATCTAATAATCTACCTCTTTCTAAATTCTGTGATGGCGCTAGTTTCTTGAAAGTCAAATTTACATGAATGTGACATCCGATATGTAACGGACGTCACCAAAACTTAAACTTGCAGTAAATGAGTTTAAAAAACATTATCATCAAAAAGTATTTTGTGTGCTTAAAATATCAACTTATCCTTGCTCTCACCAAAGAGGTTGTTCCAGCTCCCATAAGGAATGGGCTATCGGCAAAAAAATTTCATATTTTCAGAGTTGATAGAACTCGTCAAGACGCGTTCAACGATGGTCAGTTTTTTAATTTGGTCAACTGGTAAGGGGGGGAGGGGGGTCCAAAGTCAAAACCTTCAAAGTCCCATAACTTTCGCCCAAATCAATATTTTCACTTGTACTTTGCGCCAAAAGATTCGTCTTAAAAAGAGCTTTTGATTGATGTGTATGAAAATTAAATTATACAAATTTTAAACCATTTTTTTTCAATTTTTACAATTTTTCCAACTTGAAAGTTTTGGTTTTTTGAGCCTGAAAAATACGCGCAACGGGTTGAGGAGAATAAAAAACTATGGAAATAAAAGTCAAAGCTATGCTCTTTTGAATGGCCTAAACCGCGATCCGGGAAATGCTCCGTTCAAAAGTTATAAGCGCCTAAAGTTGCGCACCTCCGAAATCACGGTGCGGTCAGTGCATGTTTTCAATGGCGCGTACCGATCTCGGGTGAGCGAGGGTGACGCGCGCCATTGAAAACATGCACTGACCGCACCGTGATTTCGGAGGTGCGCAACTTTAGGCGCTTATAACTTTTGAACGGAGCATTTCCCCGGATCGCGGTTTAGGCCATTCAAAAGAGCATAGCTTTGACTTTTATTTCCATAGTTTTTTATTCTCCTCAACCCGTTGCGCGTATTTTTCAGGCTCAAAAAACCAAAACTTTCAAGTTGGAAAAATTGTAAAAATTGAAAAAATTGGTTTAAAATTTGTATAATTTAATTTTCATACACATCAATCAAAAGCTCTTTTTAAGACGAATCTTTTGGCGCAAAGTACAAGTGAAAATATTGATTTGGGCGAAAGTTATGGGACTTTGAAGGTTTTGACTTTGGACCCCCCTCCCCCCCTTACCAGTAAACCAAAATTAAAAAACTGACCATCGTTGAACGCGTCTTGACGAGTTCTATCGACTCTGAAAATATGAAATTTTTTTGCCGATAGCCCATTCCTTATGGGAGCTGGAACAACCTCTTTGAACAATTTTCAATCAATAGTAACGACTATGTAGCTAGTTTTAGTACATTTCTGTAACGGACGTCACACTTTGGACACTTCTCAAAGAAATAATGAAAATCACACTTACATTTGACTGGTTTCAATTCTCCTGCAGGATACACACAACACAGGGCCTGACAGTCACATGGCTGATAAACAAAACTGGTTGATGGGATAATCAGTGAAAATCAGTGATGCAAACTTTGGACTAAAATCACTGTCTTTGAACACAACTCCTAAAAACCCTAAAAATGCAACTAAAAATTCAACATCACAAAAAAAAAAAGTAGTTTCATAATATTCAAGATTTTTTGAATCAGATGAGCTACTTTTTTTTTATATTTTGCAAAACTTCATTTTTTTCCAACCATGTCCCACCTTGGTGAGAATGGCTGTCTCTTTTCTTATCAATATTTACTGAAATATCTCAGTCCTCGCCAATTTATGCACTATTCATGGTTAGAGCACAGAATATGCAATACAATCAGAACGGAAACTCTGTCGGATTTTGAAGCAAATTCATTCCGTGTCCACCATGTTGGGATATAGGATGTTTACATCTGGATACTCGCGAGGAAAAAAAAATAGAGGACATGATCTGCAAAATTTTTATTCTGAAATGCCAGTAGAATAAAAGTGAGGCCGGAAACTGAGATTTCTTTCCAGAATTTACAGAAATAAATGAGTTTAAACACAAATCAACCAAATCCGCCATGTTGGGATATAGGACCACAGCGTTACCTATTGTAGAGTCCCTATGACTCTAGCCTATTGGTGCCGTTAAATTCCAAACTTGCTTCCATTGGCTCTTATGGGTTTCCGTTCTGATTGTATTATTCTGTGGTTAGAGGCCCACCTTTCAAAGGTACATTGGCGATCTAACTCAAAGGTCTTGTTAAACTGTACAACCAAACACCGGAAACCGATTTTGTTTTCGATTCAATGGCAGATTTTCAAACAGCAAATACATTTTCATACATCCTGAGGGAAATATTTCTTTTGCGGAAAGTTTTATCTCTGTCTCCATGGAATCATTTTACTAATCAGAGAAATTTAACCTCTTAACTTTGGATTTTCTGAGTTTTGGTGAAAAAAGCTAAAATAATAGGGAGAAAAAAAAAAGAAATAATATTAGAGTTTTGTTTGATTTCAATAAAGAGAAAACTAAATTGACCAGAGCCATGACTATGCAAAGCCATTTTGCAGGGGAATTACACTCAAAACCTCTAGAGGCACGTAGGAGGGAAGCATAAGGAGGAATTCCAGAAGTTTCAAAGAGAGGAGGACAAAAAAGAAATAAGAAATGAGGGTGTAGCTACAGCAACGGAAACAAAATCAGCGCAAAAGATGATACAGGACTCCATAATGGAAGAAGTTCTTTCGTGCTTTCACCTCTTTGGTCCTGCCTTAGGGAACATCTTCTAGAAGCAATTATGCTATTAAAGACTAATGAGAAACAGATACGTGAATAGTATTAACTGACAACAAACATTTACTTGTAATTTTTTTCAAAAATAAAAATTATTTTTAAACTATTTTTAATTTGACTTTTGCTTTAAAAAATATCGGTTTAATTTCTGAATCGATATTGAACAGATTTTAAATTGATTTGCAGCTATTCAAGCAGAAAACTGATAGTCCGAACCGCTGAAAAACCGAACCAGTATTGAACCAAAGTAAAGATGCAGCGCTTAAGCCGGTTCAAAACCAGTTTGGAAAAATCATTTCGGTAAGCATCCCTATTCACAACTTTAGTGAAGGAGCTTGAGAATTTATACTAAAAATAAACCAAATTGAAAGTAATGAAATATTCTCTGAGTTGAATTGAATGATTGTTTGTTTGTTAACTAGCACCCTTTTCCAGCACCTCACAAAGAGACCATTTCTACACACTTTTTCATGTCAGCACCATAGGACACTTTCAACTTTTTGACAAAGGTAGCTCACAAGGAAAACTTATTATATGTATATGGAAAATTTTGTAAAGATTTGAATAACAAGGGATGCAAGAGATGAGAGAGGAAATAAGTAAAAAGTACCTGTTGGCAAGTTAAAAACAGAGCTGTCCAGACACATATGCCAGCCAAAGCTTGACAAAATTTAGTTTGTAAGAATATTGACTTAAGAGCAGGCTGTATTGCCAATTGGAATTGGCGCTTGCGTTGCCAAGGACGCTGGTGTTGAGGAGATGACACCTGACATGACGCTGGCAGCTTTCGGTGTTTGAGCCAGAAGAGACATTGAGTAAAACCCTGTAAAAAAAGATGAGTTCAAATAAGTGTGCGCAGTTGTTATAAAACTTTCTGGTCGTCCAAACTTAGCAGTTTAGAGGTGGATAGTCATTAGTATAGAGATTTGAAATGAAATGAAAATGAAAAAAATAAAATGAAATTTTGAAAAAAATGAAATTTTTACACAACCGCAGTACGTTTTACCCCCACTACTTTTTGGTGTTACATAACTTTTATAAAGAGAGACAGTTTGGGGATTTCCCTAATGAAGATGAAACTCAGATACAGCCAGGTGAAACAAAGGTGTTGGGTTTTGGTGAGCAAGCAAGAGCGTGCCGGGGGGGGGGGATGTGGGTACCCTTAACCCGGGCAGCACTCTCTGGGGGCGGCAAAATCAGGGCGAACAAGCAAAAAAAGAAAGAAGAAAAGTAATCAAACTTAAAAATTTATCTCCCAAGACCACAAAATCAACATGTACAAGCCAAAAAAAGAAAGGTCATCAATTCATAATTTTAATGGGCAGCAAAATTGCAATCTTGCCTCCTCTCTACGATAACCCTAGCACGCCCCTGTTGTCAAGTCATAATTTTAGGATCAGTCAGAAAATTAAGAAAGTCACCACTCTCATAGCGTATTTGATGATAATCATATTTAATGTCGCTGTGTTTAGGGTTTCTAGAAATGCTTTTAAGACGGTAAATATGAGCCAGATGCGGTATATTGAATCTCTTGTGTGGTACAGTATAGCTCCAAAATTTTAAAGGAAGTCCCAATCAATAAAAAAAACATAACAAAAGATTTCCAAAATTCCTAAAATGTCGAAGGCAGGTACAGTCACGGAAATTTTTGAAGTTTCTTAAATTATTGACTACCATGTTGAAAAACTGAAACCGTCATGAGAACAAGAGAAGCTAGAAACGAGGGTTTGTGAGCCAATGACATAATTACTATTAGAACTTTAAATCAAATTACTTAGGTAAGAAGGGATGACCTAGAACGCCGCCCTGCCCTGTAAATTGGGGAGTTGGAACACCCCCTCCCAGTGGCGTAACAACTGGGGAAGCAGAGGAAGCGGTGCTTTGGGGACCGAGCCTCTAGGGGCCTTTACGTCAGAGGTTTTTTTTTTTTCAAAAGTTTTAAAAAATACACTTTTGAAGAGTCCAAAAGCGACTCGGTCTCTGTGTCATTTTGAACAACTTTAAATTTCAAGAATTTCTTTAAGTAAGTGTGAGGAATTTCCCAAACCCCCCATCGTAAAATAAGATTGGAGTTTCAGTTGCGAAAAATTGGGTCCAAATAATACTTTTTTCCTATGGATATGAGTCCGAAACTGCCCCCTCGGAACTACAGCCCCTCCCCCAAGTTTTGTAAAAAAGAAAAAAAAACCCGGATGATCTTCGATGGATGAAAATGCAATGAGAGGGGGTTTTATGCGTCCTTTCTGATGCTATGGTCAAAAATTTTGAAAAGTGTCAAGAAGGGGGGAGGGGGTTCAACTTTTAAATCGAACAATTTTTAGTGCCCCGTGAGAAAATGAAAAAAGTAACTGCATAAACTAATGGAAAAAATCAGAAAGAACATTTTTGATGCTGTGTGTTTTTTTCCAAAGACCCACAGAAAACGAGTAAAATCGATTTTTCGCCGGGAGCGCACAGCCCGATTGCGCTGTTTCAGTTTCAGTAGTGCGCTGCTTCGTGATGCCATTCAATCCAGTTGATTCAACCACATTCAACGATCGATCGTATCGACCGACGCGACGGTGGATCCAGGAAAGGAATACGGGAAAGTGTGGCACTAGAGTCCCTTGATGGAAATATTATTGTATAGGGAGTACCGACAGTCCGACACGAGCTCAACGAGTTGTGATTGGTCGTTGGTTTTAGGCTCTCACGGAGTCGAGCAGGAGTCGACGACATTGAAGGCTCCACACGAAAAGAGTCGATTCGTAGAGGAACGTATGGGAACGGACCGGAATGGCGGCAAATCCGCCAGTCCACCCAACGACCTCTATATCACTGGTCCAATGTCGAACTTAACCTTCGAATGCGTTCACGCGGTCGACAAAATCGACTCCTGTCAAAATGCATAAAGCGTCGTGTCGGTACTCCCTATACAATATTTTCATCAAGGGACTCTATGTGGCACCAGGGCACAGGGCACACGCCCGCGCCTCCTCCAGAAAAAATCTCAAATTCTTCCCCCTTTTTTCCTCCCAAAATTGATTCCTGAGACGCAACGAAATTTCATATCCCCCTCCCCCCCCCCCCAGGAAAATATTCCGGATCCGCCACTATTTTCATGAATGACAATAGTGTAAACAGAGTTAAATGTAACCAAATGAGATAATTTATAGGAGGTAATATATTTTTTTCTTAAAAAAATTGGTCCGACAGTAAACTATGTAGGGTGTAAAAAAAAGGGAGCAGCAACAACTCGAGTTTGGGTTCGAATTTCAAAAAACGCTGAAACATGGGTTCCATTATTTTGAGGAGGACATCTTTTCGGGGGATTGCCAAATTCCGGTCCCCCCAGGGGGGCGGATCCGGTTGTCATACCGCCCCCCTAAATCACATTTCTCAAACGGCGACCCCTTATTTTTATTACACATAACTTTACAGAACACCAAATTCTAAGCATTTTGGCGCAAACCGCGGCAGGTCGATATCGTTTTTCGTATTCGAGATATCGAAAGTCAAAGTTCGATTTTTACCCATTTTCAAAAAAGTCGGAATTTGAAAAACAGTTAGCTTAAAATACTCTACAAAACAGGTACTTTTCAGAGAAAAATACATCTGTCCTAGGAACCTGATTTTTAGGCTTCAAAAAAAATTTCAAAACTGTCGAAAATTTTGAATCAGCGATATTCTTGTAAAACACCCGAATCAACAATTTTGGCTTGAAACCTGCAGGCTGAGTCCTTATGAGCGATGCAAAGCCCTCAAAAGTCCCCAAACCCCCCATTAAAGTCATAGAGAGAGGTGTTTTTTGAAAGAATATAATATCAAAAATGAATTTAGCGACCCAAGAAACCCCCTCTAATCTAGTTTGAATGATTTTCATCAATGGGGCAATTGCACACTTTTGCTATAAGCGATTTAATAGTCAATTATGGCGTAAAAACCTCAAAAAATAACGATGGCGGCACTATAAACTTCCAAAATCCACTCCTAAACTCAATAAACGCAGTTATTTGCGCGAGCGTAATGGTGGCCGAAGGCACTAACAATGGGAGATTCCTATCTTAATTTCGTCACTCTTTCTGTGCTGACAAGGATGATTCACAGAGTAATTAGTCATCAGAGTGATGATCCACATCCGATGAATGGTACCGCAACACCAAGTGACACCGGTGTCAAATGAAAGTAGTCTCTTATTGGTCACTTCTTGATGGAGTTTCAGAATTGTTAGATGGGAATCTCCCATTGTTAGTGCCTTCGGCCACCATTACGCTCCCGCAAATAACTGCGTTTATTGAGTTTAGGAGTGGATTTTGGAAGTTTTTAGTGCCGCCATCGTTATTTTTTGAGGTTTTTACGCCATAATCGACTATTAAATCGTTTATAGCAAAAGTGTGCAATAGCCCCATTATTAGTGGAACAACAAATGTTTTTGAGAATCGAAAGTCCGCAAAACCAAAAAAAAAGTGGCAAAACCCTATTTTTGGCCTACATTTGAAACTGTGCGCGGTCATAACTCTTGAACGAGACGTTTCCCGGCATCGCGGTTTTCGCCATTAGAAACCTTATAGGATCAGCTTTCTTCACGGAAGTTCTTCGTTCAGGTTCCTACATTGGGCATATTATTCAAACTCAAAACCGGATTTTTGGAAACTTCGAAAAGGCAAAAAAAGGCCCAAACTCATTTTTTAAACTAAACAACGTAGTACATCAATCGAAAGATATTTAAAAGACACATCTTTTGGTGCAAAGTTCATGTCAATATCTATTTTCATTCAAAAGTTATGGAGCGTTGAAGGTTTTGACTTTGACCCCCTGCCCCCCCACTCCCAGTTGACCGAATTCAAAAAACCGCTAATATTCTGAAAGCTGACGCTTAGTTCTATCATCCCTGAAAGTTTCATCCATTTCTGAGGGGGGGGGGGGTCACTCCTAATGGTAGCTGGATGGACCCTTTTGCGAATTTCACAAACCTAATTTGCTATCGTCGTGCAAGTCAAAGTGTGTTTAGGTCGGCCTCCGTGGTCTGGTAGTTAGCGCAACTAGCCACTAACCCAGAGGTCCCAGGTTCGAATCCCGGCCGGGGCGACAAGATTTGATGGTCTCAGATCTTGTCACTCCGGATAGACATGGATGTTTCTCTTCTCTTTCGTCGATCCTGTCCTCTTCTCTCTTCAATCTTCCTGGGAAATGATCTCCAGCAGTGATCCCAACTATCTATCTGAGTTTGGGGGGGGGGGTCTTGCCGCCCTCCGCGAATTGCCATGCCGCACCCCAAAATTGTAAATTTTATGACCTTTTTTTTTGTATCTCTCTCGCTACACACTGATTTTGCTACCTTCGGTGATTCATCATGAGATTTAATTGATAACCCTTTTATTTTTACTTTCTCACTCTAATGAAATTAGAAAAATTGAGAAAGTATTGCAATGGCGCAGAGATTTTTGATGCATTTTGTTTCGATACTGGGCCCGCTGCGACTAAATCAATCATGATAATTATAAAATAATTGGCTCTTATCATGCCTAATACTATCCTAAAGAACATCCATCCATGATATTTCATTATTTCTTAACCATATGTGGTAGGGAGGAGTAAATGCACAAAATTTCTGTGGCGTCTGTCTGTCTGTCCGTCTGTCTGTCTGTAGTCATAAACGTGAAACCCAGCATAACTTTTGAACTACTGATTCATATGCATCCAAATTTTGCAGTGATGTTGCTTTTAACATGCTCCAGAAGGACTTTTTTTGTTTTTTTAAAATTTTAATCTTTAGGTTAGTTATGGATACAAAATGGTTTCCATTAAAACCAATGGGAAAATGGGTCTAAAAAGAGAAAAATTTAAATATTCTAAAGGGGGGGTCTCCCCCAGAATACTAAAGGGGGGTCTGGGGGTCTCCCCCAGAATACTGAAGGGGGGGGGGTCTCCCCCAGAATACTAAAGGGGGTCTGGGGGTCTCCCCCAGAATTCATAAGGGGGGTCTGGGGGTATCTCCTGATAAAAATGAAGGGAGAAAGTGTTCGTAGTGTGTTCCCTACAGTTTATTTTTGCTTGTCACACCCTGGGATATCCGCCCCCATAGAAATTGCAACCCGGGGCAAGGGAACCCACATTACCCCCACGGCACGCCCCTGCTAATGGGCCCCCAACTATTTTTTTTAAATGTACGAAAATTTTGAAACGGCTATTTTTTCTAAAAACGATCCTAATCCGAATCGAATCCACAATATTTGAGGCATGGATAGTGTTCCACTGCAAAAAGTCTCTCTACGACAAGAGGGAATTACGCCATCGAATTCTAATATTTTACAACTTACAATTAGGTATGTACTCACAAGCAGTATAGACAATATATATGTATACCTATCACATATTATATCATTGGTAGACGGGGGGCGAAGGGGAGCGATTGCTTCCCCGTTCGACCGAAAAAGGGGGAAAAGAGGGAGGAGGAAGGGGGAGGTAATAGAAAA